>JARBWK010000052.1:0-177932 GCA_030556195.1 Anolis apletophallus
GTATGACTGTGTTAGAGAGTGTCATTTGTGTCATTTGGTTGGTGGTGTGCCCCAGGATTTTGGAAATGTAAAATGTGCTGCAGCTTTTGTAAAAGGCTGATTAAAATGAACGGCTGGACAGGGTGGACCCTCTTTTACTGATCCACCGCTACCACAAATTTGGCAACAATGAGGTCACTACATATCTGACCTAATGTAAAGGTGTTGTATAACTTTAATTTAAGGATCCCTTAAATATGAAGAAATTAGCCACCAGATTGTGAGAACTGTTGTTGTTATCTGTTATCTAGGAGGGTCTGCACCAATTAGTGTGTGGGACTTCAAACTGTGTAACAAGACAGGTTAAAACACTTTCCTGTCTTGCTTTACTCTGAGGCTTGACTTTTAAAATATGGAACAGAGAGAGATTGTTGATGAAAAGAACAATAACAGTATATTTATAGCTTGGCACAAAAGCGTGATGGTTACGTTATAACTTCTTAGGGCTCAACTCATCATGGTTGCGTTGGTATTGTAGAAGATACAAAGTTTAAAATCTTTGACTGTTACTATTACTCAGTTAGATCGGTATGTAACTATCTCACACACAGACCTTCTTTTTCCTCCCTATAGGCACCTTGCCTATCTAGCCCTCAGGCTCTATACAAACAGACTGGCTGCAAGCTCAGCCTACTAGAACTGTCTCTCTACAGCTCCAAAACCAGACTGCCCTCAGAACCCGCTCTCTCCTAGAGCTGGGCTGACAGTTAAACTGTCAAAATTCAAACTTCCCCAGAATTCTATTCTTGGCTGTGGCAGAAAGCTGTTGACTCCTCCCACCTCTGCCTTACAGCCATGTTGCTATGCCAACTCTTTCAAGGTGGGCCTTCACTGAAGAAGTGCACCTTCCCTAAACGTCTAAACATCTCAATACAGATTCAATCCCCAATCCTATAATAAAACACAAACACTTCTGCACAAGCTCAAAAAAGGTTGAAAAACACTGACATCGTGTAGTATCTCTGAAACATAGCATTCTCCATCCAAGAATGCTGCGTTTTCATTCGCGCGCATGCACATGCACGCACACACACACTATTCCTGGCCACTCCACAGATCTGGTCCATTAGCCAAGTGTGGATTAAGGCCCAATTACCATCCCATTTCCACTATCACTTGAAATGCAGGATAATTAATGAGGATGTTTTTTCTGCCCAAGGAAACGACTTTAATTATATTAAAAGGCATCTGTGGAAAGCAGAGGAAAAGTGGGGAGTTGACGCCATAAGGGAGGAAAGCGGTTTTTGCTCAAGGGCTGGTGAGAAGCATAGTAGGCCTGGTTGATCCAAAAAATGGTTCAAAACTCATTCCGGATGTAGGGGGCGCTGGCACTTTGAATCTGGATGACTTCCAAATTCAAAAAAAAAATCGGAATTTTTCCAAATAAATTCCAAAATGGCTTCGTTAATGGCGGGCACGCATGTTTAACACAGTTTGGAGGCGGATGTCTTCCGTCTGCGTCAGAACTGGGGCGACAGCCGCATCCAAACTGGAGGAGGAGGAGTCGCGGTAAAAGCAGTGGCTGCATCCTCCGTCACTTGTGGGGAACCCTCCACCTTTCTCAGGGCGCCCTCCGCCACTTGCATGGTGCCCTCTGCCACCCATGGGGTGCCTTTCACCGCTCGCGGGGTGCCCCTTCGCCACTCTCGGGTCACCCTCTGCTCGCAACCTGTCTGCCGGGCTTCCACTGCAAGCGAGCACAGGCCGCCAGACAGGGCCGTAGCCAGGATTTTGTTTCGGAGGGGCTGAGTTTGGTTCGGGGGGGCTGAGACTGGGGTGGAAGAGGGTCTACCCTAGCAAATCTTTTGTATTGTTATCCCAATAACCCCATGAATGTGGGATATAATGAGCATGGTGATCAGATCATGATATGAATAAACATAACAGTTTAAATAATGTACCAGTAAGGCCTTTTCGCGGACCACCCTGAGAATTTTTGGGGGGTGGGGCTGAAGCCCCTCAAGGCCCCCCTGGCTACATGCCTGCCGCCAGAGATGCTTTCGAGAAGCCCAAAAGTCAGGCAGGTAGGGAGGCAGCTGGGACTCTAGGGCCAGGAAAGGAAGAAGAGAAGGGAGGAGGGAAGATTGATAGTATTCATATGAATAATAGTTATAATAGTGCTGGAAGGGGCCTCTAAAGCAGTGTTTCCCAACCAGTGTGCCATGGCACACTAGTGTGCCGTGAGCGATCATCAGGTGTGCCGTGGGAAATTGGAACCTCCAATACCCTTTCTTCCCCTTTTTCTTCTCCACTCGGGCTCCCTTCCCAGCCTCGCTCTGCTCGCTTTGCTCTGGGGCGAGTCTGCGCAGTAGCACCCGCATGGGTCACGTCTTCCTCCCTCCCCCCTCCCCTCCTGAACATGCTCACGCTGCCCCTTCGGATCAAAATGGCAGCAGAAGCGGCAGTGTAGAAGAAAAAGTAAGTGTTGGGCAGGAGGAGGAAGAAAGGGCGCGAAGGGGAAGGGGGAGGAGGAGGTCTCTGTCGAAAGCGGGCATGGGCAAACTTGGACCTTCCAGGTGTTTTGGACTCCAACTCCCACCATTTCTAGCAGCCTCAGGCCCTTCTCCTTTCCCCCCCTCAGCCACTTAAGCAGGAAAGGGCCTCAGGCTGTTAGGAATGGTGGGAGTTGGAGTCCAAAGCACCCAGAGGGCTGAAGTTTTCCCATGCCTGTTTTAGGGACCTTAAAGTGGTGAGCCTCCTTCCAACATTGTGTTTCTGGATAGAAAACAAACAACAACATAACATAACATTGTTTGAGTCCACAGTGCTCTCTGGGTGTAGGTGAGCTACAATTTCCAAACTCAAGGTCAATTCCCAAGCAAACCCTTTCAGTACTTTCTGTTGGTAATGAGAGTTCAATATGCCAAGTTTGGTTCAATTCCATTGTTGCAAGAGTTCAGGATGCTCTTTGATTGTGTGTTAACTGTAAATCCCAGAAACTCTAACTCCCAAATGTCAAGGTCTATTTTCCCCAAACTCCATCTGTGTTCACATTTGGGCATATTGAGTATTCATGCCAAGTTTGGTCCTGATCCAACACTGTTTCAGTCCACAGTGGACTCTGGATATACGTGAACTACAACTCCAAAACCCAAGGTCAATGCCCACCAAACTCTTATAGTATTTTCTCTTGGTTATGGGAGTTCTGTGTGGGAAGTTTGTGTCTTTCATGCCATTCTTGCCAGGACATGTATGTCGTGTTCATCGAAACAGGCCCAGGTTTCACACTGAGTGTATACATACATTGAAAAACATA
Source organism: Anolis apletophallus (assembly GCA_030556195.1). Taxonomy (NCBI): domain Eukaryota; kingdom Metazoa; phylum Chordata; class Lepidosauria; order Squamata; family Anolidae; genus Anolis; species Anolis apletophallus. Next base: position 3,296 of record JARBWK010000052.1, read on the forward strand.
TTAACTATATGTAATACTGTGTTAGAGTGTCGTTTTGTGTCATTTTGGTTGGTGGTGTGCCCCAGGATTTTGTAAATGTAAAAAATGTGCCGCAGCTAAAAAAAGTTGAAAAACACTGATCTAAAGACCATCTAGTCCAGTGATTCTCAACGTTCCTAGTGCCACGACCCCTTAATACAGTTCCTCATGTTGTGGTGACCCCCAACCATGAAATATTTTTTGTTGCTACTTCATAACTCTAATTTTGCTACTGAGTTGAGCCATAATGTAAATATCTGATAGGCAGGATGCATTTTCATTCACTGGACCAAATTTGGCACAAATACCCAATATGCCCAAATTTGAATACTGGTGGGGTTGGGGTCATTGGGGTGTGGATCGATTTTGTTATTTGGGAGTTGTAGTTGCTGGGATTTACTGTTAACCTACAAACAAACAGCAATCTGAACTCCACTAATGATGGAGTTGATCTCCCATGAGCAACAGAAAATACTGAAAGGATTTGGTGGGACCTTGAGTTTTGGAGTTGTAGTTCACCTACATCCAGAAAGCACTCTGGACTCAAACAATGATGGATCTGGACCAAGCTTTGCATGAAGACTCAAGATGCCCAAATGTGAACACTGGTGGAGTTTGGGGAAAATATACTTGACACTTGGGAACTGCAGTTGCTGGGATTTATAGTTCATCTACAACCAAAGAGCCTTCTGAAACCCTCCAACGATGGCATTGGGCCTAACTTCCCACAAAGAACCCCCATGACCAACAGAAAATACTGTGTTTTCTGATGGTCTTTGGCGACCCCTCTGACACCCTCTCGCGACCCCTCCAGGGGTCCCGACCCCCAGGTTGAGAAACACTGATCTAGTCCAACCCCTTCTGCCTTCATGGAGGGGAAGCACAATCAACTCACCCCCAGCAGATAATAACAATATTATTAAGATTGATAATATTAATATTAATAATAGCGATGGAAGGGACCTCTGAAGACCAACTCTAGAACAAAGACCTTCTACCTTTCTCCTTACCTTCTCTCCTCTTTCCTTCCCTTCCCTTCCTTTCTCCTTCCTTTTTGTCCCTCCCTCCCTTACTCCTTCTCCCTTCTTTTATTTCCTTCCTTTCTTCTGTCTGGCTTCCTTCCTTCCATCCCTCCAGTTCTTCTCTTCCTTCCTTCCCTCCCTCCCTTCCTCTCTTTCTAAACCCCAACCTACTTCCTTCCTTCCCTTTCTCCCTCCCTCTGTTTCTCGTCCTTTGCTTATTCCTTCCCTTCTCCCTTCTTTTCTTCCTTTCCTGGCCCGGGAATCCCAGCTGCCTCCCAGCCTGCCTGACTTCTGGGCTTCCATCGAAAGCATCTCTGGCGGCTGGTGCTTGCAGTGGAAGCCCAGCAGACAGGCTGCGAGCAGAGGGTGCCCCACGAGTGGCAAATGGGCGCCCCGCGGGCGGTGAAAGGCGTCCCATGGGTGGCAGAGGGCGCCCGGCGGAAGGTGGAGGATGGCCCACGAGCGAAGGAGGATGCAGTCACTGCTTTTGCCGCGACTGCTCCTCTTCCAGCTTGGATGTTTGCCAATTGCTTTCCGAAAATGGCGGCGATGGCTTCGAATTGGCAAATTTACTTCCGGGTTGCTTACATCGCTTCGATACCGCTTCACAAGCGAATTTGATCCAAATTCATTCCGATTTTATGAGCATTCTGATGAACCTACCCAGAACCATGGTCGGATTACCCATAAGGCCAGACTAGGCCATGGCCTCGGGCGGCGGATTTTGGGGGCGGCATTTCCGGCCGTGAAGGAAGGGGTAAAGGAAGGAGTGGCGACCGGCCGCGGGTCAAGGAGCTGGGGGGAAGTCCCTCAGTGAAGGGAGGGGGGCGGAACCGGCGAGAAGGAGAAGGTGCCGCTGGAAGTCCTGCCGCTACGGCAAGTCACGCGGCTTTCCCCACCGCCGCCCCGCTCGTGTTTGGGGCACGGGCGAGCGGGGGAAGTCGCGTGAGTCTCCCTAAGGGCGGGACTTCCGGCGGCGCCTTGTGCGTCACGCCGGTTCTGCCCCCCTCCCTTCACTGAAGGGAGGAGAGGCGGAGCCGCTGCCGGTGTGACGCAAGGCGCCGCCGAGTCCCGCCCTCAGGGAGACTCACGCGACTTCCCCCGCCGCCGCGCTCGCACTGGCGCACCTCCTCCCTTCACTGAGGGAAGGAGTGGCACCGGTGCGAGCGCGGCGGCAGCGGGGGAAGCCGCGTGAGTCTCCCTGAGGGCGGGACTTCCGGCGGCGCCTTGTGCGTCACGCCGGCCACGCCCCCACAAGAGGCCTCACCCCCGGGGGGCGGCGTTTAGACCGGGCGGCCTCGGGCGGCACAGACCGCTAATCCGGCCCTGCCCAGAACGAAAGCATGGACAAACTTGGGACCTTCAGGTGTTTTGTACTTCAACTCCCACAGTTCCTAGCAGCCTACTGGCTGTTATGAATTGTGGGAGTTGAAGTACAAAACACCTGGAGGGAGGGCCCAAGTTTGCCCAGGCCTGAGCTAATATGTAAGTAATAATCAGGTATACAGGATGGGATTGGAAATGTACTGGTGCAGCTGTTGGGCAACGACTCTGGAAATATACAAATATACAAATATTAAAACAGTATTAACCATCATTATTATTAAAAAACAATTCAGGTAAAATCCATACTAGTTAGGCTTATTTTAAATAGTAAATCTCACCCAACCTGAGCCCCCATTGCTGCAGTGGGTTAAACCTCTGAGCTGCTGAACTTGCTAACCGAAAGGTCGCAGGTTCGAATCTGGGGAGCGGGGTGAGCTCCCACTGTTAGCCCCAGCTTCTGCCAACCTAGCCGTTCAAAAACATGCAAATGTACGTAGATCAAAAAGTACCGCTTCGGTAGGAAGGTAATGGTGCTCCATGCAGTCATGCCGGCCACATGACTTTGGAGGCGTCTATGGACAAAGCCGGCTCTTCAGCTTAGAAATGGAGATGAGCGCCAACTCCCAGAGTTGGACACGACTGGACTTAATGTCAAGGAGAAACCTTTACCTGTACTACCTCAACCAATGAGAAAACACATTAACTGGCAGGCCCGGATTACTCATAAGACCAACCTAGGCCATGGCATAGGGGCGCAAGCCGAGGGGGGGGGGGCGCAAAATCACGGAACAAAAGAATAATAATGTTGAAACAAATAAAAATGCCGTGGCCAGCCCCTGGGGTCTCTCCCAACTCAGCGGCACGCCTGTTTCCCTCCCTCCCCGTGGTCCTTCCCATCCGCAGGGGCAGACGGGGAGCCTGCCTTCTGAGCGAGAGAGTGAGCGAGCGTGAGACCCTTGTGCACCCCCCACATCCTTGCACGCGCTTCCCCACGCCTCCGCCTCTCTCCCCCTTTCATTGCGGAGCCAGAAATAGCCTTTTTCTGCCCGTTTTGGAGCAGAGGCAGCTCTGCCTGGATCAAAGGGGTGCCTGTGCCTTTAAGAATGGGCTTCCATACCGCCGGGGAAGCTGAGGCAACTGAAAAGGGACCCTCCCGAATGGCTAGGAAGCTAGCCCACTCACCCGCCCGTTTTGCACGTCTGAATGGGGCTGAGATGTGTGTTCCGGGCTTAATATTTTTCTTATCCCTACATAATGTTTCCATCGTGTTTTCAATATCTTCCCAATGGGGGGCGTGCGGTAGAGGTTGGCTTAAAGGGGGTGTAATTCCAAAGTGTGGCCTAGGGCGCAAAAAGGTGTTAACCCGGGCCTATTAACTGGCATTTTCCAATTTCCTTGGAGCCGTGGGTTAACAGAGAGTCTACTATATTTGTTCACACATCGAGAAGAGAAACACAAACTCTCCACTCACTGACGTCATGTGAGAACTAATGGGCCCCAATTTCACACAATTTAGTGTGCAAGCAAATGTGTAAACTGCAATGTACAATGCACACTTGTGCTTTTCATTGCTTTTAAACCAGTCATGGGAGTGGACATCACAACTGTAGTTTAATGGGCTAATTATTATTATTATTATTATTAATTGCCTGCCTTTGTTTTTAGCCTATACCTCTTTGCAATCATGCTCTGAGCCCACCTAAGAACATAAGAAGAGCCATGCTGAATCGGGCCTCAGCCCATCTAGTCCAGCCTTCTGTGTCACACAGTGGCCCACTAGTTGTACACGGGGATCTCTAGCAGAAAGGAGGGCAAAACCCTCACCTGCTCCCGACCCCCCACAACCAGTACCCGGGGAAAATCCTGCCTGCCTCCATCAACACAGAGGTGGCACTTGGATGTCCATTTCAGTAGATACTGATTCCCTTGGTATCCATGAATCTGTCTAATCCTGCCTTGAAGCTGTCCAGGCTGACCGCTGTCACAACCTCCTCTGGAAGTGAGTTCCATGACCCAATGACCCTCTGGGTGAAGAAATATTTCCCTTTATTAGTCCTAATTTTTCCTACCTTGGAGCTTCAGGAGTGCCCCTAGTCCTAGTGTTGGGTGACAGAGAAAATATTTTTCTTTATTCACCTTTTCTATCCCATGCATGATTTTATACACTTCGATCAAGTCACCTCTTAAACGCCGTCTTTCAAGGCTGAAAAGACCAAGGCGTTGCAACCTGATTTCATAAGGGAGCTGCTCCATCCCTTGGATCATTTTTGTTGCCCTTCTTTGTACCTTTTCCAGTTCCGTTATATCCTTCTTGAGGTGCGGTGACCAGAATTGTACACAGTACTCCAAATGTGGCCTCACCATAGATTTGTAGAGAGGCAATACAACATTTGCCGACCTATTTTCGATTCCCTTCCTGATCATGCCTAGCATAGAATTTGCTTTTTTCACTGCTGCTGCGCACTGGGTTGACATCTTCATTGAGCTGTCCACCAAAACCCCAAGATCCCTTTCCTGGTTTGTCTCGGAAAGCTTTGACCCCATCAATTGGTAGGTGTATTTGGGGTTCTTTGCCCCGATGTGCATGACTTTACACTTGTTTAGGTTAAAATGCATTTGCCACTTTGTTGCCCATTCACTCCATTTCGAGAGATCTTTCTGGAGCTCTTTACAATCAGTTTCATTTTTAACTACCCTGAACAATTTAGTGTCGTCTGCAAACCTGAACCCCAACCGGGATAAAAGTCAAACAAACTAAATAAAAACCTTTGTCCCAAATATGAAAACATGGCCAGAAAGGATTGTAAATGTTTTCCTGTGCCACACAAAGCCTCACCATCTGCCCTTTTCCCTCCTTCCTCCAGATGCTTCTGGAACTGGACTCGAATCCGGCTCCTGGCTCTCGGTTTCCTGTTATGGCCTGCAGAAACTGGGCAGCATCTATAGCGGCTTGGCTGCGTGCCCCACACACATTGACCAGAACTGTGCTGGTGCCCTGCACATGGCATCAACTCATACGGAATCATCGCATTGGAAAAGACCCCCAAAGGCCATCTAGTCCAGCCCCCTTCTGATATTGGAGGTGACCCAAAATCCTGGGGCACACCACCAACCAAAATGACACTCTAGCACAGTAATACATATAGTTAATATGTTTTTAAATGTATTTATACACTCAGTGTGAAACCTGGGCCTGTTTCGATGAACACAACATAGATATCCTGGCAGGAATGGCAGAAAGACACAAACTTCCCACACAGAACTCCCATAACCAAGGGAAAATACTATCAGAGTTTGGTATGCATTGACCTTGAGTTTTGAGTTGTAGTTCACCTAGATCCAGAGAGCACTGTGGACTCAAACAGTGTCCACAGTGCTCTTGGCATGAATACTCAATATGCCCAAATGTGAACACGGAGTTTGAGGAAAATAGACCTTGTCATTTGGGAGTTACAGTTTCTGGGATTTATAGTTAACACACAATCAAAGAGCATCCTGAACTCTTGCAACAATGGAATTGAACCAAACTTGGCCTATTGAACTCTCATTACCAACAGAAAGTACTGAAAGGGTTTGCTTGGGAATTGACCTTGAGTTTGGAAGTTGTAGTTCGCCTACACCCAGAGAGCACTGTGGACTCAAACAATGTTATGTTATGTTGTTGTTTGTTTTCTATCCAGAATCACAATGTTGGAAGGAGGCTCACCACTTTAAGGTCCCTAAAACAGGGATTGGAAAACTTTGGCCCTCTGGGTGCTTTGGACTTCAACTCCCACCATTCCTAACAGCCTGAGGCCCTTTCCGGCTTAAATGGCAGGGGGGGGGGAGGAAAAGAGCCTGAGGCTGCTAGGAATGGTGGGAGTTGGAGGGGGAAGAAAGGGTATTGGAGGTTCCAATTTCCCACGTCACACCTGATTATTGCTCACGGCACACTAGTGTGCCACGGCACACTGGTTGGGAAACACTGGTCCAGGGAATCTCTCATTAATCTCCTAACACAAAGGACTTAGCAAGAACATTTGCATGGTCAATAACAGCGGACACTTCCCTTCAAACCTCGGAGTTGGCCCTTCAAACCCTTGGGCACACACGTTCAGATCTTGGAGTATGGCCATCTGAAGGACGTGCCCCAAAGTCCCATGGGGATTTTGTCATTCCTCACAAAGGGGACATCCTGCCTTCGGAGGGGATTTGGACACCCCAACTGCCTCACCCATTGTCTTCATTCCCTTGGCCGAAACCAAAATCAAGATCTCATCAATGGATCCCATATCCAGGATAAAAGGATTACCGGGGTCTGGCATCCGCGCCAGACCAAAATGTTTATTCACTTGGGACAATACAAAGCTAGCTTGAGGACTCTTGGAGTACTCGCCAGCACTTGGACAAACATGAAGTCATTTTAATCCACTCATCATTTCCTCCCGGTTCATTGTTTCCCGCTTGGACCGCCTCCTTTGCTCTCATTGGCTGAGAGCTCGAAGCGGCACTGGCCTCCTGATTGGCTGAGGCACGGCAAAGGCGGCCGTGCCTCTCTGCCAGCTAATGACTCCAACCAATCAGCGTGAAACCGGAAAAGGGGCGGAAGGCGGGGAATTTGAACTTTGACAGCTCTGTTTTTCTATAATAATGTAATGCAGGGGTGCTCAGAACGGTGATCGTGATCACCAGGGTGATCTTCGAGCCTCATCCTGGTGATCTTCAGGCCCCTGACCAGGTTTTTTGCTGTTGGTCCTCTTCACGCGCCCCTGCACGCTGCAAAGCAGTCCTCCGTCGTTGCTCCTCCCTGCTTGCGCGCCGCCTCCAAAAGCTCCAGAGTCCAAGAGGCAGAATGGGCCCCCTCTTTTGGATTCCTCCTCCTCCGTCCTTCTCCAGCCACTCAGAATCGTAGGAGACCAAAGGGGGCAGGCCTGGATAAGGCGATGCATGGCTGGCCCCGCGCCCATTTTGCCTCTCTGACTTCTTGTGAGCTCTTGGAGGCGGCACGCATGCTGGCGGCATGGAAATAGGAGCAACGACAGAGGAGAAGTAGGACGCTTTGGGGTCATTTCCTTACCGCATCTCAAAGTTCGGTCTTTGTACTTTGGGGTGGGTGCTTGATTGTTCTGTTTAAAAATGGCCTTTTAGCTCCAAAGCCTCTCTGCTTGCTTTTTTCCTTGAGAAATATATGTTGGGGAATATGGCAGTGTGGGAGAAATGGGGTGGTTGGATGTATTTTTGCATGCCCCTTTGTTTACCTTGCTGAGAATTAAATGGCCTTGCAGTTCAAAAGCCTCTCTTCTTACTTTCTGGCTGATAATATGTGTGGTAATATGGCAGTGTGGGAGAAATGGGGTGGTTGGATGTATTTTTGCATGCCCCTTTGTTTACCTTGCTGAGAATTAAATGGCCTTGCAGTTCAACAGCCTCTCTTCTTACTTTCTGGCTGATAATATGTGTGGTAATATGGCAGTGTGGGAGAAATGGGGTGGTTGGATGTATTTTTGCATGCCCCTTTGTTTACCTTGCTGAGAATTAAATGGCTTTGCAGTTCAACAGCCTCTCTTCTTACTTTCTGGCTGATAATATGTGTGGTAATATGGCAGTGTGGGAGAAATGGGGTGGTTGGATGTATTTTTGCATGCCCCTTTGTTTACCTTGCTGAGAATTAAATGGCCTTGCAGTTCAACAGCCTCTCTTCTTACTTTCTGGCTGATAATATGTGTGGTAATATGGCAGTGTGGGAGAAATGGGGTGGTTGGATGTATTTTTGCATGCCCCTTTGTTTACCTTGCTGAGAATTAAATGGCCTTGCAGTTCAACAGCCTCTCTTCTTACTTTCTGGCTGATAATATGTGTGGTAATATGGCAGTGTGGGAGAAATGGGGTGGTTGGATGTATTTTTGCATGCCCCTTTGTTTACCTTGCTGAGAATTAAATGGCCTTGCAGTTCAAAAGCCTCTCTTCTTACTTTCTGGCTGATAATATGTGTGGTAATATGGCAGTGTGGGAGAAATGGGGTGGTTGCATGTATTTTTGCATGCCCCTTTGTTTACCTTGCTGAGAATTAAATGGCCTTGCAGTTCAACAGCCTCTCTTCTTACTTTCTGGCTGATAATATGTGTGGTAATATGGCAGTGTGGGAGAAATGGGGTGGTTGGATGTATTTTTATGCTCTGTTTTATATTGTTGTTATTAAATTGAAATGTTGATGTTTTATAACTTCATTTTATGTAAACTGCCCCGAGCCTTCTGGAAGGAGCTGTACATAAAAATAAATATAAATAAATGAATAAGAAAATAGTTATGCGTTTTACATTTCTGGGCAGGTGATCTTTGGGACTTGGTTTTTGAATCAGTAGCTCCCATGCTGAAAAAGTGTGAGCACCCCTGATGTAATGTTTTGCATTGTACGATATGTCAGCTTTTGGGCAAATGATTGCGGCTTGACATCCGCTCTGGCTGGAACGAAATAAACAACTCTGCGGCGTTTCTTCAACTTGGTGAGTTTTTATTTGGGGAAATTCAGGGAAAATTAGATTGGCTGCTTCCTATCTCGCCAGGGCTATATCGGATCCTCTTTGGTGGGTCTGGCCGGTCTCTGCCTTCACAGCAAGACCCCCAAATTCTTGCTCGATATCACTTCTTCCAGGCAGGAATGTTAGATAGTAATCCTGGTTTTATTTTGGCCGAAGTGGGCTCACCAGTACGAAGCCTGGGAACGCCTCTTCTGCTCTGGAGCCTTTCTACTGGCTTGCGGCTTCTATCTCAGGCTATTTCCAGCTTGGTTTTCGGCTGAACCTCCCTCACCTTCTGGATGAGATACATGTGACCTATGAGCTGCCATTGGGACCCATTCATCAGCCATAAACATGGCGCATTGATTCAAGTGGACTTCCCACACCAAGCGGCAATTCTCTTGAGTCCTGACGTCAGCTCTCCCTTATTTACTGTTTACTCAATTCCACGTCATTCCCTATCTGAACTCCCTGATCTCGGTATCCCTCCTTCGGCCTCCAGAGTGAAAGGCTTCCCTTTCCTGAAAAGGTCAGGGCCATATTTTATAGAGGACAGAAAACTGGAGGCTGGAGGTCCTCCCTCCATAATTTGTCCAAACATTTACAAAATGTATAGGTTTGAGAGTTTTTTCCAGGTCGTAAGTATATTGGTTGGTTGGGGAATGGGTTGGGGAATGGAAAGTTTAGGTTTCACAATGGAGATGCCTATTCTAAAACGTTTTCTTGGTGGAACAAACTACAGGGATGACTGGGAGGGAGAGCCAATATTTCGCAAGACAGGAGAAGAATTCAAAACGATCTTAACAAGTTATTTATTTATTTATTTATTTATTTATTACTAGCTTGGGGACCTGGCGGCAGGCCCGGATTACCTTATTGTGCCACCCTAGGCCACACTCTGGAAGTGCCGCCCCCGCCGCGGGGGCGGGGCCGCTTCCGGGGGGCGGAATGGTGAGTCAGCCAACTGCGGCGGGTCTCCGAGGTCTGCCTGCGGGCCTCTAAGGCCTGCAGCTGACTCTTCTAGGGCAGGGATGTCCAACAGGCGGCCCTGGGGCCGTACACGGCCCCCGAGCCCCTTCCCTCCGGCCCCCTAACTTGTTTTAATAAAATACAAATTTTATTTTTTTTAAAAAAAACCCAAAAACCCTACTTCCGGGTTTAGGCAAGCATCGCGAGACTACGCCAGCCACAGACGGGATTTCGACCTCCCTCGAAATCCCGTCTGTGGCTGGCGTAGTCTCGTGATAGCTGCCGAAATCTCAGGTCCCGCGGGATTTGCGGCCGGCCTGGGCGCGCGCCTCCTCCTCCCTCGCGGCTGCTTCCAGGCCAGCCCCCATTCTTTCAGAGAGAGGGAGGAGGGCAGTGAGGCAGGGAAAGCCCCTCCTGGCTCCGTCCTCTTCCTGTGGAGGGCCCTCGCTTCCCGCCCTGCGGATGGGAGAGCCACCACACCCGGCCTGAGCTTGGCCTCGGCTCCAGCGGGGCTCTTCGGGGATGGCGGCGGCGTTGGCGCTTCGGCCCTGTGGCGGGGCTCCCGCAGTATGGGTAAGGAAGGGCCTGGCTCGAATCAATCAATCTAAAAACAGTGGGACGTTGGGTGAGGGGGGAGGGGTCCCTCAGCGGCGGTTTCCTTGGCGACGCTTCCTTCCCCTCCTCCGCGCCCCTCCCCTTGTTGTGCTGCCTTCCCGCGTGCAGGGCGCAACGTGGCTTCCTTTGCGCCTGCCCCCGCGGCTTGTTTTCCCTTCAGGGAGGGAGGGAGCTCTTTGGGCCTCCTCCACTCGCCTCTGGGAAAGGAGGCCCCATCAAGCCCTGCGACGGCATTGAGGTGTTTGGGGTTTTTTGGGTGTGTCCCAATTTGAGTGTGGACTCAAATAACTCAAAGGTATTAGGAAACATTCCCCAAATCCACCAGTGTTCCCATTTGGGTATACTGAGTATTCATGCCAAGTTTGGTCCAGATCCATCATTATTTGAGTCCACAGCGCTCTCTGGATGGAGGTGAACTACAACTCCACAACTCAAAGTCAATTGTAAGTAAATTGGAGCCGGGGAGGGGGCGGAGCCGGGGGCGGAGTCAGACCCTTCGGCCCCCCAGGTGATTAGTGACCGGAATTCTGGCCCTTGGGCCCGTAGAAGTTGGACAGCCCTGTTCTAGGGGAAGTAAGCAGCTGATCTGGAGCTCACCTAGGTCATCGGATCCTTGTGACCGGCTCAGTTTCGCCGCAGCTCCCCCCGATATCGGCTCTGGGCTGTCTCCGGTGTTAGTCGGCTCCCCTCCAGCTTTTGGAACAAGCCTCTCCCGTTCCAGCTCCAAGCCTCCTATGATGGAAGCTGTAGTCCAATGCCAAGTCAAAAGAGGTTGTTCTACTCCATCAAATCTACAGAAAAGTATTAATGTTGCACGAGTCTATTCAGACCCTCTTTTGCCTTGGAAATATCTGACCCATGAGAAATCTGAACATGGCTTAGTCCTCCCAATGGGTTTTCTATGTGCTTAACCTTTGGGCATACTCCAAATCCCAAGGTTATGTTTTTGCAAAACCCCAAATAACTCGTTCCCAAGCCCTGCCACTTGTTTCCCATCATTGCTTTATTATACAAACCCTTGGAAACACAATTTGTAGCCATGCCGGGAAGGGTGGACAATAGAAAGGCTTGATTTCCCATCATCAGCTATTATTATTATTATTATTTTAAAATTCAAACTTCAGAATTATTTTAAAATTCAAACTTCAAAGTGGTGCAACTGGTTGGACGGTTGTTTCTGAACTTGCTGACCTGATGGTTGGCAGTTTGAATCCACGGGACAGAGTGAGCTCCCACTGTCAACCCCAGCTCCTGCCAACCTAGCAGTTCAAAAACATGCAAATGTGGGTAGATCAATAGGTACCACCTTGGCGGGAAGGCAAACAGGCGCTCCATGCAATCATGCCGGCCACATTACTAGGAGGTGTATATGATAGCGAACGGAATTTGGGGGTCTTGCCATGAAGGCAGACCGGCTAGACCCACCAAAGAGGGCCCATGTCAAAACCTGGTGAGAAAGGAAGCAACCAATCTCATATTTTCCTAAAATGTCTCAAATTAACAGATCTCACCAAGCCTGAAGAGGGTGCCATTGAGGTTTTATTCAGTCCAGCTGGAAAGGATGACAGCCGCAATCATTCTCCCATGCTGCATGCAGTTACATTGGTGAACATCCCTTTTATAGAGTTATAGATTCAAATTTCCCTCTTCCCGCCCCCTGGCTGGCCCGCTGCTGATTGGCAGATGTCATCACTTGCAGGAGGGGCACAGGAGGTTCTTGAGAGTGGCCCTCAGCCAATGAGGGCAAAGAAGGAGGAATAATGAGAGAAAAGGGTGGTTCTGAGGGTGGGCTTTTGCCCAGGCTTCCCAAACCAGTTTTTTTTCCTGAGTTGCAGACAAAAGCCTTAATCCATGATTTCCTGTTTTGGCCAAGCACAGACCAAAAATCCTTTTGAGTGGGTTTCAGTAAAATGGAGGGTAAACAAAGAGAATTCCAGTTTGCTATGATCCTGGGGTGTTTCATTCTCTCTCTCTTGGCATTACTTCGCGAACGAAGATTCAGGAAGGACTCATCCCACGCTTTTTACAAGTGCGCTGATGACTAAAAAGGCCAATCTGAGATAGGCAAGTCCGGTTGCAGAAAGCACAGCAGAAAGTCTCCTTGGGTGATGTTGTTTCCAAGTTGCGGTTCTTTCTGCGTTGTCGTTTCTCTTCGAGACTCATTCGGCGTGTCTTCTCGAAAGAGGCCGCAGCATTGTGGATACTAGTGCGTCTCCATGCCTCCCGATGTGAGGCCAGGGTGGACCATTGTTGGTGATCAATCTGGCCGAGCCTGAGATGTTGTTTCAGGGAGTCCTTATATCTCTTTTTGGGGGCACCTCTCTTGCGCTGACCCGTGGCGAGTTCACCATAGAGTAGTATCTTTGGGAGGTGGTGGTCCTCCATCCTAGAGACGTGCCCTGCCCAGCGCAGCTGTGTCCTCAATAGCATGGCCTCAATGCTGGTGATCCCTGCTTGCTCAAGGGTTGTGAAAAGAAGGTATGGTTTGCATTGCTGGTTTCGGGTCTCTGGAGAAACCCTTTTGTGATGTGTAACAAAATGTTGCCAAACGGCTTATGGGTCCTTAGCAGGCTAATCTGAGAAGTCAGTTTTCCATAGCCAGGTGATAATCTGTTGGGGGCTGCTGGGACAGCCAGGAAAAGGACAGATTTCACCTATTGTTCATGCAAATGTCTTTGATTGAACCCAGAGATAAGGAACTTCCTGGCCCAAGGGTGTGAGTTTCTCTTGAGCCAGGGTGTGTGCTGGTTCATGAAAAGGTGACACTTCATATTTCATTTCATAGGGGGACACAGGAGAGTAAAACATATAGGAAAATACATTCAGATTCAGGTAATAGGGGAATAGGAACCATATTTCATATCAACCCATCCCACCCCCATCCCACAGTCCATATGTGGGTATATGTACTGGGGGAGAGTTCATATGTTCTTGGAAAGAATCTTTGATGCACCGGGTTTAGGAAAAGTTCATGAAGATGAGTCCTTGGAGGTAGAAATGAACTACAGATCCCGAGCTGTCCTGGGCCAGGTGAGGCCATCTTGCCTTTGTGAGGTTCCAGGGGCGGTCTAAGATAATTTTAAGTGGTAAGCGAACACTATTTTGCCCCCAAACATTACTTTGCCCCCTCCGCCGGCTCTTTCCACTCGGCTCCCTTGGCAGGCGGCGGCGGCTCTCTTCTCCACCGCCCCTCTTGCCTTCCCTGACTTACCGGCCTCATCCTTTGGTGGCGGCCATGAGCCAGGTGAAGAACAGCCCCAGCTGGCAGAGCCAGGCGAAGAACAGCCCCAGCTGGGAGGCCAGGAAGCGGAGCAGCGCGAAGGCGGCGAAGAGCGGGTAGGAGAAGTAGAAGTGGCATCGGAGCGTACAAGGCTGCCTGCTTTTAGGCCTTGTGCGCACTGACATCGTTTCTGGGCATGCGCGGAGGTTTCGCACATGCGCAGTTGAGCTCCGGAGCCACTGCGCATGCGGGAAAACCTCTGCGCATGCCCAGAAGCTCCTGCAGGCAGCAGCAGGGAGGTTTGCTACGGCGGCGCCCATCCCTGCTGCTGCCTGCAGAAGCTTCTGGGCATGTGTGGAGATTTTCGCGCATGCCCAGAAGCTCCGGAGCTGAAGTTCAGGGAGATTTGCTATGGCGGCGCGGGCGGCGCCCATCTAAGATGGCGCCCCACGCAACCGCATAGTTAGCTTACATAGTGAGACCGCCCCTGCGCAAGGCGAACCCACGTGAGGCACAGGCAGCTCGAATCTGGTGTCCTTGGGTTTTTAACTATCTTACACAGAGTCCAAAAAGGGGGTTACCCTCGATATCATCTATGGACAACGCAGGCTCTTTTGGGTTGGAAATGGAGATGAGCACCTCCCAGAGCCTGAGATGAGCAGCGCACCGCCTTCAGAGTTGGAGATGAAAGGGGAAGCTTGTGCAGTGGTCTGTGTATTTGTGTCTCATTGTATCAAGGCACTGAATATTCGCCTGTGTTTGTATATATCAGTGGTTCCCAAACTTTTTTGGCCTACCACCCCCTTTCCAGAAAAGATTTTACTTACTGCCTCCCTAGAAATTATTTTAATTTCATAGCAATTAAACAGAAAGATATACGTATGGATGCAGTGGTTCTCAACCTTTCTAATGCCGTGAGCCCTAAATAAGGCTCCTCATGTTGTGGTGACCCCCAACCATATTTTCGTTGCTACTTCATAAATGATTGAATGTAACCTTTAAAGAAACAACTCTTTACTATGTAACCATTTATTGTGAATAGACTATTTACTTAAAGAAATTCAAGGGAACTTGACTGACTGTACAATATGGGAAGTGATTTTGTTTTTAGTATGTTTGTGTTGTTTGGATGTTTCTTCCCCCAACTTTCATTTCCCATCCCTTTCCCGTCCCTTCCCTCCCCCCCTCCCTTGCACATTCGTTCATGTAACACTGCAATAAGCACAAAAATACACAATAAAAATCTCTAAAAAAATAACAAAAATAAATGATTTTGCTACTCTTACGAATTCTAATCAAAATATTTTACATGCAGGTCAAAGCGAAGGGCGGGACCAAAGAAGAGGGCAGCGCGACCCCTCCTAAATGGCCAACCGTTCACCGCTCGCTTAAAGGAGTTCACCGCCCCACAAATTCCCCTGAGCCTCCCACTGCCCCCTTGGATCACCTCACCAGCCACCAGGGGGTGGTACCGCCCACTTTGAGAATCAGTGGTATATATGCTGTAATTCACTCTGAGATCCCTCTGGGAGGTAGGGCAGAATATAAATACATTATTATTTTATTATTATTATTATTGACCCCAAGGAGTAAACGTCAGAATCTGCGGCTCTACAGAAACCTGTTGGGAACCTGTGATAACCTTTCCTCTAATGTTAAGCGGTTCTTCACTGAACCATCTAGAACGTTGCGCAAGCACTAAACTTACCCCACAACTCAGGGAATGTCTAACTAAGTAACGAACTAAATTTATTATTTATGAGTCGCCCTCCACAAATGTGCTCCGGGCGACTTACACAGCTTAACGTTTACAATATTAAAATGTTAAAGTATTAAAACATTAAAATGTTAAAATATTGGATTAGACAAATTCCAGGTCACCGAATTGTCACTCATGCATATGCTCTTCTAAATAGCCATGTCTTAAGTGCCACCAGAAATGAAGGCAGGTCGAGGATGGCTCTTTGGTCTGGCGGCAGGGAGTTCCACAGGACAGGGGCCACAATGGAGAAAGATCTCTGTCTCGTGGACTCCAGATGAGCCTCTCTCAGATCTGGGACACCGAGAAGGTTCTCATAGGCTGGCCGTGGTGCTCTCAGGTGGATGGGTGGTATCAGACGGTCTTTTAGGTATGTAGGACCCTGGCCCCGCAAGGCCTTAGCTGTCAGGGTCAGGGTCTTATAAAGGATTCTGTACTCGACCGGCAACCAGTGCAAATGCTGTAAGGAAGGCGTTATGTGACACCTCATTGGTGTTTTCGTGAGGAGCCTGGCGGCAGCATTTTGTACAGTCTGGATCTTCCGAGTTACTGACCGAGGTAGACCCACATATAAGGTGTTGCAGTAATTCAGCCTTGATGTAACCGTGGCATGGATTACCGTGGCCAGCGCCTCCGTTGGTAGATAGGGCGCCAGTTGCCTCACTTGACGTAGGTGGAAGAAGGCCCTTTTGCTCATGGAGGCAATCTGGGCCTTCATCGTCATTTTAGAGTCCAGGATGACACCAAGGCTCTTCACAGTGGAGGATGGAGTCAGCGGTTCCCCTTTGAAGGACGGCAGTGGGTTGACTAGTTCTAATGGATGGCCCGGCCACAACATTTCAATCTAAATGTCCACATATTCATTAGCGCAATCCTTTCACAGTGCCCTGAGAATATGCCAGAACACATAATAGGCTTTGGAAGAGCCGTAGAATTTCTCCTGACACAATCCGATTACATGCTTGGGAACATTTTCATATATCTATTGCTAGATCGTAGAGATGTGCAAAACTTTGGACATCATTTCGGGTTTCAGAAAAAAAAAGGTGATTTATAGCTTTCTGAAACTTGATGTGTGGGATAGGTTAGGGTAGAGCTTAATGGTGTAACATTAGAAAATGTTGACCATTTCCGCTCCCTTGGCAGCCACCTCTCCACAAAAGTCGACATTGACACTGAAATACAACACCGCTTGAGCTCTGCGAGTGCAGCATTCTTCTGAATGAAGCAGAGTGTTTGAGGACTGGGACATCCGTAGGGAGAAGCTATTGTCCTCCCAACCCTGTTGTAGGCTTGCGAAACGTAGGCTGTCTACAGACGTCACATGCAACTCCTGGAACGATTCCATCAGGGCTGACTCTGAAAAATCCCTTAGTCTCTTGGGAAGACAAGCGGACAAATGTCAGCGTGCTGGAAGAAGCAAAGACCACCAGCATTGAAGTGATGGTCCTCCGCCATCAACTCCGCTGGACCGGCCACATTGTCCGGATGCCCGACCAGCAGTTGCTTTATTCCGAACTCAAGAATGGAAAATGGAATGTTGGAGGGCAGGAAAAGAGACCGAAAGATGGGCTCAGGACCGGACGAAGGTAAAAAATTGTAGTAAGCGAACCATTTTTTGGCCCTCCTTGGGTCTTTAGTGTGATGATGATGGCGTGTGCCTGCGCGCGGACGTGCCGGAGCACACATGCGCGCAAACAGCTAGTTTCGCGCATGCGCTATTGGGACCGAGTGCTTCTGGTGGAGGGAGTAGCGAAACGCACTCCCAAGAGGATGAAAAGGACGGGGGAACATTTTGCAGCCGGGGCGGAGGCTCCCGCCTGCACGCCGCCCGCCCGCAGAAATGGCACGGCATGATGCGCTGAACCTGGCGGCTGTGGCCGGATGCGCCTTTGGCCATGTGGTGCCCTGAAGCGGCCGCTTACTTTGCCTCCACTAAGATCCGCCCCTGGATGGGCTTAAGCGGCTGAGGGGGGAAAGGAAGGGGCCTGAGGCTGTTAGGAATGGTGGGAGTTGGAATCCAAAACACCCGGAGGGTCCAAGTTTGCCCACACCTGATATAAACCCTTTGAGGTCTGGCACTAACAGTGGCCAAAGGTGAATCAGCGCACCGTCCTTTGAGGAACCATCGCAAAACCATAACCACATGAACTCATGCTTCCAGCGACTCCAGATTTGAACACGTTCTCCTTACGTGGGACACTCATCCTCCTCTTTCGCCAAGAGCAATTTTTTCTATATTTATCTCAGCTTATTTTGCTTGGCATCCCGTTTTCACATCCAGTTCTGTGAATGAGCCAAGGTTTTTGTTTCTAATAAAACTTCTTTATTAAGTATATAAACAATATACTACAATAATACTAACAAATCCACTATTTAAATAAAAACCCAGAAATACTACAAATAACTATTCTAATATCTTTTCCCATAAAGGACATTAAAAAAAAAGGCTTTTCACCTTTCAAACCAAACACAGTATATTTAACCTCTCTCGACTGTTTAAGCACAATACAGTGCCCCCTTATCCACGGACTCTGTATCCATGATTTCGCTTATTCGTGTTCCCCAAAATATTCTCTCTGGTGGTGTTTGTGGGTTTTTCTAAGGGCCTCCAATGCAATTCTATGATATGATTCCAGCCCAAGTGTAGTCAAAATATAGGATTCTCTATGATCATTAGATCTCTATTATATATATATAAAGGAGGACCCGTCATCGAACGACTGACAGAGACAGAGAAACCTTCCAAGGCAGAGACACCAAACTTGCCAACAAAAATAGGCCTCAGGCAAGGAAGGTTTTTAGCAAAGAAACTCCCCCCCCCCAAACCTAGAAGGCCCCCAAAACAACGATTTAAAAAAAACTACATTTCCCAGCATCCTCTGCGGCAGCCAGCGAAACCCATTGGCCAACATCGACCCACACAAAATGCAGGGAGGCTGAGTAACCATAGTAACGCTGGGCAGAGCCAGCCAAGGCTAGGATAGAATGCTGAGTGATTTCAGTTTAGTCAGTTGGAGTTTGAGGGTTAAACTGTCAAGGCCAAGATCTAGGAGGGAGACAAATAGGGCACCAGGGACACAGGCACCACTGACAAACACATACCACCAGAATAACACAAACTTGCAAAACACACCAAAAAAAATCCTGCAACACAACCCCCCCCCCAAATACACAACAAACACACTGGCAAAAGCAACACCCCCTCCACATCACAACCAGCACACAGCCAGACTAAGACAACTATGTCACCACAACACACACAAAATACACCCCAAAAATACCTGACAACTTCCCCAACACAAAACCCAGGACTGCACTCACTACTCACCACCACACACACCTCCAAATACACACACGTCCCAGGCACAATACTCAAGCAATTCCTACCCACACAACACAACACAACTTCCTATCACAACCCATCCCCCCAACCTTACGGGACCCCGCACACACAACGCCTACCACCACCACAAACAAAAGCCAACTCCACCTATACTCCAACCACAACACAACACAACACTGCACTGATACTCTACAAACACACACGAACACCCAAAACACCCCACCCCACACAAGCATTCCACAACATACTACCACCCACAATGCCACCACACACCCACTAACTCACCTAAAAAGTAATACCTACACACAACACAATATGCACATAACACAACCTTGCGTCTACTGCTCAACCCATTTGTATGCCATTCCTTCCTTCCACACAGGCATAAGCTGACCGAAAAGACAAGCCATGCCTCCTAAAAAGAACAGCATCGGACGACACACTCGCAACGCTACATACATCACACACAAAAGGGCAGAACAAACGCCAGAACAGAAAGACACTGCACTACACTAGCTTTTGCCATCACCATAAACAAGGCTCAAGGACAAACACTACAAATCTGTGGCATAGACCTTGACACAGAATGCTTCTCCCACGGACAACTCTACGTAGCGTGCTCCAGAGTTGGGAAACCACAGAACCTCTCCATCAACACAGCAGACGGAAAGACAAAAAACATTGTATATCCACAAGCTCTGCAGAACGCCAGAAACACCACACACCAACAACTCCACAGGACTTCAACATCCCACCCACCAGAACAACCCACGACGACACAGCCATGACCCCACCAAGACCATAAGTAACATCAATTCCAACCCTTACATACTCAGACTTTCTCACATCTCCTAAATAGTCTCACCCCGCAGGGGACTCGGGGCGGATTACAATGTACACATTACATTTAAACACACAAACACACAAGACAGACAGTGGCAATTTAACATCTGGCCACCAGGGGGAGCTGTCGCACTCCTTCATTCCTCAGCGTGCTTTCTGGAGATCTTTTTAATTATTTATTTATTTACTTACTTACGTTATAAGTAAGACTCAGAGCGGGTTACAGGTACACATACTAGCAGACAATTCCTGCTGTTTTTCATATACACAACATATAGACTTGTACCGAATATATCACTCTTGTACAGAACACTTGTGTTGAATGACAAACTTACAACCCCCAACACCGGTCTGGACTTATCCATCTAAAATACCGGTCTGGACTTACTTCTCCGTGCAACTCTCCATAATTCAGCAGACATTGTGTACTCTATTTGAGGCTATTTATTGTGTATGACTTTACTGTATATTATGTATTCCGGTGCTTGGATTTACCAGCCAACATATTGAATTAGAATATTTTGATATTTTCCTTACATTGTACTGTCCCACCTGCCATGAGCTCAATCTCAAAACACTGACCGGACTGTATTACAGTCCGAGGACAAGCCAAAAGTCCACAAAAATAGCAACGGAACCTGATGGAACAAGCGGAAGCAAAAGCCAAGTGTCCAGTCCAGGTTCAAAGCCAAATACCAGAGTTTCAAGCAATGAGGTTGTGTCTGGAAGTCACAAGCCGTTGTCCAAGAGCAGTCCAAACTCCAAAAGGTACGTGAGAGACAAGGTACCAAGGTCCAGGCATGAACACAGACGTTGCCGCCAGCAATTGGATAGCACGCTGAAAACCCTCAAATGCTGTTTTCACAATGGTTGCTGGCCTTCTTCTTGGCGAGACTTGCTGATCTCCTCAGCCGAGCCTTTTCTGGACATGGCTGAGGGAGTTGCTGTTCCTGGCTGAGCCTCACTCTGCAAACCCTCATCCACACTATCCATCACCGAAACTGACCGTAACTTTACAATCGTCTACAATCCTTGTTAGACAATTGTAATACAGTGATGCCTTGGCTTAAGAGTTTAACTTGTTCTGTGGCCGAGCTCTTAACGTAAAATGCTCTTATCTCAAAGCAAAATGCTCTTATCTCAAAGCAAAATGCCATTCTGAGTCCCCTTGTGGGGGTGAGAAGAGCAGGGTAAAAATGATGTAAATAAATAAAAAAATAAAATTCACATTGAAATGCTATCATAATAATAAATAATAAAACATTATTTGTATCCCGCCACCATCCCCCTGAAGGGCTCACAAAAAAACCACTCAGTAGTGCAACAATATACAAAATACAGCCAAATACACAGAGATATAAATATTAACACACACACCCCTCCCCCATTTTTGTTTGTGGAAAGAAAGCAGAAAGCAAAGAGGCAGAAGCATCTTTTTCTTCGTACTGTGCTCATTCCAGCCTCCCTCTCTCCCTTCATGAAGACAAACATACCGGGAAGAAAAACCACACAAAATCAACTAACCCAAAATTCCTCAAAGTAGACAAGAACAATTTCCCAAAGCGGACAAAAGCACGAGACAGAGAATGCTTCCTTGAAGCCCTAAAATCCTATTCTCTGGCGTGTGCTCTTAACTCAAAATGCTGCTTGCATGTAAAAAAAGAACCAAGGCTGAGTGACAGCTCTTAACTCAAAACACTCTTACGTTGGGACACCCTTAAGTCAAGCTGAAATGAAACACACATTATACCCCAATAAGCATGAATGCAAAAATATGCCCAGCAATGTATGTTGCGTACTGATGTTCAATGTGTAATCTTCTGCAATGACACCCATTTGGGAGAACCACGTTGGCTTTCTGAGCTGCTGCATCACACTCTTGACTCACGGTCAGCTTGGGAATGGCTCCAACTCTGAGATCCCTTCCACGTGGAGTGTTTTCAAGCCAACCATCCTATATATCTGTGCATTTCAGGTTTTCCATCCAACTGCCCAAGTCCCGGTGAGGATCATAGCTCCGTGTGGCGCTTGGGGGGCTTTTCCCGCGGGGCCAAGCGTGGGACTGTCCCTCGCAGGTCCCCCCTGGGCGGGAGCCTCTTCTCCCCTTCCACCTCGGGGACTCCTCCTTCCATGGACTCCTTCCTCACTCCTTCTTTTTCGTCTCCCGGGACGTCTACCTCTTCTGGGCCATTGGCTACAGTAGTCCTCCCGCTGTAAATGGTGAATTCGGGCAGCGCGGGTCCCATCTTACTCAGGAAGTCATAGGCGGGGAGGCGAGGCTTCCAGGCTTCTTCAGACAGCCCAGCTAGAAAAGAAGGAGGGGGGAAAGAGCACCATAATTCTTGACGGCTTGCATGGCCGGAATCACTGAGTTGTTGTAGGTTTTTCGGGCTATATGGCTATGTTCTAGATCAGGGGCGGGCAACCCACGGCCCGCGGGCCGGATGCGGCCCGGCAGCCGATTCTGTCCGGCCCGGGGAGAAGGGCGTCGGGGGCGGGGCCAAGAGGAAGGGGTGCCACTGTCGCCATCCCAACGCGGGCTCTGTAGGGCCTGTGTCGGCAGACAGACCAGAGGAGCGGCGGCTTTGGAGTGCCTGCCATCCCTGGAGGCGATCCGGGCCTGCAGCGGGAGCAGTCGCCAACCTGCGGCGGCTGACTGCCCTGGCGACCCGGAAGGCTTGATCGTCTTCTGGGTCGCCATGGCGATCAGCCGCCTCAGATCGCCGACTGCCCCCTCTACAGGCCCGGATTGCCTCCAGGGATGGCAGGCACTCCATAGCAGGGCGATCAGCTGGGGAACGGCTGGGGGCGAGAGTGGGCGGAGGACTGCAGCCTCTGATCGCCTGCTGCTCTGCTCTCCTCTGCTGCGGCAGCGGCTGGGTCCACTTTGACATCCTCTGGGCTGGGTCCATTGGGCCATTCCATCTTGGTTCGCACCTTGTCTTTTTGAATTCTATTTTATTTTATTTTAGTGGTTTTTATTATTATTTTATAATAATTTTATAATAATAATCTAATAAATACTATAATATGTTATATTATGTTATAATTTCAATATATTATAATGTTTATATATATATATAATTGTGATATTAATACTAATAATATATGAATATTTCTTGATATATTAATGTGTTAATATTAATGATGTGTAATATATAGTAAATATAGTAAGTAAGTAAATAAATAAATAAATAATGTAGATTAGAATGTAGTTCAGCCTTTAGGTGCGGCCCTCCATAATATTTTTTGGCTCTTGTGTGGCCCCTTGGGAAAAAATAATCGCCCACGCCTGTTCTAGAAGCATTCTCTCCTGACGTTTCGCCTGCATCTATGACCTCACAACCTCTGAGGATGCTTGCCATAGAAGCAGGCAAAACGTCAGGAGAGAATGCTTCTAGAATATGGCCATATAGCCCGAAAAGCCTACAACAACCCAGAATAATAGTATTTATTTAATTCAAGTTGTTTATTAATACTGACACTATAACAATTTGCATACAAATATATTATTATTGTTGTTATTATTATTTCGAACATTTGTATCCCGTCCTATCTCGACCTCCACAGAGGGATTCAATTGGCACACCATGGTTCCCACAACCAAAAGCATAAATATACAATGTAAATAAAAAACAATATAAAAACAGTCAAACAGTTGCTGATTTAAGTCATCGTCCTAAAAGCAGTCCGTCAAGTCCATTAAAGCCGTTGCTTTGCCAGCAGGTTAGCCTAGTCTGCTAAGACCTAATCCCATAGCCAGATTTCACTTGTTTCCAAAAGGTCAGGAGGGATGGAGCAGATCTAATTTCGCTTGGGAGGGAGTTTCACAGCCGAGGGGCCACCACAGAAAAGGCCTGTGCCTTGTCCCCACCAAACGCATCACATTAATTAGTCTGGGGAAATCCAAGATGGATTACACACACACACCATTCAAATGGTGTAAAAGTCACCCACACACATATATATACACATCCACACCCACACCCACACACATACAACATCCTAATGGTGCAAAAGCATACAGTATATTTATATACAAACACACATACATATAAATGCACACACACACACAACATCCAAATGGTGTAAAAGTCACACACACACACACACACACACACACATATATATACAGTATATATATACACACATATCCACATCCACACACACACATACAACATCCTAATGGTGCAAAAGCATACAGTATATTTATATACAAACACACATACATATAAATGCACACACACACACAACATCCAAATGGTGTAAAAGTCACACACACACACACACACACACATATATATACAGTATATATATACACACATATCGACATCCACACACACACATACAACATCCTAATGGTGCAAAAGCATATATTTATATACAAACACACAAACACATATAAATGCGCGCACACACACACAACATCCAAATGGTGTAAAACTAGTATGTATGTGTATTTTTATATAAACACACACACAACACAATACCTAAATGATGCAAACACGCATATATATATATATATACAGTGTATGTATGTGTAATGTGTGCAATGTACGTGTGTATACACATACACACACGTTGTGTTTACACACAACATCCTAATAATGCAAAAGCATACACACACACACATATATATAAACACAACATCCAAATGGTGTAAAAGTCACCCCTACACACATATATACACATACACATTACACACACACATACACACAACATCCCAATGGTGCAAAAGCATATATTTTTATGTGTGTAATGTATGTGTGTGTGTCGAGAGAGAGAGAGAGAGAGAGAGAGAGAGAGAGAGAGAGAGAGAGTGAGTTTATACACATGCACAACATCCTACTGGTGTAAAAGCTCTCTCTCACACACACACGCATACACACACAACATCCAAATGGTGTAACACTAGTATGTGAGTGTGTATTTATATATAAACACACAGAATACCTAAATGATGCAAAAGCTCCTATATAAATATAGTGTATGTATGTGTAATGTGTGTAATGCATGTGTGTGTGTCTATATATATATATATATATAGAGAGAGAGAGAGAGAGAGAGAGAGTTTATACACATACACAACATCCAACTGGTGTAAAAGCTCGCTCATTCTCTCTCTCTCTCTCTCTCTCTCTCTCTCTCTCTCACACACACACACACACACACACACAATATCCAAATGGTGTAACACTAGTATGTGAGTGTGCATTTATATATAAACACACAGAATACCTAAATGATGCAAAAGCTCCTATATAAATATAGTGTATGTATGTGTAATGTGTGTAATGCATGTGTGTGTGTGTTTATATATATAGAGAGAGAGCGTTTATACACATACACAACATCCTACTGGTGTAAAAGCTCTCTCTCTCTCACACACACACACACACACAATATTCCAAATGGTACAAAAACTCTCATATATATTTATATATAAATACAACATCCTAATAACGTAAAAACTCATACATATAAAAGCTCATACACACACACACACACGTATGATAACCTAATGGTGCAAAAGCAGCCTCCAGTGCAACAGAGCACAGAAGAATGTGAGACTGGTGTATTTTTGCACAATGCTTTATACTTTGTTGTTGTGTGCCTTCAAAACCTTTCTGACTAATGGTGACCCCAAGGTGAACTTTCCACGGGACTTTCTGGGTCTGAGAGCGTGTGACTCACTTAAGGCCAACAAGTAGGTTCTCGTGGCTGGGAAAGGATTCGAACCCTGGTCTCCAGAGTCATAGCCCAACGCTCACGCCATTAGGCCACACTGACATACTTACCGCTTGGGATTTCCTGGCCGGACTTCAGCTGCTCAATCCACGTTTGGACACTGGCTTCCGAAAGGGATCGATCGGATGGGAAGGCGAACACTTGGCCCCCGGAATGGAGATTGATCCAGAGGAGGAGCGGGAGAGGAGGGACGGAGCTTCCGAAATAGGCCTTCAAAACTCCTCGACCTGCAGGTGTGTTCTTGCTGCGTTACAAAGAGTGACTGATTAATAGTATAAACCAACGGTTCTCAACCTGGGGGTCGGGACCCCTGAGGGGGTCACGAGGGGCAGGGGCGGTCTTTCCATTAGGCGAACTACGCGACCGTGTAGGGCGGCATCTTGGAGGTGACAGTGTGGAGCGCCATCGTGGGGCGCCGCGCCGCCGTATCTCCGTTCTGCTGCCGCACTGCGCCTACAGGCGCTTCTGGGCATGTGGGGAGGTTTTGCACGCATGCCCAGTGCCTACGGAGCTCCACTTGAGCTCCGTAGGCACTGCGCATACGTGCGAAAATCTCCGCACACATGCGCTGTGTCTACAGAGCTCAAGTGAAGTCCGTAGACACAGTGCATGCGCACGGAGATTTCCGCGTGCATGCGCAATGCCTACGCAGCTCACTTGAGATCTCAAGGCCTAGACCAGAGTCCGCAGTGTTCATGGGTCTACGGAGCTCACTTGAGCGAAAATCTCCGCGCACATGCGCTGTGTCTACAGAGCTCAAGTGAACTCTGTAGACACAGCGCATGCGCGCGGAGGTTTTGCGCGCATGCCCAGTGCCTACGGAGCTCCACTTGAGCTCCGTAGACACAGCGCATAAGCGCGAAAATCTCCGCGCACATGCGCTGTGTCTACAGAGCTCAAGTGAACTCCGTAGACACAGCGCATGCGCGCGGAGGTTTTGCGCGCATGCCCAGTGCCTACAGAGCTCCACTTGAGCTCCGTAGACACAGCGCATACGCGGGAAAATCTCCGCGCACATGCGCTGTGTCTACAGAGCTCAAGTGAACTCCGTAGGCACAGCGCATGCGCACAGAGATTTTCGTGTGCATGCGCAATGCCTACGGAGCTCACTTGAGATCTCAAGGCCTAGACCAGAGTCCGCAGTGTTCATGGGTCTACGGAGCTCACTTGGCGAAAATCTCAGCGCACATGCGCTGTGTCTACAGAGCTCAAGTGAACTCTGTAGACACAGCGCATCTTGAGGTTTTGTACAAGATGCCCAGTGCCTACGGAGCTCCACTTGAGCTCCGTAGACACAGCGCATACGCGCGAAAATCTCCGCGCACATGCGCTGTGTCTACAGAGCTCAAGTGAACTCCGTAGACACAGCGCATGCGCGCGGAGGTTTTGCGCGCATGCCCAGTGCCTACAGAGCTCCACTTGAGCTCCAGAGGCACAGCGCATAGCGTGGAAAATCTCGCGCACATGCGCTGTGTCTACAGAGCTCAAGTGAACTCCGTAGGCACAGCGCATGCGCGCAGAGATTCAGCGTGCATGCGCAGTGCCTACGGAGCTCAAGTGGAACTCCGTAGGCACTGTGCATGCGTGCAAAACCCAGAAGCGCCTGTAGGCGCAGCGCAGCAGCAGCACGGAGATACGGGCGGCGTGCTCAGGAGCCGCGGGGGGGGGGCAAAATAATGTTCGCTTACCCCCCCCCGGGAGAGCTCGGACTGCCCCTGACGAGGGGGGTGAGAGGGGTCGCCAAAGACCACCAGGAGACACAGTATTTTCTGTTGGTCATGAGGGTTCTGTGTGGGAAGTTTGGACCAATTCTATCATTGGTGGGGTTCAGAATGATCTTTGATTATAGGTGAACTATAAATCTCAGAAACTACAAGTCTATTTTTCTCAAACTCCACCAGTGTTCACATTTGGGCATATTGAGTATTCGTGCCAAATTTGGTCCTGATCCATCATTGTTTGAGTCCACGGTGCTCTCTGGATGGAGGTGAACTACAACTCCAAAACCCAAGGTCAATGCACACCAAACCCTTCCAGTATTTTCTGTTGGTGACGGGAGTCCTGTGTGCCAAGTTTGGTTCAATTCCATTATTGGTGGAGTTCGGAATGCTCGTTGACTGTAGGTGAACTATAAACCCCAGCAACTACAACTCCCAAGTGACAAACTCAATCACCCCCAACCCCACCAGTATTCAAATTTGGGCGCATTGGATATTTGTGCCACATTTGGTCCAATGAATGAAAATACATCCTGCATATCAGATATTTACATTACGATTCATAACAGTAGCAAAAGTACAGTTATGAAGTATTTAATTTATTTATTTATTTCCATTATTTCCATTCCGCCCTTCTCACCCCACAGGGGACTCAGAGCGGATTACAATGTACACATTACATTTAGACACACAAACACACAAGAAAGACAGAGGCAATGTAACATCTGGCCACCAGGGGGAGCTGTGGCAATGACAACATTCATACTTATTTATTTATTTATTTATTTGTTTGTTTGGACTTTTACGCCACCAACTCCCTAAGGCTCGCAGCGGCTTACAAAGCCAAAACGGCAACACAGAGAATTACATTGGCAATATAACAAACAACGAACAATACAGACACTAAGAGGGGAGGAAGGGGGGAAGAGAGGTGGAAGCAGAGGACCGACGGGAGAGTGCCCAGCAGGTCAGCGGGCCCTACTCTCCCATCGGAAGGGGAGCAAAGGTGGTCTCAAGGTGATCCCACAAAACTGGTCCGAGGTGGCCAGTCTCCCATTGTCTAGAGATCTGGCAGGGGGTGCCCGATCTGCGGGGTTAATGTCCTTCTTCTGTTGTGGGCCTGCAGGAGGGGGCTTCCGACGCCCAAAGCCCGACCCCAGAAGGTTCTGGCTCGCAGCGGGTTCCAGGGCTTAGATCTGGGCGAGGCAAGCCTCCCTTCTCCCGGGCAGACAGTGGTGGGTGTCCTAGGGCCAGGGGGTCTGCTGCTCTTCAGCCTCCGACGCCGCCTTCTCCGGCGGCCGCCTGGCCTCCGTGCTGGACACCCCCCGGGGCTTGCCGGTTCCAGAGCTGCACTACCCCAGCTCAATGGATCCGTCAGCCCCCGGCCGTCAGAGGAAGGCGGAGGGGGTTGTGACCAGGTTGCTAATGGGGGGGGGGGCAGCAGCTGGCAAGCTCGGCGTCGGGGTCGCGCCTCCGGGCCCTTGCCAGGATTCCAGAGACATCTGGCGCCTCTGGAGGAGGCACCAGCGACAACAGCCGCTTCGGTCCGGCAGTCAGGGAAGGTGGGGGCTGAGTCCTCAGGTCATGCAGAGCCGCAGCCCCTGTGGAATGTGGAGGGGGTGGGACTAAGGACGCCAAGCGGCTCGGGATCGCCGCCATCTTGTAACCCTCAGCCAACGCCCCTCCCGGGCGGATCCAGGGAGGCCCCGCGCCAAGTGCCCCCAGGGTCTCTCCTCAAGATGGGGGCCCCGCCACAGGGCTGGGACCCACTCCCACTCCTCCGTTGTTTGCTTCCTCCTCAGTCTCCGCCTCCGTTTGGCCTAGGTGGCTGCTCAGGAGGCCAGGCTCCACTCTTTCGCCGCTCCTCTCGCGCCGCTTGCCCTCGTGCTCCTCGGGGCCCGGTCGGCAAGAGTCCTGGCGCTGGCGCTGCCGGCCTGGTTCTCTCAAGGCCGGGTGTTCCAGGCCCGGGGGGCGGGGCGGGGCGGCAATGGGGCCCCCACAGCAACAGCAGCAATGGGGCTCATGCTGGGAGCAGCTGCAACGCCCACTCACCCTCCTTCGTCTATCCTCTCCTCGTCCATCTTCACCAGGCTCCGCCGCTCCTCTCCCCCACCATCCCAGGGCTCCTGGAGCTGCACAGGGACGCCAGCACGGCCCCAGCCTGTCCAGCTCCCAGCCAGGTGGCCAGCCGCTCGACCAGCCGGTCGAGGTGAAGGAGGAGGCCGGTAAGGTCTGGGGGTACGTCCCGGCTGACCCGGGCTGCTCGCCAGCATCCCCTGGATGGAATTGGGGGAGTCCCGGCCTCCTCCAGGCCTGGCCAGGGGACAGGTGACCAAGCCAGGCATTTCTGGGGGGTCACCAAGGTCGCTGCTGTCCCTGCTGGACCAAGGCCAAGGGGCCTCCCGGAGGCCGCAGCGTCCCTCAGGCCTGCAAGGGCCCTGAGGATCGAAGCCGGCGCCCGAGCGACCTCCAAGGCAGACTCGGCGTCCGCCTATAAGACCTCGAAGAGGGGCAGGGAGCACTTCGGGGCCTCCAGTAGCGGCCGAAGGTCCCCCCCCAAGTCCAGTGGGTCCAGTAGGTCGTTCCTCACGCATGGGGCACCCCCCCCCCTCAGCAATGGGGGTGATGTGCATGAAAGTTTGCCAGGAGCTCGGCGGAGCTCGGCGTTCAAATGCCTGCTCGACGCGGCCATCTTGCCTCAATTATTTATTTATTTACTTACTTACTTACTTAATTTATATTCCGCCCTCCTCACCCCACAGGGGACTCAGAGTGGATTACAATGTACACATTACATTTAGACACACAAACACACAAGACAGACAGAGACTATTTAACATCTGGCCACCAGGGGGAGCTGTTGCAATCCATTCCTCAGCATTTCTGGAGATCTGTTTTATGGCCTCGTAAATCAGTTAAATTTAGCCTCCCCACTAAGTGGCGCCTTAATTTCCTACTTGACAGATGCAACTGTCTTTCGTGTTGCAAAGGTCAACAACAGGCTACACAATAGGGTCGAGAGCTCACCTCGACCCGGGCAGGCCTCAAACTCATGACTTTCTGGTCAGTAGAGATCTTGAGCAGCTGACACCCAGCCAGTTGCGCCACATTCCCGGTGCAACAAAAATAATTTTTGGTTGGGGGTCATGGTAGGTATCCGCCTACACCAGCCTTTACCTCATTAGAGGTCGCGGCATTAGGAAGGTTCAGAACCACTGGTGTAAACAGAAACAGTTCTCGCATTCTACCCACTGTTTTGGGTCATTTTACTCTGAAGCACCATGTACATGCGGCATATAAATGTCGTAAATAAATAAAATAAATAAATACATGGATAGAGCTATATAAATAAAGAATAACACTATGTAACAACATTTGGATTTTTTTTCCTGTTCCTGTTTTGAAAGTGTCATTTCCTGTTTAACTGTCCAGTATCTACTTTGAAAGTAGTTGTTCTACTCCAGAAACTTGTGGCTTCCACAAACTAGGTTGAATTGGTTGGGAATCAATGAAATAATCATTCCGCTATGTTGAATGGGTTGGGACTTCATTGAAAAAGTATAGCTAAATGTTAGGACTGTTTGATCCAAAAAAAAAAGAAGTTCAAAACTCGTTTTGGATGTAGGGGGAGCTGGCACTTTGAATCTGAATTACTTCCAAAATTTTTCGGGAAAAAAATTCAGAATTTTTCCGAATAAACGCCAAAATTTTAGAATGGCTGCGTTAATGGCGGACGCATAACCCAGTTTGGATGGGGATGTCTTCCCTCCGCATCAGAACTAGGGCGACAGCTGTGTTTAACCCAGTTTGGATATGGCTGTCGCCCCAGTTATGACGCAGAGGGAATGACATCCGCCTCCAAGCTGGGTTAAACAGCCAATGAGGGGAAAGCACCTCGGGAGGGGCGGGAATCTAATGCCGATTCCTTTCCGAAAATGGTGGTGGTGGCCTCGAAATGGCAAATTCACTTCCGTGTTGCTTACATCGCTTCGAAACTGCTTCAAAAGTGATTTTAATCCAAATTCATTCTGAATTTACGAGTATTCCGACGAACCCACCCAGGCCTACTAAACGTACTATAGCACAGTGTTTTTCAACCTTTTCTTGAGCCTCGGCACATTTTTTACACTTACAAAATCCTGGGGCACACCACCAACCAAAATGACACAAAATGCCACTCTACCGTGTTTCCCCGAAAGTAAGACAGCGTCTTACTTTCTTTTCCCCCCGAAAAGTCCCCCTACGTCTTACTTTCGGGGTACGTCTTATATAAACTAAGACGTACCCCATCGCCACGCCCACGCCGCCGCCGCCGCACACCTCCGCGGCGCAGCTTTCTGGACAAAGGAAGGGAGGGGGAAGAAAGCCAGAAGCATGGCAAAGCGCCGCTGCGTCAGAGTGACGCGTCGTCGCTCTGCCCCGCCCCTGGCTCTCTTCTCCCTCCTTTTCTTGGACAAAGAAAGGAAGGGAGAAGAGAGCCAGGGGCGGGCAAGCGCCGCTGTCAGGTGACGCGTCGTCGCTCTGCCCGCCCCTGGCTCTCTTCTCCCTCCCTTTCTTGGACAAAGGAAGGGAGGGGAAGAGAGCCAGGGGCGGGGCAAGCGACGATGCGTCACTCTGACGCAGCGCACGCTGCCATGCTCTGGCTCTCTCCCCCTCCCTTGAGGCCTGGCAGAAAGGAGGTGTGCCGGGTGTGTGCCGCGGCCCGATGGGCTGGTTGCGGCGGCGGCGGCGTGGCCGTGGCGACGAGGTACGGCTTACATTCGGGGTACGGTTTACATTAGCCGACCCCCTGACACCCCGATACGTCTTACAATCGGGGTGTCATACTGGGAAACACGGTAACACAGTAATACATATAGTTAATATGTTTTAAAATCTATTTATACACTTAGTCTGAAACCTGGGCCTGTTTTGATGAACAAAACATAGATATCCTGGCAGGAATGGCATAAAGACACACACGAAGGTCTTCCTCAACAGCTGGGAGTTATAGTTCACCTGCAATCAAAGAGCATTCTGAACTCCACCATTGATGGAATGGAATCAAACTTCCCACACAGAACTCCCATAACCAAGATTAAATACTATAAGAGTTTGGTGGGCATTGACCTTGAGTTTTGGAGTTGTAGTTCACCTATATCCAGAGAGCACTGTGGAGAGGAGGGAGGAAGACGTGGAGCGAGTCTGCGCAGTAGCGCCCGCATGGGTCACATCTTATTTATTTATTTATTTATTTGTCACGTTTCTATACCGCCCCTCTCAGCCCGAAGGCGACTCGGGACGGTTTACACAGGCAGTCTCTGCCCTCAATACAACACAAGCAACAAGTCAACCCCCCCAAAAACATATAATAACAATTTAACAATTAAAACATACAATTGCAGCCTCAGTGTCATGTTGAAATCAGTTTCCATCACATCGTCGTCATTCCATATATCTCATTAAGCCTTATATTTCATCAGCAAATGCCTGCTCAAATAGCCAGGTCTTGACTTTCTTTATAAACGTCAGGAGGGAGGGGCCGATCTGATGTCTTTAGGAGGGCGTTCCAAAGCCGAGGAGCCACCACTGAAAAGGCCCTGTCCCTTGTCCCGCCAGTCGCGCCTGCGAAGAAGGCGGACCAAGAGCAGGGCCTCTCCAGATGATCTTAAACATCTCGATGGCTCATAGGGAGAGATGCGTTCGGACAGGTAAGTTGGACCAGAACCGTTTAGGGCTTTAAAGGCTAAAGCCAGCACTTTGAATTGTGCCCGGTAGCAAACTGGCAGCCAGTGGAGTTGGCACAACAGGGGAGTCGTACGCTCTCTGAATGCCGCTCCTGTTACCAACCTGGCTGCTGTCCGTTGGACTAGTTGCAGCTTCGAACAGTCTTCAAAGGCAACCCCGCAGAGAGCATTGCAGTAATCAATACGGGATGTAACCAGAGCATGGACCACCGTGGCCAAGTCAGACTTCTCAAGGTACGGCGCAGCTGGCGACAAGTTTTAACTGTGCAAATGCTCCCCTGGTCACCATCGAAACCTGGGGTTCCAGGCTCAGCGATGAATCCAGGATCACACCCAGACTGCGAACCTGCGTCTTCAAGGGGAGTGTAACCCCGTCCAACACAGGCTGTAACCCTATGCCCTGTTCGGCCCTTCGACTGACCAGGAGTGCCTCTGTCTGGTCTGGATTCAATTTCAATTTGTTCGCCCTCATCCAGTCCGACACAGCGGCCAAGCACCGGTTCAGGACCAAAACAGCCTCCTTCGTAGTAGGTGGGAAGGAGTGACAGAGTTGGACGTCTTCCTCCTTCCCCCCTCCCGCAGAAGCGGCAGCGTGAGCAAAGCGAGGCAAAGCAAGGTGGCGAGGCTGGGAAGAAGGGAGCCCGAATGGAGAAAAAAAGTGTTCGGCAGGAGGGGGAAGAAAGGCTATTGAGGTTCCATTTCCCACGGCACACCTGATGACCGCTCACGGCACACTAGTGTGCCACGGCACACTGGCTGGGAAACACTGCTATAGTCCCACAGAAACAAAGTTTTTGCAGTTTAATAAGCTTTTCTAATGTTTTATGATAAAACCAATTAGGAAATAACATTTCTAACCCAGGAACAAAAAAAATCATGTTGCACGGTGCAATAAGACGTCTCCAAATGGAAGCCAGTGGGAGCAAACTTATATCCTTACAGGTTCAGCCAGAAGGCCACAAAGGTTTCGTCCCTCTCTTCTTCAGCCAAATGCCTCATTTCCACTTCGTCCCTTTCGGCCAACGCCCCATCGCTGAACATGATAAGCAAGGGCTTCTCTAGCTGGAAAAACTCTGGGAGGTTTCTCACGGAGATTTCTGGCTGCAGAAGGAATGGCGAGAAGAAGGGAAGGGAAGAGGTGAACATGACATGTGGAAAGAAGCTTTGCAAGCAAGCACTCCAGGATTTTACAAGACTACATCCCCTTTACGGACCTACTACCAGGGGCGGTCTCACCTCTCCTGGGGGGGTACGCGAGCCTCATTTCTGCGCCCCCCCATGGCTGCTGGACGCGGCAGCTTACATGGCGGAATGCCAAAGGCCGGCACTGCCTACTACTACACACCTTACTTACTTACTTACTTAGGGGATCCCTCATAGTCCGAGGATGATGGTCGTGTTCATCGAAACAGGTTTCACACTGAGTGTATAAATACATTTAAACACATACTAACTATATGTATTACTGTGTTAGAGTGTCATTTTGTGTCATTTTGGTTGGTGGGGTGCCCCAGGGTTTTGTAAAATGTAAAAAATGTGCCGCGACTCAAAAAAGGTTGGGAAACACTGCCCTACGGGGTGAGAAGGGCGGAATATAAATACTGTAAATAAATAAATAAATAAATAACAACAGGGTCTTGGTGGTGGGTCCGTAGGTGGCTGTGGAGCCCTATTCTTGACCCGCATGTTCTCCTGTAGTCAGGCCCGGATTAAGACCTTCGGCCGCCCGAGGCCAAGACGCCCCGCGCCGTCCCCCCCCCCGAGGGAAAGCCACGCCCCCAGG
Organism: Anolis apletophallus; assembly: GCA_030556195.1. Taxonomy (NCBI): domain Eukaryota; kingdom Metazoa; phylum Chordata; class Lepidosauria; order Squamata; family Anolidae; genus Anolis; species Anolis apletophallus. The sequence continues at coordinate 37,886 of JARBWK010000052.1, forward strand.
GCACTGCTGTGCATGTGCGGCAGCAGCCCTAGGTGTGTGGCTTCCACGCCGCCGCCTCCGCCCGTAACCGGAAGGAGGGCCCGAGGAGGTGGACGGAAGCCACGCGGCACCGGCCCCACGGCGTCCGTCCACCTCACGCCTTCCTTTCGGTCACGGGAGGAGCCAGGAGGAGGTGGACGAAGGCGCGCGGCACCGTGGGCTTCCTTCCGCCTCCTCCACCCCGGGCGACCGAAGAGGGGCAGGAAGAGGAGGGCGGGACTTACCTTCCTCCTCTTCCCGCCCTCCTTTCGGTCGCGGGGGGTGGAGGAGGCAGCGGACGGAAGCCCCACAGTGCCGCGCGCCTTCCATCCACCTCCTCCTGGCTCCTCCCGCAACCAAAAGGAAGGCGCTAGGAGGAGGAAGGGGGAAGTCCCGCCTCCTCCTCGCTGCCTGGGCCCCTTGCAAAGGAAGGAGGCGGCCAGGAGGAGGAGGAGGAAGGGAAGCTCGCTGGCGGGCGTGCGCATGCATGCCTGCCGGCGGGCGGAACTTCCCTTCCTCCTCCTCCTCCTGGCCGCCTCCTTCCTTTGCAAGGGGCGGCCCAGGTGAGGGGGTGGGCACCATTCCCTCTCCCCGCCCCCCTCGCAGCGCTCCCCCGCCCTCTCCTGACTCTCTCGGGAGAGGCGGGGGAAAGCTTTGCAGGGGGCGGTTTTTGTTGTTTTATTTTTAATTTCTCAAATGTCGCTGCCCCCAAAACCCGCCGCCCGAGGCCATGGCCTCGTCTGGCCTCGCGGGTAATTCGGCCCTGCCTGTAGTGAGGACATCAGTTTCCAGACGGAAGGCGATCCCAGTCAGAGTTGGCTTGACATGCCTTTCTCTTGGCATGTTTCTACTTTTCGCCCTCCATTCGTGCCTCTTCGAATTCCGCAGCACTGCTGGTCATAGCTGACCTCCAGTTAGAGCACTCAAGGGCCGGGACTTCCAGTTCTTTGTCTCTCTGCCACGGTTTTTAAGGTTGGCTTTAAGCCTGACTTTATATCTCTTTTTCCTGTCCTCCAACATTACATTTCCCATTCCTGAGTTGGGAGTAGAGTAACTGCTCTGGGCATTCGGACATGGCCAGTCCAGCAGAGTTGATGGCAGAGGACCATCGCTTCAGGGCGGGTGGTCTTTGCTTCTTCCAGCACGTTGGCATTTGCCTGCCTACCTTCCCAAGAGATTTGCAGGATTTTTCAGAGACAATGCTGAAGGAATCGTTCCAGAAGTTGAGTCTTTTGTTAATAAGCCCATTCGATCAACAGTCTCTTCCAAATCTCTGATCCTATGACCCCAAAATCTCCCAGACAGGACAGACAATGAGTTTAACTATTCCGGGAACTATATTCCCCCAAACTTTTCCAAAGTCTGGGTTTTTGGCAAGAGTAATGTTCCAGACCTACTGATTCCTAATGAGTCAACTATTCCTAAGTAATATTCTGGTGTTTCTCAACCTGGGGGTCGGGACCCCTGGGGGGTCGTGAGAGGGCGTCAGAGGGGTTGCCAAAGACCATCAGAAAACACAGTATTTCCTGTTGTTCATGGGGGTCCTGTGTGGGAAGTTTGGCCCAATTCTATCATTGGTGGGGTTCAGAATGCTCTTTGATTGTAGGTGAACTATAAATCCCAGCAACTACTACTCTAAAACTCAAGGTCAATGCCCACCAAACTCTTCCAGTATTGTTGGTCATGGGAGTTCTGTGTGGCAATTCCATCATTGCTGGGGTTCAGAATGCTCTTTGATTGTAGGTGAACTATAAATCCCAGCAACTACAACTCCCAAATGTCAAGGTCTATTTTCCCCAAACTCCACTGGTGTTCACATTTGAGCATATTGAGGATTTGTGCCAAGTTTGGTCCAGATCCATCATTGTTTGAGTCCACAGTGCTCTCTAGATGTAGGTGTACAACAACTCCAAAACTCAAGGTCAATACCCACCAAACCCTTCCAGTATCTTCTGTTGGTCATGGGAGCTCTGTGTGCCAATTTGTTGGTCATGGGAATTATGTGTGCCAAGTTTGGTTCAATTCCATCATTGCTGGGGTTCAGAATGCTCTTTGATTGTAGGTGAACTATAAATCCCAGCAACTACACCTCCCAAATGTCAAGGTCTATGTTCCCCAAACTCCACTGGTGTTCACATTTGAGCATATTGAGGATTTGTGCAAAGTATGGTCCAGATCCATCATTGTTTAAGTCCACAGTGCTCTCTAGATGTAGGTGAACTACAACTCCAAAAACTCAAGGTCAATGCCCACCACACCCTTCCAGTATGTTCTGTTGGTCATGGGAGTCCTGTGTGCCAAGTTTGGTTCAACTCCATTATTGGTGGAGTTCAGAATGCTCTTTGACTGTAGATGAACTATAAAACGCAGCAACTACAACTCCCAAGTGACAAACTCAATCTCCCCCCCAACCCCACTAGTATTCAAATTTGCGTATTGGGTATTTGTGCCAAATTTGGTCCAGTGAATGAAAATGCATCCTGCCTATCAGATATTTACATTACGATTCATAACAGTAGCAAAAGTACAGTTATGAAGTATTTTATTTATTTATTTATTTACTTCATTTCTATTCCGCCCTCCTCACCCCGCAGGGGACTCAGGGCGGATTACAATGTACACATTACATTTAGACACACAACCACACAAGACAGACAGAGGCAATTTAACATCTAGCCACCAGGGGGAGCTGTCGCACTCCTTCATTCCTCAGCATGGTTCCTGGAGATCTTTTTATGGCCTCGTAAATCAGATAAATTTAGCCTCCCCACTAAGTGGTACCTTAATTTCCTACTTGACAGATGCAGCTGTCTTTCGGGTTGCAATGGTCGACAACAGGCTACACAATAGGTCAAGAGCCCACCTCGACCTGGGCAGGCCTCGAACTCATGACCTTCTGGTCAGTAGAGATCTTATGCAGCTGACACCCAGTTGAACTACAACTCCAAAAACTCAAGGTCAGTGCCCACCAAACCCTTCCAGTATTTTCTGTTGGTCATGGGAGTTCTGTGTTCCAATTTGTTGGTCATGGGAATTATGTGTGCCAAGTTTGGTTCAATTCCATCATTGGTGGAGTTCAGAATGCTCTTTAATTGTAGGGTAACTATAAATCCCAGCAACTACAACTCTAAAACTCAAGGTCAATGCCCACCAAATTCTTCCAGTATTGTTGGTCATGGGAGTTCTGTGTGGCAATTCCATCATTGCTGGGGTTCAGAATGCTCTTTTATTGCAGGTGAACTATAAACCCCAGCAACTACAACTCCCAAATGTCAAGGTCTATTTTCCCCAAACTCCACTGGTGTTCACATTTGAGCATATTGAGGATTTGTGCCAAGTTTGGTCCAGATCCATCATTGTTTGAGTCCACAGTGCTCTCTAGATGTAGGTGAACTACAACTCCAAAAACTCAAGGTCAATACCCACCAAACCCTTCCAGTATCTTCTGTTGGTAATGGGAGCTCTGTGTGCCAATTTGTTGGTCATGGGAATTATGTGTGCCAAGTTTGGTTATATTCCATCATTGGTGGAGTTCAGAATGCTCTTTAATTGTAGGGTAACTATAAATCCCAGCAACTACAACTCTAAAACTCAAGGTCAATGCCCACCAAACTCTTCCAGCATTGTTGGTCATGGGAGTTCTGTGTGGCAATTCCATCATTGCTGGGGTTCAGAATGCTCTTTTATTGCAGGTGAACTATAAATCCCAGCAACTACAACTCCCAAATGTCAAGGTCTATTTTCCCCAAACTCCACTGGTGTTCACATTTGAGCATATTGAGGATGTGTGCCAAGTTTGGTCCAGATCCATCATTGTTTGAGTCCACAGTGCTCTCTAGATGTAGGTGAACTACAACTCCAAAAACTCAAGGTCAATACCCACCAAACCCTTCCAGTATGTTCTGTTGGTAATGGGAGCTCTGTGTGCCAATTCGTTGGTCATGGGAATTATGTGTGCCAAGTTTGGTTTAATTCCATCATTGGTGGGGTTCAGAATGCTCTTTGATTGTAGGTGAACTATAAATCCCAGCAACTACAACTCTAAAACTCAAGGTAAATGCCCACCAAACTCTTCCAGTATTGTTGGTCATGGGAGTTCTGTGTGGCAATTCCATCATTGCTGGGGTTCAGAATGCTCTTTTATTGTAGGTGAACTATAAATCCCAGCAACTACAACTCCCAAATGTCAAGGTCTATTTTCCCCAAACTCCACCAGTTTTCACATTTGGGCATATTGAGGTTGTGCCAAGTTTGGTCCAGATCCATCATTGTTTGAGTCCACAGTGCTCTCTGGATATAGGTGAACTACAACTCCAAAAACTCAAGGTCAATACCCACCAAACCCTTCCAGTATCTTCTGTTGGTAATGGGAGCTCTGTGTGCCAATTCGTTGGTCATGGGAATTATGTGTGCCAAGTTTGGTTCAATTCCATCATTGGTGGGGTTCAGAATGCTCTTTGATTGTAGGTGAACTCTAAATCCCAGCAACTACAACTCCCAAATGTCAAAATAACCCCCCCCCCAAACTCCACCCGTATTCAAATTAGGGCGTATCGGGTATTTGTGTCCAATTTGGTTCAGTGAATGAAAACACACACCCCCATATCAGATTCAGAACAGAAGCAAAACTACATTTATGAAGTAGCAAGGAAAATAATTTGATGGGGGGGGGGGTCACACTGTCCCCCGAGATCACTACGCTCCGAGGATGCTAATTTGTTAGAGATACCCTCGGCGAAATCGGCTAAACTGACATCTACTCGCCGGGGGGCGTTCTCCGTTATAGCTCCTACGCTGTGGAACGCCCTCCCGGCTGGAACATGGCTATAAAGGACCTGCTCCCGTTTAGACGCGCCTGCAAAACTTATTTGTTTAAGCAGGCCTTCGGTGAGTAGGTCCTGCCCATGTTCCGCTTTAGCCACTGTCCTGGGGTGTCACGCTATCTAATTTCTGAACTGTACCTGGGGGTTTTGTATTTTGCTGTTTTAACTGTTTAATTGTCTTAGATGTTTTATCGCATTGCTTGTGTGTAGTTGTACCTTCGGTTCCTGTGAGCCGCCGCGAGCCTCAGGGAGTCGGCGGCATAGAAACCCGAATAATAAATAAATAAATAAATAAACATGAGGAACTGCATTAAGCGGTCGCGCATTAGGAAGCTTGAGAAACACTGCCCCCGTTCCATGTCAGGCAGAAGCTGAAGCGGTACTCACAAATGTTTCCAGAAGCACACGGCGGATGAATTCGACAATGTCCCGGGTCTCCTCCTTTGAGAGGTGAGCGAAGCCCTGCTTCTGGGTTTCAGGCTTCACAAAGAGCAGCGCCGGAAGAGGTACATTATATTTTTGGGAGCTGGGGGGGAATACAAGAGGGGAAACAAGCCATTTCAAAATCACATTTGTCACCAATGTTTCTGGAGAAGAGAGACTCAACCTGTATAGTATCTAACAGACTTGCAAATAGCTTGGACTCCCTCTACTGTCAGTTGCGGAGTAGTCCGAACGATGGTTCCTTCCAATTGCCTCTTGTTGATATAAAGTAACATGGAGATAGAGCAGGGCTGTCCAACTGGCGGCCCGGGGGCCGTATACGGCCCCCCAGCCCCTTCCCTACAGCCCCCTAAGCTTTTTAATAAAAAGTAAAAATTGAAAAATAAAATAAATAATAATCCCCTCTCCGGCTCCGCCCCTCCCCACCCCCGGCTCTGCCCCTTCCCCTCCCCGGCTCCGCCCCCTCCCCACCCCTGGCTCCGCCTCCTTCCCCCCCCCGGCCCTGCCCCTTCCCCTCTCCGGCTCCGCCCCCTCCCCACCCCGGCTCCACCCCCTTCCCCTCCCCCGGCTCCGCCCCTCCCCTCTCAGCTCCGCCCCTCCCCACCCGGCTCCACCCCTTCCCTCCCCCGGCTCTGCCCTTCCCCTCCCGGTTCCGCCCCTCCCACCCCGGCTCCACCCCCTTCCCCACCCCAGCTCTGCCCCTTCCCCTCGCCGGCTCCGCCCCCTCCCCACCCCCGGCTCCACCCCCTTCCCCCGGCTCCGCCCCTTCCCCTCTCTGGCTCCGCCCCCTCCCCACCCGGCTCCACCCCCTTCCCCCGGCTCTGCCCCTTCCCCTCTCCGGCTCCGCCCCCTCCCCACCCCCGGCTCCACCCCCTTCCCCTCCCCGGCTCCGCCCCTTCCCCTCTCCGGCTCCGCCCCCTCCCCACCCCCGGCTCCACCCCCTTCCCCTCCCCGGCTCTGCCCCTTCCCCTCTCCGGCTCCGCCCCCTCCCCACCCCTGACTCTGCCCCCTTGCCCTCCCCGGCTCCGCCCCTTCCCCTCCCGGCTCTGCCCCTTCCCCTCCCCGGTTCCGCCCCCTCCCCACCCCCGGCTCCACCCCTTCCCCCCGGCTCCGCCCCTCCCCACCCCGGCTCCACCCCCTTCCCCCCCGGCTCTGCCCCTTCCCTCCCGGTTCCGCCCCTCCCCACCCGGCTCCACCCCTTCCCCTCCCCAGCTCCGCCCCTTCCCCTCTCCGGCTCCGCCCCCTCCCCACCCCGGCTCCACCCCCTTCCCCGGCTCCGCCCCCTCCCCTCTCCGGCTCCGCCCCCTCCCCACCCCCGGCTCCACCCCCTTCCCCTCCCCGGCTCTGCCCCTTCCCCTCTCCGGCTCCGCCCCCTCCCCACCCAGCTCCCCCCTTCCCCTCCCCGGCTCCGCCCCTTCCCCTCTCCGGCTCCGCCCTCCCCACCCGGCTCCACCCCTTCCCCTCGGCCCCTTCCTCTCCGGCTCCGCCCCCTCCCCACCCCTGGCTCCGCCTCCTTCCCCTCCCCGGCTCTGCCCCTTCCCCCTCCCCGGTTCCGCCCCCTCCCCACCCCGGCTCCACCCTTCCCCTCCCCGGCTCCGCCCCCCCCACCCCGGCTCTGCCGGCTCTGCCCCCTTTCCCTCCCCGGCTCCCCCCCTTCCCCTCCCCAGCTCCGCCCCCTCCCCACCCCTGGCTCCGCCCCCTCCCCGCCCCCGGAACACATAATGAGGCCAAAATATACCATTAAATATATTTATATTAACAAAGAGGGATGGATGCATGCATGGAACACATAATGAGGCCAAAATATACCATTAAATATATTTATATTAACAAAGAGGGATGGATGCATGCATGGAACACATAATGAGGCCAAAATATACCATTAAATATATTTATATTAATAAAGGGAGCCGCTGCTTCAGCCTACCTTCCCAAACGGATCCAGGAGTAGCCGGACCACGAAAGACGCGACGAACGACCGAGCCAGGAGCCGAAGAAGGATGGAGAGATGGCATCCAAATCGCGTCCGTGTGGGCCGCAGGGCTTCAGTAGCCGAGATTTCGGCAACAGGAGGAGTCTCGCGAGACTACGCCAACCCCGCGGGATTTCGATATCAACGCAGGCGTGATCTCGCGTTGAGATCGAAATCCCGCGTGGCTGGCGTAGTCTCGCGAGACTTCCTCCGGAACCGGGAAGTGGGTAATTTTATTTATTTATTTTATTTAATTTATTTTTCTATTTTTATTTTTTATTAAGAAGATGAGGGGGCCGTAGGAAAGGGGCTGGGGGGCCGTGTACGGCCCCCGGGCCGCCAGTTCGACAGCCCCGTTCCAAATCAAAGACATGTCAGATTTTTTTAAAGTCCTGAAATCCCTTAAAACTCATGGTAGAAGAAATCAGGTGTTTGCGCTCCACCAGGACATCTGGGAAAGCAGGCTGAACTCTGCGAAAGCTCACGCTAAAGTAAGATCGATAGCCTTAAAAGTACGGCTAGATTGATTCCCTCTTTTGAAAAATACAAAGGAAACCAAACAAGAAACCTACAGAGTGGCAGCATCTTCTTCATAGTAGATCCCAATGATGACAGTTCCCTCCAGCACTTTGGCAGCTTGAATGAAGGCCTCTCTCGCTGTCAAAACAGAAACAAGCCAGGCTATGGAATACGGCAACATTTAAAAAGCCTCGCTAAATATTTAAAAGGACATCCCCAGGTCCCTAAGCCACTCCTCATAGGACTTGGCTTCCAATTTGACCATTTCATGCACCGGGACTGTGGGACAGCTGGCTGGGAGTCAGCTGCATTAAGATCACTGTTCATTGAAACGTCATGAGTTCGAAGCCAGTCCGGGTCGGTGTGAGCTCCCGACCAAAATTGTGTAGCTTGTTGTCGACCTTTGAAGCCCAAAAGACAGTTGCATCTGTCAAGTAGGAAATTTAGGTACCACTTTCAAAACTTCATTATTATTTCATTATTGGCGATTTTTAAGATAGAACCAATTAGGAGCTGCCATTTATAATGAAATTTTGAAAGTTTTGTTAGAGTTCTGAAATGTTCACCACCAGAACTTTAGCAACACTGTGGAAGCAAAGCACCAGCGCCACCTAGTGTTCACCACCAGAACTTCAGCAACACTGTAGAAGCAAAGCACCAGCGCCACCTAGTGTTCACCACCAGAACTTTAGCAACACGGCAGAAGAGAAGTACCAGCGCCACCTAGTGTTCACCACCAGAACTTCAGCAACACTGTAGAAGCAAAGCACCAGCGCCACCTAGTGTTCACCACCAGAACCTTAGCAACACTGTAGAAGCAAAGCACCAGCGCCACCTAGTGTTCACCACCAGAACTTCAGCAACACTGTAGAAGCAAAGCACCAGCGCCACCTAGTGTTCACCACCAGAACTTTAACAACACTGTAGAACGAAAGCACCAGCGCCACCTAGTGTTCAACACCAGAACTTCAGCAACACTGTAGAAGCAAAGCACCAGCGCCACCTAGTGTTCACCACCAGAACTTTAGCAACACTGTAGAAGCAAAGCACCAGCGCCACCTAGTGTTCACCACCAGAACTTTAGCAACACAGCAGAAGAAAAGTACCAGCGCCACCTAGTGTTCACCACCAGAACTTCAGCAACACTGTAGAAGCAAAGCACCAGCGCCACCTAGTGTTCACCACCAGAACTTTAGCAACACTGTAGAAGCAAAGCACCAGCGCCACCTAGTGTTCACCACCAGAACTTCAGCAACACTGTAGAAGCAAAGCACCAGCGCCACCTAGTGTTCACCACCAGAACTTTAACAACACTGTAGAACGAAAGCACCAGCGCCACCTAGTATTCAACACCAGAACTTTAACAACACTGTAGAAGCAAAGCACCAGCGCCACCTAGTGTTCACCACCAGAACTTTAGCAACACGGCAGAAGAAAAGCACCAGCGCCACCTAGTGTTCATCACCAGAACTTCAGCAACACTGTAGAAGTAAAGCACTAGCGCCACCTAGTGTTCATCACCAGAACTTCAGCAACACTGTAGAAGCAAAGCACCAGCGCCACCTAGTGTTCACCACCAGAACTTCAGCAACACTGTAGAAGCAAAGCACCAGCGCCACCTAGTGTTCACCACCAGAACTTTAACAACACTGTAGAACGAAAGCACCAGCACCACCTAGTGTTCAACACCAGAACTTTAACAACACTGTAGAAGCAAAGCACCAGCGCCACCTAGTGTTCACCACCAGAACTTTAGCAACACTGTAGAAGCAAAGCACCAGCGCCACCTAGTGTTCACCACCAGAACTTTAGCAACACTGCAGAAGCAAAGCACCAGCACCACCTAGTGTTCACCACCAGAACTTTAGTTTTGTAAGTTCTTTAGAACCATTTAGAACCATGATTGCACAGGCCTAGTCTTTATTTATTTATTTATTTCAAACATAAAGACACATTATCCACCATCTGCAAAACATCTGGAGTCTAACCAGAGGCAAGATCTTATTATTATTTATTTTATTATTATGGTCTTTTATTATTATTATTATTATTATATTATTATTATTATTATGGTCTTACCTTGAACCATACTTGGATCAAACAGTCCCAAGACAGAAGCATGATGGTATGGCAGGAGCTTGAAGCTTAAATATTCTTCTACTTCCTTTGGAGATACCAGCCTTATTGGGCAAGGGATTTCACTTCTGGGGGGAGAAGTTGAGAGCACACAGAAGACTTCGGGTTTACATATAAGGCATATTTCATGCATTACAATCTGTTACAACGGGAGCACCTCCATTCAACATATTCTCAAGGTGTTTTGTTGATGTTATATCATTGGCATCTTCCACGACACTAACAAAGGACACAAAGGGGTATATATTATTATTATTATTATTATTATTACACTTTATTTATATTCTGCTCTTCTCACCCCGAAGGGGACTCAGAGCGGATTACAGGTACACATACTTAGCAGACAATCCCTGCCGTTTCCACATACACAACATATAGACGAACAGAGGTAAACTCTGGCCACCAGTGGGAGCTGACGCACTCCTCATCTCTCAGCGTTCACAGCGTCCCTTGTTATTCCTTCTGCATTCCTCAGCGTTCCTGGAGTTCTTAAATGGCCTCATAATTCAGTCAAAATTGGCCTCCCCACTTAATGTGGTACCTTTATCTCCTACTTGACAGATGCAACTGTCTTTCGGGCTGCAAAGGTCGAGCACCCACCTCGACCCAGGCAGGCCTCGAACTCATGACCTACTGGTCAGAGAAATCTTATACAGAAAACACACATAGACACATACACACACACACATATATACACACACAAAGCACATATACACAGACTGCCACAGCAACGCATGGCAAGGGATGGCTAGTACTGTAAAGAAATAAAAAAATAAAAAAAAATACTTGAGAAACTTTGTTTTTGTGACAGCCACAAACTAGGTTCAATTGGTTGGGACTCTATGAGATATTTATTGGGAAACCATATTGTATATTCAATAGGGGCTAGACTAGATGGTCTTTGGGATCTCTTCCAACTCTGGGATTCTATTAATCTATTCCAGGCCTGTCCAACAGGCGGCCCGCGGGCCGTACATGGCCCGCCAGCCTCTTGGACACGGCCCGCCTCCCCTCCTGCAATATTTTTTTTAAAAAAATTTTTTTTAGAAAAATATATATTTAAAAAAAAACATATATATTTTTTAAAAAATGGGGGGGGGGGGGAGGGGAGGAGGTGGTGGGGCAGGGAGGAGGAAGATAGCCAGCTCCTCCTCCCTGCACCGCCCCCTTGTCCCTCTCTCCGCGCCGCCGATGCAAACAGTTGCGAACCGGAAGGCGGGGCGTCCGTTCCTGCTTCTCCAGTGCTCCAGATCCATCATTATTTGAGTCCACAGTGCTCTCTGGATGGAGGTGAACTACAACTCCACAACTCAAGGTAAATGCCCGCCAAAGCCATCCAGTATTTCTTGTTGGTCATGGGAGTTCTGTGTGCCAAGATTGGTTAATTCCATCATTGGTGGGGTTTAGAATGCGCTTTGATTGTAGGCGAACTACCAATCCCAGCAACTACAACTCCCAAATGTTCTGGAATCTGGGGGATATAATATTAAATGGATTGCTTCATTAATATAATTTTGTTCTGGGGATATAATATTAAATATCCAACCTTCCACCTTTCTGTTATAATTATATTTAATTGTATTTTAATTACGGGGCGGAGCTGGGGGCAGAGCGGGGAGGGGGCGGAGCCGGTGGAGGGGCAGGGAGGGGGCGGAGCCAGGGGCTTGGCCCCCCAGGTGATCACTGACCGGAACTCAGGCCCCCGGTCCGGTAGAAGTTGGACAGCCCTGATCTATTTTATAGAGCCCCCCCCCCCCAAAAAATCTGGAGGTCAACAATGTCATGCGGCAGCTCAAAAAGCCAATGGGATTTTGTCCTGCATCAATCGGAGCCTAGTGTCTAGATCAGGCCTGGGCAAACTTCGGCCGTCCAGGTGTTTTGGACTTCAACTCCCATAATTCCTAACAGCCTACTGGCTTTTAGGAGTTGTGGGAGTTGGAGTCCAAAACACCTGATGGCCGAAGTTTGCCCAGGCCTGGTCTAGATCCAGGAGATCAGGCTCTCCATGCTCTATTCTGCCTTGGTCAGACCACACCTGGAATCGTACTGTGTCCCATTCTGGGCACTGCAAGGGAGATGTTGACTCTAAGCAGGAAGGTATCCAGAGGAGGATTCAAAGGACCAAGGGTCTGGAGAACAAGCCCTATGAGGAGCGGCTTAAAGAGATGGCCATAAATGTTGAGCCTGCAATATAAATGTTGAGCCTGCAAAAGAGAAGGCTGAGCGGAGACATGATGAGGGCCAGGTATAAATATGTGGGGGGGGGTCATAGGGAGGGGGGAGCAGGCTTGTTTGCTGCTGCCCTATAGACTAGGACGCGAACAGGGGCGGCCTAACCTATTCCGGGGGAGTAAGCGAAGAAAATTTTGGCGCCCCCCCCCGCGCCGCGTCACTTGGTCCCGCCTCTGCCGCCGCACTGCCCTGCGCCGCCGCCGTGCCGCGCCTCCGTAATGCACAGACATTTTTGCGCATGGGGCAGAAGCTGCTGCAGGCAGCAGCAGGGAGTTCCGCTTCGGCGGTGCGGCCAGCGCCGATCCCTGCTGCTGCCTCCAGCAGCTTCTGGGCATCTTGCGAGAATGTCCGCATGCTCAGAAGCTGCTGCAGGCAGCAGCAGGAGTTCCGCCGGCGGTGTGGCCAGCGCCGATCCCTGCTGCTGCCTGCAGCAGCCTGCAGACATTTCGCACATGCCCAGAACTGCTGGAGCTGAACTTCAGCTCCGGCAGTTCTGGGCATGCGCGAGAATGTCTGCGCATGCTCAGAAGCTGCTGCAGGCAGCAGCAGGGAGTTCCGCTTCGGCGGTGCGGCCAGCGCCGATCCCTGCTGCTGCCTCCAGCAGCTTCTGAGCATGCGCGGACATTCTCGCGCATGCCCAGAACTGCAGGAGCTGAACTTCAGCTCCGGCAGTTCTGGGCATCGCGCGCATGCTCATACTCAGAAGCTGCTGCAGGCAGCAGCAGGGAGTTCCGCTTCGGCGGCGCCATCCATGATGGCGCCCCACGCGGCCGCGTAGGTTGCTTACATGGACGGACCGCCCCTGGACGCGAAACAATGGCTTCAAACTACGAGAGAGGAGATTCCACCTGGAGATTAGAAAGAACTTCCTCACTGTGATAGCTGTTCAGCAGTGGAACTCTCTCCCTCTCTGCCTCCTGAGTGTGGTTCTTTGGAGGCTTTGAAGCAGAGGCTGGATGGCCATCTGTCGGGGTGTGTGTGTGTGTGTGCTTTGAATGCAACTTTCCTGCTTCTTGGCAGAATGGAGTTGGACTGGATGGCCCATGAGGTCCTTTCCGACTTTATGATTCCATCATGATCATCTTTAAAATCACCTCCCATCCAGCAAGTGTATACTCACAGCTCTATGAATCTGCGCATCTCCGGGGTCCCCCACATCCCTGAATACGTCATCCACCTCCGTTCTTTTGTAAACACCTTGAGGGTGGGGAATTGGGTGGCATTCTGCTGGGCGCACACGTGAGGCCAATCCCAACAGTTAACCCGCGCAAGGGAGATATCAGAAGATCCTGCAAAATATTCAGGGGGGAGGAACAGAGAAAAGGAATTTGCAAGTGAACTCTGTCCAAGGCAAAGCCAAGGTGCAGTTAAATCAGACTCGGGCCAACTTCGGCCTTTCCTCCAGGTGTTTTTTGGACGTCAACTCACAGAGTTCCTAACTGCCGGTAGGCTGTTAGGAATTGCGTAAGTTGAAGTCCCTTCTCAATTGGCGCCCCCTTGTCTTGGGGGAAGTTCTCTACCAGCCCGCACTACAGGAAGAACACCATAACCCCCACGTCAGCATAGGCACATTTGTGTTTAAGTCCGTTCAGCAGTTCGCCTCCCTGGGAAGCATCATCTCTTCAGACGCCAAGATTGAGAAAGAGATAGATCACAGATTAGCAAAGGCATAGAGCAGTGATTTTCAACCAGTGTGCCGTGGAACACTAGTGTGCTGTGAGAGATCATCAGGTGTGCCGTGGGAAATTATTTTCAAACTTCATTCATATATAAACTATAAGGCGCATCTGTCCCTTTAAGAAATGGAACCATAGCACTCTTGCGTCACCTAAGAAGTGATGCGAGAGTGCTATGGTCGCGCCATCTTGGATTCGCTCAGACGCGGCTAAGTAAACAAAGTAAACAAACAGAGAGAGACTGACAGCTGTTGAGCAAAAGTGTGTCTTTCTGCCATTCCAGCCAGGATATCTATGTTGTGTTCATCGAAACAGGCCCAGGTTTCACACTGAGTGTATAAATACATTTAAAAACATATTAACTATATGTATTACTGTGTTAGAGTGTCATTTTGTGCCATTTTGGTTGGTGATGTGCCCCAGGATTTTGTAAATGTAAAAAATGTACCGCGGCTCAAAAAAGGTTGAAAATCACTGGCATAGAGTGCATTCGGAAGGCTTCACAAAAGAGTCTGGAGAAACAAGCACCTGAGGCAAAGCACCAAAATCAGTGTGTACAGAGCTATCGTGCTGTCTATTCTCCTCTATGGGTCTGAAACATGGGTCACCTATCGCCAACACCTACGACTCCTCGAACGCTTTCATCAGCGCTGTCTTCGGACAACCTTAAATATACATTGGACTGACTATGTGACGAATGTTGTTGTCCTTGAGCAAGCAGGGATCACCAGCATTGAGCAGGCCCGGAATATCAACTTTTTGCGCCCTAGGCCACACTTTGGAATTACGCCCCCTCTACGACCGGCACTGAAAGTTGTTGTTTGGGATCCGGGAAGGGAGGGTGGGGCCCAAGCCGCGCCTGCCTTTCCTTCCTTGCCCGAGGGCTTGGGGGCCGTGGTGGGGTGGCCATCTGCCGGGGCTGATTAGGATCCCCGCAACCCAGGGAGGGAGAGTAGTGGGGAGAGGCCTGGGGGGGGACTTCCTTCCTTCAGGGGGTGGGCTCCCTGGAGATAGAGAGACAACCACCCGTCTCTGTCTCCTTCAGGGCCGCTGCTCCTCCTCCTTGGTTGCAATCCGTGGCTCAGGGAGAACCCCCCTCCGTGGACTTCCGCCTCCAAGCAGGCCCTCGCCTTCCTATTGGCCGAGTCTGCTGAGCCACGCCCGCCCGGGAGGGAGGGAGGCTCCCCGATTGGCCGCCAGCCACTCTTCAGCTTTGATCGATGGGTGTCACAAGGCGGGAGGCGGGGCCAGGAGGCGAGCTTGGAGGACTCACTCCTGGCCCCGCCCACTCCCTGCCTCCCAGGGAGAGAGGGAAGGAGTGACGTCACCCTGGGAGGCGACGGAGCAAACAAGGAAGGCGGGCCTGGCGGAGGAGGAGGGAGGGAGTGATGTCACCCTGGGAGGCCCCGCCCCCGGCTAAGTAGCGAGGAGAAGGGAGAGAGGAAGGGAGGGAAGCCGCCGTCGCTGCTGCTCATTGCCCTGCGTGTCCTGCCTTGAGACCTGGCTCGGCTCTCCCTCCATCCGGGGCCTTTGTGCTTCAACTCCCGCCATTCTCAAGGGCTGGCCACAGAGGGTTTTTTTAAAAAAAAACCTTTTTTTGGTCTGTGAATTGCGCCCCCCTCGGCTTGCACCCCTAGGCCATGGCATAGGTTGGCCTTAAGGGTAATCCAGGCCTGGCATTGAGGCCATGCTATTGAGAACACAGCTGCGCTGGGCAGAGCACGTCTCTAGGATGGAGGGCCACCGCCTCCCAAAGATACTACTGTACGGTGAACTTGCCATGAGTAAGCACAAGAGAGGCGCCCCCAAAAAGAGATATAAGGACTCCCTGAAACAACACCTCAGGCTCGGCCAGATTGATCCCCAACAATGGTCCACCCTGGCCTCACATCGGGAGGCGTGGAGACACACTATCCACAATGCCGCGGCCTCTTTCGAGAAGACACGCCGAACAGGTCTCGACAACTCAGAAAGGACCGCAACTTGGAAACAACATCGCCCAAGGAGACTTTCTGCTGTGCTTTCTGCAACCGGACCTGCCTATCTCAGATTGGCCTTTTTAGTCATCAACGTGCTTGTAGAAAGCGTGGGACAAGTCCTTCCTGAATCTGAATCTTCGTTTGTGAAAAAAAGCCACTATACTAATGTTTCTTCCAGCAATTTTAACTCGAGCCTTGGATTCGTCAAGCTCCGCACGACTCTATTGTAACCTTGGGCCAAGAGGGGGTGGGTGTGTGTGTGTGGGGGGGTCACACTCAAAATCAAAAGGAACTGGAATGTTTCTAGAGCAGGCCCGGGCAAACTTCAGCCCTCCAGGTGTTTTGGACTACAACTCCCACAATTCCTAACAGCCTATCGGCTGTTAGGAATTGTGGGAGTTGTAGTCCAAAACACCTGGAGGGCCGAAGTTTGCCCAGGCCTGTTCTAGAGGCTGAATACTGAGCAGAATCTGCCTTTTCTTATTAGTTTGCTTGTGCAGGACTAAAAACAGACACTTCTGGGACCAATTAAGCCCTTCCTTGAAATGCCGCCCAACGTTTGTGCCAAGAGACAAACCCGCTCCAAACTTGGCTCAACTTGGCACTCAAGGAGAACCATTCCAGTAAAAAAGCAAAAAAAACCCAGTCACGGTACCAGGAAAAGAGAGTCATACTGAAATACCACCTGACACTTAAATTAAGCCAATTAGACACGTAAAATAATTGGGGAAAGGAAACTGCATTACTATACAGGAACAAAGCTTCGACGTTTCCTATTAAGGAGAGTCAATGTCGTGCGGAGGTTTGAGAACTATAGGTTTTCAAAGTTTTTACGGCTCTAATCTGAATTGCTTTTAATATTAATGAAGTTTAATACTGTTTTAGTATTTCCAGGGCTGCCCAGGAAGTCGCTCGCAATCGATCCCGGGACCGAAGGAGGTCGATCCCAGCCGGATGGGGCACTTCTAGAGGGGGCGGAGCCATGCCGCACCAAGCCCCGCCCCCTCCCCGGCTTCAGCGCTACCACAGCTTCTCCAGGCTTGAGGAGGGTAGTGCCAAGCCAGTGGTGGCTAGTTATGCCACCACTGGCTTGGCACTACCCTCCTCTACCCTGGAGAAGCTGGGGGAGAGCTAAAGCCAGAGGGGAGAGGCGGAGCCATGCCGCATCAAGCCCCGCCCCCTCCCCGGCTTCAGCACTACCACAGCTTCTTAAGCCTTGAGGAGGGTGCCAAGCCAGTAGTGGCTAGCTATGCCACCACTGCCTTGGCACTACCCTCCTCAAGCCTGGAGAAGCTGTGGTAAGCTAAGCCAGAGGGGAGGGGCGGACCCATGCCGCACCAAGCCCCGCCTTCCCGGCTTCAGCGCTACCACAGCTTCTCAGGCTTGGGAGGGTAGTGCCAAGCCAGTCGTGGCTAGTTATGTCACCACTGGCTTGGCACTACCCTCCTACCCTGGAGAAGCTGTGGTAGAATAAAAGCCAGAGGGGAGGGGTGAGCCATGCCGGACCAAGCCCCGCCCCCCCCCGGCTTCAGCACTACCACAGCTTCTCTAGGCTTGAGGAGGGTAATGCCAAGCCAGTCGTGGCTAGTTATGTCACCACTGGCTTGGCACTACCCTCCTCTACCCTGCAGAACCTGTGGTAGTGCTAAAGCCAGAGGGGAGGCGGAGCCATGCCACACCAAGCCCCGCCCCTCCCGGCTTCAGCACTACCACAGCTTCCTAGGCTTGAGGAGGGTAATGCCAAGCCAGTAGTGGCTAGCTATGCCACTGCCTTGGCACTACCCTCCTCAAGCCTGGAGAAGCTGTGGTGAGAGCTAAAGCCAGAGGTGGAGGGGCGGACCCATGCCGCACCAAGCCCCGCCCCTTCCCGGCTTCAGCGCTACCACAGCTTCTCCAGGCTTGGGGAGGGTAGTGCCAAGCCAGTCGTGGCTAGTTATGTCACCACTGGCTTGGCACTACCCTCCTCTACACTCGCGATGCTGTGGGAGAGCTTCAGCCAGAGGGGTTGGGGGTGGAGCCATGCCGGACCAAGCCCCGCCCCCTCCCCCGGCTTCAGCACTACCACAGCTTCTTCAGCCTTGGGAGGAGTGCCAAGCCAGTCGTGGCTAGTTATGTCACCACTGGCTTGGCACTACCCTCCTCTACCCTGCAGAACCTGTGGTAGTGCTAAAGCCAGAGGGGGAGGGGGCGGAGCCATGCCACACCAAGCCCCGCCCCCTCCCCCGGCTTCAGCACTACCACAGCTTCCCTAGGCTTGAGGAGGGTAATGCCAAGCCAGTCGTGGCTAGTTATGTCACCACTGGCTTGGCACTATCCTCCTCTACCCTGCAGAACCTGTGGTAGAGCTAAAGCTAGAGGGGGGTGGAGCCAGGCCCCACCAAGCCCCGCCCCCTCCCCCAGCTTCAGCACTACCACTGCTTCTTCAGCCTTGAGGAGGGTAGTGCCAAGCCAGTAGTGGCTAGCTATGCCACCTGCCTTGGCACTACCCTCCTCAAGCCTGAGAAGCTGTAGTAACGCTAAAGCCAGAGGGGTGGGGCGGAGCCAGGCTGCACAAGCCCCGCCCCTCCCCAGCTTCAGCGCTAGCATAGCTTCTCCAGGCTTGAGGAGGGTAGGGCCAAGCCAGTATTGGCTAGCCATTCCACCCCTGGCTAGGTTCTGCTCTCCTCAAGCCTGGAGAAGTTGTGGTAGAGCTAAAGCCAGGGGGCGAGCCAGGCAGAGCCAACCCCCCCCTCCCCCTGCTCCACCCTGCTTCTCTCTCGGTAGATCTTTCTGACTTGGTTTTATTATAAGTAGCTCGCATGCTGAAAACGTGTGGGCAACCCTGGTCTAAACTGTATTGTAATGCTTTTGGCGTGTGCCGCTTTGAGACTCCGGATGGAGAGAAAAAGCGAGGCGTAAATAAAAACATAAACGTAATGATAATCTATATAAATAAAAATGTCATGTTCGTTTGTGGGATTAACATACTGTAACTCCGAAACCACTGGACGAATTGACACCAAATTTGGACACAAGACATCTCTCAGGCCAACGAGTGACCATCACTCATAAAAACACTGGAAAACACAGCGGAAGGGACTTAAAAAGCTAAAAAAAGCAAAAAGATGCCACAGCGCATGAGGAAAAATGACTCCCCCGGCAGCTTGTTGTTGACCTTTGCAACCCAAAAGACAGTGGCATCTGTCAAGTAGGAAAATTAGGAGGCTAATTTAACTAATTTACGAGGCCATAAAAAAAAACTCTTCAGCAAAGCATGCGGGGAATGTGGAAGTACTTCATCAGTGTTGCAGATGGACGGTGAAGCGAGAGTGAGTGCCTTCCCTTCTGGTGTGGAAGAGGGAGAGAGCCATTCAGGAAGGGAGCCACCTGGGGGTTCTGTGTGGGAAGTTTGACCCAGTTCTATCATTGGTGGGGTTCAGAATGCTCTTTGATTGTAGGGGAACTATAAATCCCAGCAACTACAACTCCCAAATGGCAAGGTCTATTTCCCCTGAACACCATCTGCGTTCATATTTGGGCATATTGAGTATTCATTTCAAGTGTGGTCCAGATCCATCATTACTTCAGTCCACAGTGCTCTCTGGGTGTAGGTGAACTACAACTTCCAAACTCAAGGTCAATTCCCAAGCAAACCCTTTTAGTGCTTTCTGTTGGTAATGAGAGTTCAATATGCCAAGTTTGGTTCAATTCCATTGTTGCAAGAGTTCAGGATGCTCTTTGTTTGTGTGTTAACTAAATCCCAGAAACTGTAACTCCCAAATGTCAAGGTCTATTTTCCCCAAACTCCATCTGTGTTCACATTTGGGCATATTGAGTATTCATGCCAAGTTTGGTCCATTGTTGAGTCCACAATGCTCTCTGGATATAGGTGAACTACAACTCCAATACTCAAGGTCAATGCCCACCAAACTCTTACAGTATTTTATCTTGGTTATTTATTTATTTATTTATTTATTATTCGGGCTTCTATGCCGCCGACTCCCTGAGGCTCGCGGCGGCTCACAGGAACCGAAGGTACAACTACACACAAGCAATGCGATGAAACATCTAAGACAATTAAACAGTTAAAACAGCAAAATACAAAACCCCAGGTACAGTTCAGAAATTAGATAGCGTGACACCCCAGGACAGCGGCTAAAGCGGAACATGGGCAGGACCTACTCACCGAAGGCCTGCTTAAACAAATAAGTTTTGCAGGCGCGTCTAAACGGGAGCAGGTCCTTTATAGCCAGCGTTCCAGCCGGGAGGGCGTTCCACAGCGTAGGAGCTATAACGGAGAACGCCCTCCGGAGTAGATGTCAGTTAGCCGATTTCGCCGAGGGTATCTCTAACAAATTAGCATCCTCGGAGCGTAGTGATCTCGGGGACAGTGTGGGGTGAGTCGGTCCCTCAAAGTACGCTGGCCTCAGGCCATGCAAGGCCTTAAAGGTAAGAACCAACACCTTGAAGGAGATCCGGTGCTCGATTGGGAGCCAGTGCAGATCCTGCAAAACAGGTGTGATGTGGCGGCCTGCTGGGGTTCCAGACAGGAGCCGGGCGGCAGTGTTCTGCACCAGCTTGAGCTTCCGGGTCGCCGACAAAGGAAGGCCAACGTAAAGCGCGTTACAGTAATCCAGTTATGGGAGTTCTGTGCGGGAAGTTTGATTCCATTCCATCATTGGTGGAGTTCAGAATGCTCTTTGATTGTGGGTGAACTATACCTCCCAGCAACTACAATTCCCAAATGACAAAATCAATTTTTGACTGATGTTCCCTCCTTGGGTTAGTATTAGTATGTTTTGTGCCAAGATATCTATGTTGTGTTCATCGAAACAGGCCCAGGTTTCACGCTGAGTGTATAAATACATTTAAAAGCATATTAACTATCTGTATTACTGTGTTAGAGTCTCATTTTGTGTCATTTTGGTTGGTGGTGTGCCCCAGGATTTTGTACATGTAAAAAATGTGCTCCGGCTCAAAAAAGGGTGAAAAACACTGGTCTATGGAATTGAATGTTTGCCATGTATATGTACAATGTAATCTGCCCTGAGCCCCCTGAGGGATGAAAAGGGCGGAATATAAATACTGTAAATAAATAAATAAATAAATAAGCATTAAAATGGAATTAAATATAAAGAGTATTTTAAAAATCACAGTAAAAATCCATTAAAGTCAGTAGCCTTTATTTCGGTCAACAAACCATCGGCTAAGTCAGGTGAAAGTAGTAAAAATCCATTAAAGCCTATTCAAAGTTAAAGTGGTGTCAAGCTGCATTCACCCTGCAATGTAGATGCACCCTTAGAGGGGACCGAGCCTTTGTATTGTGTCTTACAAGGTCACTGTCTCATTGCAACTGCAGGCAAAACCAGTTGCAGGCATTTATTTATTTATTTATTTATTTATTTTATTAATCATTCTTGTATGCCGCCACTCCCCGAGGGTTTGGAGCGGCTCACAATCACAAGCATAAAACAGATAAAAACATCAGATGAACTATTCTAAATCTATATATAAAAAGAGAGTGGTCGTGGGTCCCGGCAAATAGGCGCCAAAACTACATGTCCCAGACACACGAAAAACGCCAGGCCACTAATCCATACCCCAAGGTCCCTATACGGCCCACAAAAACACCCCGAAACACAACGCAACACCCCCCAAAACACCCCCGCGCCATAACATTACCACGCATGCGGCGGCAGCCGCCGCGGCACTCCTCCTCCTCCAATGCTCCCTCCCACCCCTCCTCCACGCGCCAACACATTACCACGCTCCCGGACCCCACCCGCGCCGCCAACGCAGTGCCCCCCTCCTCCGCCGCTTCCAAGCCGCTCCTGAACCCAGGCCGCACAGCCAAAAACGGACAAGGCGCCTCCCGCATGGCCCAGGTCCGGCACTGGCTAAGAAGCGGCGGAGAAGGCCAAGGAGGCGACGGCGCGGCCCGGGTCCGGAACCAGATGGCAGGCGACGAGAAAGGCCAAGGACGCGGCAAAGAAGCCGGCCAAGATGGCGCCCGCGCAACCCAGGTCCATGGGGTGGCTGGAAGACGACGGAGGAGGCGGCCACAACCACGGGACTACACCTCTCAGAAGGCTCCGCACCGCTCACTGGGAAGGAGGGGCGGGGCCTTCTGGGAAGTGTAGTCCCATGGCCGTGCCTGCCTCCTCCGCCTTCTCCCACCCGCTTCCGGACCCAGCTCGCGCAGGCACCGCCATGCCCACCTCCTCCACCGCCTCCACGCCCTCCCTCGCCGGCTCCCAAGGCGCCACGTGGAAGACGCCTTAGCCCAGGACCGGAACCAGAGGGAAGCTCTGGCGACAGTGCCGCCAACGACAACAAGACGGAGAAGAAAACAGTAAGGAGCAGGAAAAGGAAGGAGGATGGAATGGGAGAACACAGTAACAAAAAAGGAGGGAAGGAGAAGAAAAAAAAACAGAAAAAGGAGGAGAGAGAGAAAACAAAAATGATGCATACAAGGAGAGGCAAGGAAAACAACCAGAAAGGAAGGAAAACGCACAGCGAAGCGTGGCAGGTCAGCTTAGTTTAAACTAAAACTAACTCTGCAGGGTTACAAAATCAACAACTAAATGCCAGTTTGAAGAGATAGGTTGTACAGGCCCTGCAAAAGGCAAGGAGGTCTTGCAGGGCACGCACTTCAGCTGGTAGAGTATTCCAGATAGTTGGAGCCACCACAGAGAAGGCCCTGTGTTGGGTCAAGGCCAGATCGATGGTCTTGACACCAGGCACCTCGAGGAGATTCAGATCTTCAGAGCGGAGTTGATAGGGGTGAGATGGTCCCTCAGATACATCGGCCCCAGACCATATAAGGCCTTGAAGGTTAACACCATCACCTTGAAAGTGATCCGGTGCTCAATCGAAGCCAATGAAGCTGCTGTAAGATGGGAGTTAGTGGCTCCCTCGCTGGCACTCCAGCGTGAGTCGAGCAGTGGCGTTCTGGACAAGCTTAAGCTTCCGGATCACGGACAAGGGCAGGCCAATGTAAAGGGCGTTACAGTAGTCTATCCTTGAGATGACCGTGGCTTGGATAACTGTGGCTAGGTTGTCTCTAGATAAGTAGGGGGCCTGTCGCAGGTGGAAAAAGGCGGTTTTGCTGACAGTGGAGACCTGAGCCTCGATAGACAGCAAAGGTCAAAAACAACCCCAGGCTTTTACTGATGATGATGGGCAAAGTGCTTCGCCATCCAGGGTGGGAAGCTGGACCACCCACAATCCGGTCGACCCCAGCCACAGTATCTCCGTCTTCGCTGGATTCACCCTCAATCTACTGGCACGCAGCCATCCAGTGACGGCCTCAAGGCACTGATGGAAACAAGAGGGTACAGAGTCCGGCTGGCCTTCCATCCTCAGAACGGGCTGGGTGTTGTCAGCGTACTGATAACATTCCAGCCCGAAACTTCGAACCAGTCCAGCAAGTGGTCGCATGTAGATTAAGAATAACAGAGGGAAAGTATGGCCCCTTGAGGGACCCCCACAAGATAGAGGGGCCCTCTTGAGACCAGACCTCCCTTTCCACTCGCTGTCCCCGATTGTGTAGAAAGGACAACAGCCATTTCAAGGCTGTTCCCCTGACTCCAACAACGGCAAGGCGGTGGGCAAAAAGATTGTAACCGACCGTATCAAATGCTGCTGTGAGGCCCAATAACACAAGCAGCGCTGATCCGTCCTTGTCTAGCTGGCAACGAAGCTGGTCTGAGATGGTGACCAGCACGGTCTCCGTCCCGTGCCCCGAACGGAAGCCAGACTGGAAGGGATCTAATCCGGCTTGAGCCTTCTACATTAAAGTGGGCCCACCTTCTTTGAATGACACAAAATTTTAACATTAAAATGGTGACCTGCTGGGGCACACCACCAACCAAAATGACACAAAATGACACTCTAACACAGTAAAGAATGGCTGGGGATGGTGACCTGCTGGGAGCAGCTGCTGGGACTGCCGCCTCAAGCTGGGGAGGAGCCAGGCCACACCGACAGGCCCCTCCCCTCCCCCTGGCTTCAGTTCTCCCACTGCTTCACCAGCCTTTGAGGGCAGTGCCAAGCCAGCATTGTGCTGGCTCTGCCACCGCTGGCTTGGCACTGCCGCCTCAAGGCTGGCGAAGCTGTGGGAGCGCTGAAGCCGGGGAGGGGCGGAGACAGGCCGTGCCATGCCCCGCCCCTTCCCCAGGCTTCAGTTCTCCCACAGCTTTGCCAGCTTTGAGGGGGCAAGCCAGCATTGTGCTGGCTCTGCCACCGCTGGCTTGGCACTGCCGCCTCAAGGCTGGCGAAGCTGTGGGAGCGCTGAAGCCGGGGGAGGGGGCGGAGACAGGCCGTGCCATGCCCCGCCCCCTTCCCCAGGCTTCAGTTCTCCCACAGCTTTGCCAGCTTTGAGGGGGCAAGCCAGCATTGTGCTGGCTCTGCCACCGCTGGCTTGGCACTGCCGCCTCAAGGCTGGCGGCTGTGGGAGCGCTGAAGCCGGGGGAGGGGAGACAGGCCGTGCCATGCCCCGCCCCTTCCCCCGCTCAGTTCTCCCACAGCTTCGCCAGCTTTGAGGGGGCAAGCCAGCATTGTGCTGGCTCTGCCACCGCTGGCTTGGCACTGCCCCCCTCAAGGCTGGCGCAAAGCTGTGGAGTGCTGAAGCCAGAGGGAGGGGAGGAGCCAGGCTGCGCCATGCCCCCCCTCCCCCCGGCTTCAGCTCTCTCACAGAGGAGGAGCATGAGCGGTGGACGGGCTTCAGTAGGCGGGGCTCCTCCTCCGCGCGGCTTCAACAAGCAAGGGCCGAGAGTCATGGTGGGAGTCATGGCAGATTGAGGCAGGTTGGGGAACGGCCGAGGAGGCGGTGCCCCGGTCCTTCTTCTTTTTCTTCGCCGCCGTCCCTTCCTCCTCCTCTCCCAAGCAGCAGGAGTTCGGCAGGAGGGGGGGGGGAGGAAGGGGGGCAGAGAGCTTTTCTTGCGGCACACCTGATGATCGCTCACGGCACACTAGTGTGCCACAGCACACTGGTTGAGAAACACTGTTCTAAGAACTGCTGTAGCTGCCCTGCTACTGCCCTCTCAATCACCTTGCCCAGGAGCGAAACATCTGTTCATTGTTTCTGCCTTTTCCAAAAAAAATTTGCATGGATTACCGAGGCTGAAGTTGTTCCTGTGACAAATGGCCCTTTTGCCGCTTTCCTGCACTGTGTCAAACCAACAGTCAATATGTAGAAGCCACGGACAAAGCTCTCTCAACCCACTTGGTGATGTCAGTCAGCCGGGAAAGCAACGCTCCTGGAACCTGCAACGTAAACACTCTGGAGTCCTTTGGGCTATTATTTAACTAATCCGATGAGCAGCCTTCCAGCTGCAGCGGCACATCCATCGCTGCGACGTGTGTGTTTCACAGTCCTTCCACACAAAACTGGAGGGCTTTCATTCAAAGTGGGGGAAAGCCCACTCTTCTGGAAGACCTCCAGACACACACTTAGGGGCTTGCAAGGCATCTGCCTTGTTGTTTTTACAATCCTAGAGCTGCCTGCAAGAGATTCCCAAGGGCCATCTAGCACCAGGACTGAGGCACAGCTGGCTGGGTTTCAGCTGCACTAAAGATCACTACCGACCTAAAGGTCATGTGTTCAAAGCCAGCACGGGTCGGAGTGAGCTTCCGGCCAGTTGTGTAGCTTGTTGTCGACCTTTGCATTCCGAAAGACAGTCGCTTCTGTCAAGTAGGAAATTCAAGTACCACCTATGTGTGCGGAGGCTAATTTAACAAAATTTACGAGGCCATAAAAAATCTCCAGCAAAATCATGCGGGGAATGCGGAAAGTATTTCATCAGTGTCGCAGATGGACGGTGAAGCGACAGCTCCCCTGGTGGCCAGAAATTGGAATGTTAAATAGCCTCTGACTGTCTGTCTATATGTGTTGTGTGTCTATGGCGTTGGATGTTTGCCATGTATGTGTACATTGTAATCCCTGCGGGGTAAGAAGGGCGGAATATAAATACTGTAAATAAATAAATATAATTATGGACGACGAGGGTGAAGTTTGTCCATGGAGGTGAAAGCAAAAAAGTTAAATAGCCTCTGACTGTCTGTCTGTCTATATGTGTTGTGTGTCTATGGCATTGAATGTTTGCCATGTATGTGTACATTGTAATCCGCCCTGAGTCCCCTGCGGGGTGAGAAGGGCGGAATAGAAATACAATCATAGAATGGGGTTAAACTGGATGGTTCTTGCGCTCTTTTTTATGAGTAGATAAATAAGCTGAGAACAATCGCCCTGAGAGTTCCTGAGAGGCTTCATTGCAGTAGGCTGACGAATCCGCTTTGGGTTTTAGTCTGAATTTTAAAGGTGGTATGCAAGCTACGGACATCCCGTTGCCAGCTGGACCAAGGCGGATCAGTGCTGCTTGTCTTATTGGACCTCACAGCAGCGTTTGATACTGTCAATTACAATCTTTTGACTCACCGTCTTGTCGGGGCTGGGGTGAGGGGGACAGCCTTGAATTGGCTGTCCTCCTTCCTCCGGAACCGGTCACAGCGAGTGAGGAGGGGCGAGGTGGTCTCCGAGAGCTCCCCCTTAAATTGTGGGGCTCCTCAGGGGACCATACTCTCCCCTCTATTATTTAACATCTATATGCGACCACTTGCTCAGCTGGTGCGTAGCTTTGGGCTGGAATGTCACCAGTACGCTGATGACACCCAGCTCATTCTGAGGATGGGGGGCAGGCCCGAAACCGTACCCGATAATTTCCATCTCTGCCTCGAAGCCGTTACTGGATGGCTGCGAGCCAGTAGGTTGAAGGTGAATCCAGCAAAGACGGAGATCTTCTGGCTGGGTTGTCCAGGCAGTAGGGATGTCCAGCTTCTGACCCTGGACGGCGTGGCGTTATGCCCGTCGTCTTCAGTAAAGAGTCTTGGAGTTCTTTTGGACCCTCTGCTGTCAATGGAGGCCCAAAACTCCGCTGTCAGCAGAGTGGCGTTTTTCCACCTTCGTCAGGCTCGGAGGCTGGCCCCTTACTTGTCTCGGCACGACTTGGCCATGGTCATCTCAGTTAGACTACTGTAACGCCCTCTACATTGGCCTGCCTCTGTTGGTGACCTGGCAACTCAAGCTGGTGCAGAACGCAGCAGCTCGGTTGCTCGCAGGAGCTCCTGCGAGCTGCCACATTACACCAATTCTGCGGGAACTGCACTGGCTTCCTATGGAGTACCGGATCACCTTCAAAGTGTTAGTCTTGACTTTTAAGGCCTTGTATGGTCAGTGTACCTAAGGGACCGCCTAACCCCATACTGCCCCATGAGATCACTGAGATCTGAAGACTGGAATCGTCTAGCCGTGCCCAATGTCAAACAATACCATCTAACTTCAACACGGAGAAGGGCGTTCTCCATCATCGCCCCAGTTCTCTGGAACGCACTACCCCCGGAGGTTCTGGCCTTGCGTAATCTTTTGGCTTTTCAGAAGGCCTGCAAGTCGGCCCTATTCCAGCAGGCCTTTGAGCTGTAATGTGCTATCCCCTAGGACAGTGTTTCCCAACCTTTTTTGAGCCACTGCACACTTCTTACATTTGCTAAATCCTGGGGCACACCACCAACCAAAATGACCCAAAATGACACTCTAACACAGTAATACATATAGTTAATATGTTTTTGAAATGTATTTATACACTCAGTGTGAAATCTTGGCCTGTTTCGATGAACTCAACATAGATATCCTGGCAGGAATGGCAGAAAAACACAAACTTCCCACACAGAACTCCCATAACCAAGAGAAAATACTGTAAGAGTTTGGTGGGCATTGACCTTGAGTTTTGGAGTTGTAGTTCACCTATATCCAGAGGGCACTGTGGACTCAAACAATGTTGGATCAGGACCAAACTTGGCATGAATACTCAATATGCCCAAATATGAACGCAGATGGAGTTCAGGGGAAATAGACCTTGACATTTGGGAGTTGTAGTTGCTGGGATTTATAGTTCCCCTAAAATCAAAGAGCATTCTGAACCCCACCAATGATAGAACTGGGCCAAATTTCCCACACAAAACCCCCAGGAGGCAAGAGGAGGTCTCTACTTGGAGAAAGGGAGGCGCGTCTTCCCAATGCATGGAGAGGGAGAGACCAAGTAGACAACGGGTGGGGAGGGGGGGTGGTTGTAATTTTGTGCCTTTAGGTTTCTTAGGGTTTTTATACTTCAACACACTAGACTCTCCATACACACACACACCCTTCCTGGAGGTTCCAATTTCCCACGGCACACCTGATGATCGCTCACGGCACACTAGTGTGCCCCGGCACACTGGTTGGGAAACACTGCCCTAGGACTTGTGTTATCTCTTAAGAATTGTTTTATCCTTGTGGTTTTATTGCTGTTGTAGATTTGTTGTTTTATTGTGGTGCTTGATGTAAGCCGTCCCGAGCCAGCTGGGAGTGGCGGCCAATAAATCTAACAAATAAATAAATTAATAAAAGTTCTGTCTAGCACTTTACATATAGCTCTTTGCAAGTTCAGACTAAAACCCAAAGCAGACTTGCATATAAGCACACTTAATCTCCTTGCATCAATTGAGGTTTTAAATGGGGAAAGGATACTCTTTGAATAATAATAATAATAGTAATAATAATAATAATCTTTACTTATACCCACCACCATCTCCCCAATGGGGACTCGGGGCGGCTAAGGAAAAGAGTAGGCTGTTCAGTAGGGTGTAAGCAAACAATATAGAACAGGGAACGTCTATGTCTTCAAATTGAATTTCTTTATTATTCTGTGTTTTCTCAAAATAAATTCATTCAAAATCATCAAGGTGAAAGTGGAATCCAAGTAAACAATGTTGCAAGTGGAAATGAATCCAACTTCCGATCACAGCATCCCAAGATAATCAAGAAAATAAATGCGGTACATCCGACAATCAATATATGCTCCGGGATGGGAGGGAAGGGTGCGGGTCGACAGTCAAAATTAGGCCTTGCCGTTTCGCCTGTATAGGCTTCGTCTGGACCCGGGAGGTAAAGATATCCAACAATAACAACAATTCCACTGGTCCAGGAGGTCAATTTTCAATCATAAATCATAAATCACATATTCCTATGTATGGTGGACGCAGCCACCAGCGTATCCAAACGCCCATTGTTTACTTGGATTCCACTTTCACCTTGATGATTTTGAATGAATTTATTTTGAGAAAACACAGAATAATAAAGAAATTCAATTTGACGTTCCCTGTTCTATATTGTTGACTCGGGGCGGCTAACCTGAGGCCAAGCCCTTCCAAAGTACAATACAATACAGTAAAATACAAAACAAAATACATCAGAAATAATAATAATTAAAAGAAGAAGTACACCAGAAGTGGCTAAAATAATAACTTGGGAGTCATACCTTTCAGCTGAGCTGCCACCTCAACGTAGGTTTGCATTACGACCAGCGAAACAGCATCCCCTGCAGCGTAAATGAGGAAATGTTTTATTTTAGATGCTTTGAGGTTTCTAGACTCTGTTGACAACCAAAATTCTGCATCAAGGCACACCAAACTCCATGCCAACCCCCTTCTCCACTGCATTTTTTTATTTTGCCTGCAGTGTACGTAATATTTTGCAAATTAAGATTATGCAAAATTTGGTCTGCATAATAAATCTGGTGGAGTCTCCTTCTTTGGAGGTTTTGAAACAGAAGCTAGAAGGCCATCTGTCGGAAGGGCTTGGACTGTGTCTTTCTGTACGACAGAATGAGGTTGGGGTCTCTTTCGACTCTAAGATCCGAATCACAATGACATCACATGTCTCTCATCCCCACCAAACGCGTTTGCGATGCTGGCGGGAGCGAGAGCAGGGCCTCCCCAGATGATCTTAGGCTACGAGATGGGACATCTCGTTCGGACAAGTAAGCTGGGCCAGAACTGTATAGAGCAGGGCTTTCCAACTTCTACGGGCCCAAGGGCCGGAATTCCGGTCACTGATCACCTGGGGGGGCCGAAGGGTCTGCCTCCGCCCCCGGCTCTGCCCCCTCCCCGGCTCCGCCCCCTGCCCCTCCCCCGGCTCCACCCCCTCCCCGGCTCCAATTTACTTACAATTGACCTTGAGTTGTGGAGTTGTAGTTCACCTCCATCCAGAGAGCACTCTGGACTCAAATAATGATGGATCTGGACCAAACTTGGCATGAATACTCAATATACCCAAATGGGAACACTGGTGGATTTGGGGAAATGTTTCCTAATACCTTTGAGTTATTTGAGTCCACACTCCAATTGGGACACACCAAAAAAAACCCAAACACCTCAATGCCGTCGCAGGGCTTGATGGGCCCTCCTTTCCCAGAGGCGGGTGGAGGAGGCCCAAAGAGCTCCCTCCCTCCCTGAAGGGAATACAAGCCGCGGGGGCAGGCGCAAAGGAAGCCACGTTGCGCCCTGCACGCGGGGGAAGGAGGCACAACAAGGGGGAGGGTGCGCGGAGGAGGGGAAGGAAGCGTCGCCAAGGAAACCGCCGCTGAGGGACCCCTCCCCCTCCCCAACGTCCCACTGTTTTTAGATTGATTGATTCGAGCCAGGCCCTTCCTTACCCATACTACGGGAGCCCCGCCACAGGGCCAAAGCGCCAATGCCGCCGCCGTCCCCGAAGAGCCCCGCTGGAGCCGAGGCCAAGCTCAGGCCGAGCGCGGCGGCTCTCCCATCCACGGGGCGGGAAGCGAGGGCCCTCCACAGGAAGAGGACGGAGCCAGGAGGGGCTTTCCCTGCCTCACTCCCCACCTCCCTCTCTCTGAGGGAATGGGGCTGGCCTGGAAGCAGCTGCGAGGGAGGAGAAGGCGCGCGCCCAGGCCGGCCGCAAATCCTGCGGGACCTGAGATGTCGGCAGCTATCGTGAGACTACGCAGCCACAGACGGGATTTCAACCTCCCTCGAAATCTCGTCTGTAGCTGGCGTAGTCTCGCAATGCTTGCCTAAGCCCGGAAGTAGGTATTTTTTGTTATTTTTATTATTATTTTTTAATTTGTATTTTATTAAAACAAGTTAGGGGGCCATAGGGAAGGGGCTCGGAGGCCGTGTACGGCCCCAGGGCCGCCTGTTGGACAGCCCTGGTATAGAGCTTTATAAGTCAGTACCAGCACTTTGAATTGGGCTCGGAGATGTAGAGCAGTAGAGCTGACACAACCGGGGGGGGTGGGGGGGGGTGGTATGCTTCCTGTATGTTCAAGTGCCACCTCGGAGTTGGTTGAGGTAGGCAGGATTTCCCTGGGTACTGGTTGTGGGGGGTCGGGAGCAGGTGAGGGTTTTGCCCTCCTTTCTGCTAGAGATCCCCGTGTACAACTGGTGGGCCACTGTGTGATACAGGATGCTGGACTAGATGGGCTGAGGTCCGATTCAGCATGGCTCTTCTTATGTTCTTATGTTCTATGTTGCCCCAGTTAGCAATCTGGCTGTTGCCCGTTGGACTAATTGCAGCTTCCGAACAGTCTTCAAAGGCAGCCCCACGTAGAGCGTGTTGCAGTAATCTATTCAGGATGTAACTAGAGCGTGGATGACCATAGCCAGATCAGACTTCCCAAGGTACGGGCACAGCTGATGCACAAGTTTTAATTGTGCAAAAACTCCCCCGGCCACTACCGAAACCTAGGGTTCCAGGCTCAGCGGTGAGTCCAGGATCACTCCCAAGCTGCAAACCTGCGTCTTCAGGGGGAGTGTAACCCCGTCCAACACAGGCTGTAACCCTATGCCCTGTTCGGCCTTTCGACTGACCAGGAGGACCTCCGTCTTGTCTGGATTAAGTTTCAGTTTGCTAGCCCTTATCCAATCCAACACAGTGGCCAAGCATCGGTTCAAGATCTGGACAGCCTCCTTAGTAACAGGTGGGAAGGATCGACAGATTTGGGGGTCCCTTCCAGTTCACTGATTCTCTTTCAGTTCAGCAAAGCCTCTGACGGCAAAGGTCTTCAATACAAATGCCTGTCTTGCCCCCTCTTCCTCCAATCATCTGTCTACCTCAGCTGAGGGGGGAAAGGAAGGGGCCTGAGGTTGTTAGGAATGGCGGGAGTTGAAGCCCAAAATACATGGAGGACCCAAGTTTGCCCGTGCCTATCTTAAGACTAAAGTGCATACAGCTTTGGGGGTCCCAAACTATGTTCTTTGAAGCTTCCTAAAGTCCCCATTCCCAAACATATAAAAATATATTTCAGTTGGGGGAACAGGCCAAACTGGCTAATGAAACTAATTGGAAACTTGCGAGTTTATCTTTCGACTTACAGCTGGCATAAAACAGCACCGTAGTGGGTTTGGTCTTTGTGAGCACGGAGCCAAAGGATTCCTCCGTCAAGGTCTGGATGTTTTCGAAGGAGAGTTTGTTTTTCCGGTCTCTGAGGATGGATTCCACCACTTGGTCATCCTCGATCTCTGCGGGACACAAACACAAAGCCCATTGGCAAGGAAAACACCCAAATCTGTATCTATTATATAAATGGGTTCACGTCATGTGATGTATACCTCAAACAAAGAAACCATACAACGCAGAAACACAATACTTGCCAACAGAAATAGGCCTCAAGCAAGGTACATTTGTAGCAAAGAATCTTTCCTCCAAAACCTAAAAGGCCCCCAAAACAACGAATAAAATAAAACTACATTTACCAGCATCCTCCGGGGCAGCCAAAGACTCACCCAGCCTCTACATTCTGAACAACATGATTGGCTGCCAATAAGGGCGGATTTGCATAACTGCTGCAATGGCCAGCCAGCATGAAAATTCCGAACCATAATAAACTGCCAAAACAGAATAAGGAAAAGGGCAATCCCCAACACAAACACCCAAATCACTTCCAACCGAAAATTTACACCCCAAAAAATCACAGACCACGCCCAAAATTGACAGTAAGGCTTCATTAACTTGATTTCCCTAACTAGCCCTCACTTACTGGGTAGCTGTTTACGCTCTGAATTGACAGTAAGAGTTCATTAACTTGATTCTCCCGACTAGGCCTCAGCTCATTGGACATTGTGTATGGCCTGAATTGACAGTAAGGCTTCATTAACTTGCTGTTCCTAACTAGGCCTCAGCTCATGGGACATTGTTTATGGCCTGAATTTACAGTAACCTACCTTGGCACACAGAGCCCCGACCATGCATGATGGGACTTGAAGTACCACCATGGAAAATGGGATTTGTAGTACTTCAAAACCCATCATTCCCCACAGACCACTGTGGCCCAGAACAAAGACCAATAAAGACCCAACTTGGCACACCATGCCCCCCATGACCCACACTCCATCCAACTGCAGTTTAGAGGAGGGCACACCGTGGATGATTGAACTTTCTCGCATCTCCTAAAAAGGGCACAGCAACGCGTGCCGGGTACAGCTAGTACCTTAATAAAACGGAATGTTTGTTTGTATGTATGTGTGCGGAGGGCGGAAATGTGGCAGCGTTCTGATTGGCAGCCACTTTCACAGGCCACAGCGACCAGCGCGGGTGATGGACCTGCACCAAACTTGGTACACATAACCCCTCCTAACCACCTTTACGTCCTGGTGCGGTTCGGGGGACATGACCCACGGATTATGGGATTTGTAGTGCTTTCTAACACTTTGGTTCCCACAGACCACTGAGGCCACCAAAACGGACCAATACAGACCACACTTGGCACACACAACCCCCATGACCCACTCTACATCCTGGTGCAGTTTGGAGGAGGGTGGACCATGGATGATGGGACTTGAAGTACCTCTACTCACTTCCCAAGTCCACTGCAACCCTTATCCAATTACTGATCGAGACCAAACTTGGCACACATAACCCCCATGACTACCTTCATGTCCTGGTGAGGTTCAGGGGAGGACTGACAATGGATGATGGGATTTGTAGTACTTTCACACCCCTCTGTTCCCACAGACCACTGCGGCCCCCAACAAACACCGATAAAGACCACACTTGGCACACAGAGCCCCAGTGACCCACTCTACATCCTACTGAAGTTTGGGGGGCAGAACATGGATGATGGGGCTTGCAGTACCTTCCCTCTCTTTCCAAGACTGCTACAAACCAAATCCAATGACTGATCAAGACCAAACCTGGCAAACAGAGCCCTCATGACCCACTCTAGATCCTGGTGCAGTTTTGTGTGAGACGGACCACAGATGTTGGGACTTGAAGTACCTTCACTCACTTCCTCAAAACAATGCAACCCTCATCCACTCACCAATACAGACCAAACGTGCCACACACACCCCCCATGACCCACTCTACATCCTGCTGCAGGTTGGAGGAGGATGCACCACAGATGATGGGACTTGCACTACCTTCAGTAATTTCATGATACCACTGCAACTCCCAATACTGATGGATCAAGACCAAACTTGGCACACAGAGCCCCCATGACCCACTCTACATCCTGCTGCACTTCTCAAATGATCCGGGCACCGCCGGGTCCCCAAGCTAGTAATAAATAATAATAATACACTTTATTTATATTCACCCCGAAGGGGACTCAGAGCGGATTACAGTTACATATACTTAGCAGACAATCCCTGCCGTTTCCACATACACACATATAGACAAACAGAGGCAAACTCTGGCCACCAGGGGGGAGCTGATGCACTCCTCATCTCTCAGCGTTCCCAGCGTCCCTTGTTGTTCCTTCCGCATTCTTCAGCGTTCCTGGAGTTCTTTAATGGCCTCATAATTCAGTCAAAAATTGCCTCCCCACTTAATGTGGTACCTTTATCTCCTACTTAACAGATGCAACTGTCTTTCGGGCTGCAAAGGTCGACAGCAGGCTACACTTAAAGGTCGAGCACCCACCTCGACCCGGGCAGGCCTCAAACTCATGACCTACTGGTCAGAGAAATCTTATGCAAATATCCTCACATTAAGGAAGAAGTAGGGGACTCAGGGCGGATTACAATGTACAATTCATGGCAAACATTCAATGACACAGACACACAACACATACAGACAGACAGTCAGAGGCTATTTAACATCCCAAATTCTGGCCACCAGGGGAGCTGTCACTTCACCGTCCATCTGTGACACCGAGGAAGTACTTTCTGCATTCCCCGCATACTTTTTGCTGGAGATTTTTTATGGCCTCGTAAATTAGTTAAATTAGCCTCCCCACACATAGGTGGTCCCTAAATTTCCTACCTGACAGATGCAACTGTCATTCGGGTTGCAAAGGTCGACAACAAGCTACACAAAATTGGTCGGAAGCTCACTCCGACCCGGGCTGGCTTCGAACTCATGGCCTTTCGGATTGGAGATACAAGCTTCCTTTTCCCATGATAATAACTCTTCCAGGAGTGAAATTCCCTTCCTAGAAGTAGTTTCCTCTCACTTCCTGTTGTTTTGACCTTAACTAGGAGTCGGCTTTGTGCTTTTGACAGATTGTGGGCTCAATGGTACACTTCACACCCTAAGCTGAACATAAGCCAACAGTGTGATGAGGCAGCTAAAAAAACCAATGCGATTCTAGGCTGCATCCATAGGGATATATAGTCATAATCCCACTCTCTTCTGCTTTGGTCAGGTTTCACTTGGGATACTACTGTGTCCAGTTCTGGGCAAATCAATTCAAGCAGGATATCGAAAAACTGGATGTGTTTTGCTTTGATTGTGCCTTCCTGCGCGTCTTCTCCTTAGGCGATCCCTCATAGCCCGAGGATGATGGTCCTCCAAGTGGAGGACCATCATCCTCGCACCAGGACTATGGCAGAGCTGGCTGGGAGTCAGCTGCATTAAGATTACTACTGACTGGAAGGTCATGAGTTCGAAGCCAGTCAGGGTCAGAGTGAGCTCCCGACCAAAATTGTGTAGCTTGTTGTCGATCTCTGCAGCCCAAAAGACAGTTGCATCTGTCAAGTAGGAAATTTAGGTACCACTTTGTGGGGAGGCTAATTTAACTGATTTATGAGGCCATAAAAATCTCCAGGAAGTATGCAAAGAATGAGGAAGTGACAGCTCCCTTGGTGGCCAGACGCTGGAATGTTAAATAGCCTCTGAGTGTCTGTCTATATATGTTGTGTGTCTATGGCATTGAATGTTTGCCATGTATATGTACATTGTAACTCGCCCTGAGTCCCCTGCGGGGTGAGAAGAAGGGCGGAATATAAATACTGTAAATAAATCAATAATAGTGTCTTGGCAGTGGGTCCGTAGGTGGCTGTGGAGCCCTATTCTTGACCTGCATGTTCTCCTGCAGTGAGGACATCGGTTTCCAGATGGAAGTCGGCCCCAGTCAGGGTTGGCTTGGCGCACCTTCCTCTTGGCACATTCGCCCTCCATTCGTGCCTCTTAGAATTCCGCAGCACTGATGCTCACAGCTGACCTCCAGTTAGGGCATCCAAGGGTCAGGGCTTCCCAGTTCTCAGTGTCTGTAAGTCTATCTTTAAATCCCTTTTCCTGCCCACCAACATTACGTTTCCCGTTCTTGAGTTTATTTATTTATTTATTCAGTTTTATATTCCGCTCCTCCCTGCAGGCTCGGGGCGGATCACAACGCACAATAAAAACATCAGAACATAACAATGATAAAATGACAAGGATTACAACTTCTTAAAACTCACAGGCATAGCCATGCCAGTGCATTTCCAATTTAACTAAAAGCAAGTTTTAAAAGGGCGGTCTTGCACGCCCTTCGAAAAGGGACAAGCTCTGAAATCGCGCGGGTGTCGTCTGGAAGTGAATTCCATAACGCAAGGGCCGCAGCTGAAAAGGTACGCTGCCTAGTTGTGGACCAATGGCAGGAGCGGATCGATGGGATGACTAACAAATTCTGCTCCTCTGAGCGTAGCGATCTCAGGGGAACGTATGGGGTAAGGCGGTCCCTCAGGTACACTGGCCCTAGACCGTGTAAGGCCTTAAAGGTTAGCACCAGCACCCTGAAGGCAATCCGGTACTCGATAGGGAGCCAGTGCAGTTGCCGTAAGATGGGAGTAATGTGCTCCCTCACTGGTGCTCCCACCAGCAAGCGGGCAGCGGCATTCTGCACCAGCTTGAGTTTCCGGATTGTCGACAAGGGAAGGCCAACGTAGAGGGCGTTACAGTAGTCCAGTCTCGAGATGACTGTCGCTTGGATCACCATGGCCAGGTCGTCCCTGGACAGGTAGGGTGCCAATCGCCTAGCCTGTCGAAGATGGAAAAATGATGTTTTGCTAACCATGGAGACCTGAGTCTCCATGGACAGCAAAGGGTCCAATTGGACACCCAAACTCTTTACAAGAGATGACGGGCTAAGCTGCTCGCCATCCAGGGTAGGCAACCGGCACTCATCCAGCCCAGGGCGACCGGGCCACAAGATCTCCGTCTTCGACGGATTCACCTTCAGCCGGCTCGCACGCAGCCATCCAGTCACGGCTTCGAGGCATAGATGGAAACAATCAGGTACGGTGTCCGGCCTGCCGTCCATTCTCAGCAGAAGCTGGGTGTCATCAGCGTACTGATAACACTCCAGACCAAAGTCGCGGGCCAGCTGGGCCGGGGGGCGCATATAGATGTTGAATAATAAAGGAGAGAGGATGGCCCCCTGGGGGACCCCACAACTTACTGGGAGCCTCCCGGAGACCTCCTCTCCCCTCTCCACACGTTGTCCCCGGTCCTGGAGGAAGGAGGCCACCCATTTAAGGGCAGCCCCCCTCACCCCAGTCACGGCTAAACGGTGGGTCAACAATGCGTGGTCTACTGCAGGGCTGTCCAACTTCTACCGGCCCAGGGGCCTGATTTCCGGTCACTAATGACCTGGGGGGCCAAAGGGTCTGCCCCCGCCCCCGGCTCCGCCCCCTCCCCACCCCCTTCCCCAGCTCCACCCCCTCCCCGGCTCCGCCCCCTCCACTTGGCACGAATACTACATATGCCCAAATGTGAACACTGATGGAGTTTGGGGAAAAGAGACCTTGACATTTGGGGATTGTAGTTGCTGGGATTTGTAGTTCGCCTACCATCAAAGAGCATTCTAAACCCCAGCAATGATGGCATTAACCAATCTTGGCACACAGAACTCCCATGACCAACAGGAAATACTGGAAGGCTATAATGATGCATGCATCTGGACCAAACTTGGCATGAATACTCAATATACCCAAATATGAACACAGATGGAGTTTGGGGGAAATAGGCCTTGACATTTGGGAGTTACAGTTTCTGGGATTTATAGTTAACACACAATCAAAGAGCATCCTGAACTCTTGCAACAATGGAATTGAACCAAACTTGGCATATTGAACTCTCATTACCAACAGAAAGTACTGAAAGGGTTTGCTTGGGAATTTACTTTGAGTTTGGAAGTTGTAGTTCACTGACACCCAAAGAGCACTGTGGACTCAAACAATGTTGGATCAGGACCAAACTTGGCATAAAACTTGGAAGGACGAAAGGGTGGGTGGGTGGGTGTAAGGAAGGAAGGAAGGAGAAAGAGAGGGGGAAGGAGGGAGGATGAAAGGGTGGATGGGTGGGTGGAAGGAAGGAAGGAGAAAGAGAGGGGGGAAGGAGGGAGGGAGGACGAAAGGGTGGGTGGATGGGTGGAAGGAAGGAAGGAAGGAAGGAGAAAGAGAGGGGGGAAGGAGGGAGTGAGGACGAAAGGGTGGATGGGTGGGTGTAAGGAAGGAAGGAAGGAGAAAGAGAGGGGGGAAGGAGGGAGTGAGGACGAAAGGGTGGATGGGTGGGTGTAAGGAAGGAAGGAAGGAGAAAGAGAGGGGGAAGGAGGGAGGGAGGACGAAAGGGTGGGTGGGTGGGTGGAAGGAAGGAAGGAAGGAAGGAGAAAGAGAGGGGGGAAGGAGGGAGGGAGGATGAAAGGGTGGATGGGTGGGTGGAAGGAAGGAAGGAAGAAAAGAGGAAAGAGTGGAAGGAAAGGAGGGAGGGAGGGAGGAGAAAGAGAGGGAGGGAGGGGAGAGGGAAGGAGGAAAGATAGAAGGATGAAAGGGAAGGAGGGAGGGAGAAGGAAGGGAAGGGAGGGAGGATGAGAAGGAGGAAGGAAAGAGAAGGGAGGAAGCTGGTGCACCGAGGGTAGAGGCGGGACGGAGGCAGGCCAAAGCAGGAGGAAGGGACTCGCGTCTCTTCCTCCTGCTTTGGCCCGCCTCCTGCCTCTCCTCCCGGAACCCGGAAGTGGGTATTTTATTTTTATTTTTTAATTTTTATTTTATTAAAACAAGTTAGGGGGCCGGAGGGAAGGGGCTCGGGGGCCGTGTACGGCCCCAGGGCCGCCTGTTGGACAGCCCTGGTCTACTGTATCAAACGCTGCTGTTAGATCTAACAAAACAAGCAGGACAGATCCACCCTGGTCCAGCTGGCGGCGAAGTTGGTCTGTAATGGCGACAAGCACGGTCTCCGTCCCATGCCCAATACGGAAGCCGGACTGGAAGGGATCAAGTCCAGCTGTGTCGTCTAAGAACCGCTGCTGCTGATCCGCTGCTGGCCTCTCAATCACCTTGCCTAAAAATGGCAAGTTGGACACTGGCCCGTAATTGGAGGGAGCCGAAGGGTCTAGATTCAACTTCTTCAGCAGCGGTCTTACCATTGCCTCTTTCAACCCCCCTGGGAACACTCCTTGCTCAAGGGAGCTGTTGATAATCTTTCCCAGGGGGTCTCGTAACCCCTCCTGGCAAGATCTAACAAGCCAGGAGGGGCACGGATCAAGGGAGCAGGTAGTTGGTCTAGCTGCAGCAAGTAACTTATCGACAGCTGCTGCGTCCGGCAGTTGGAAACGGGTGGTGGGCCCGCCGAGTGGCGGCGGAGTCTCGAGTTCACATACTGTATCAAGTTGGGAGTAGAGTAACTGTTTTGGGAGACGGTGATCTTTGGGCACTCAGACATGGCCGGACATGGGATGGCTCACTGACCTTGTTCCGCGTACTCTTCATCTTCGTACTCCTCTTCGTATTCCTCCTCCTCTTCCTCCAACGGTTGCGTATTCCCTTCCACCAAGGCGACAATCTCGTCTACGTCTTTCAAAACCAAGTACTGAATAGGGACGCCCTACAGAGAGGCCAAAGGGGGAAGTCAAGGCATCATAACAACCTTCTTAAAGATACTTTGAAAATAAATAAAAGGAGAAAAGCTTTAGCAAAAAGCTGGGCAACAAATTACGGTGGAATCTGTCCAATTTTCTATAGTTACAACATGTATAGATTGTGCATTTGAACATTTTGCATTCATGATTCCCATTTGTTCCAAGACACTCTTCGCCGTGTCTTTCGTCAATGGTCACACAATGAAACATTGTCTCATCCCCACATTTCCACCTTTCACGGGAGAAAGTCTGCAAACCATTTCCCAAAATGCTACATTTTGAATCTAAGATGCCGGTTGAGTCTCCTTGAGAGAGAGAAAGCAGGATATAAATACTACTACTACTACTACTTATTATATTTTTGTTGCTGTGTATTTTATTGTCTGTATTTTAATGGCAGCTTGAGCATTGTGATGTTTTAACTCTGAAGTACATCCACCTCAAGCCATAATGAGGGGTGGGTCAAACATTGTCAACACTATTATTGTTGTTATTGTTGTTGTTATTACTAGTACTACTACTAACGCCAGAGCAAAGGACTCTATGTAACATTTGTCGACCTCACCAAAGCCTTCAACACTGCGAGTAGAAAAGGTCTGTGGCAGATCCCGGAACGACTAGGATGTCCCCCAAATTCTTCAAAATGATTATCCTGTTACATGAGGGCCAGCGCGGTCAAGTCAGATACGGCAATGCTCTCTCGGAGCCCTTTCTCATAACTAAGCTTATTTACAATCTTCTTCAGCATGATGCTCCAAAGGGCTACGGCAAACCTCAAAGAAGAAGAAGACGGCATATATATACGCTATCGTACTGATGGCAGCTTGTTCAACTTAAGCCGTCTGAGGGCTCGCACTAAGACTCTAAACTATCTAGTCCATGGGCTGCTTTTTGCAGACGATGCTGCCCTTGTTGCCCATTCAGAAGCAGCCCTGCAGTGCCTAACATCCTGCTTTGCAACAGCTACAGAGCTGTTTGGGCTGGAAGTCAGCCTGAAGAAAACAGAAGTCCTCTACCAGCCTGCACCACAGGAATAACACCATCATCCCCACATCAGCATAGGCACATCTGTGCTTAAGTCCGTCCAGCAGTTCACCTCCCTGGGAAGCATCATCTCTTCAGACGCCAAGATTGATAAAGAGATAGGTCACAGATTAGCAAAGGCATAGAGTGCATTTGGAAGGCTTCACAAAAGAGTCTGGAGCAACAAGCACCTGAGGCAAAGCACCAAAATCAGTGTGTACAGAGCTATCGTACTCTCTATTCTCCTCTATGGGTCTGAAACATGGGTCACCTATCGCCAGCACCTACGACTCCTCAAACGCTTTCATCAGCGCTGTCTTCACACAATCCTAAATGTACATTGGACTGATTATGTGAGTAATGTTGCTGTCCTTGAGCAAGCAGGGATCACCAGCATTGAGGCCACGCTATTGAGAACACAGCTGTGCTGGGCAGGGCACGTCTCTAGGATGGAGGACCACCGCCTCCCACAGTTACTACTCTATGGTGAACTCACCACGGGTCAGCGCAAGAGAGGTGGCCCCAAAAAGAGATATAAGGACTCCCTGAAACAACACCTCAGACTCAGCCAGATTGATCACCAACAATGGTCCACCCTGGCCTCACATCGGGAGGCATGGAGACGCACTATCCACAATGCTGCGGCCTCTTTCGAGAAGACACGCCGAATGAGTCTCGAATAACTGTTTACTGGGGAGTTGTCCTTCTCCTTTTAGGGCGCTTGTGCCCGCTTTGTGCTGGTCTGTGACCGTGATAAAGTTTTTGATTTGATTTGATTTGAGTCAAATCAAAGAGAAACGACAACACAGAAAGAATCGCAACTTGGAAACAACATCACCCAAGGAGACTTTCTGCTGTGCTTTCTGCAACCGAACTTGCCTATCTCAGATTGGCCTTTTTAGTCATCAACGTGCTTGTAAAAAAAATGTGGGATGAGTCCTTCCTAAGAATCTTCATTCGCGAAGTCATGCCGAGAGACATCCACCTCAAGCCATGATGAGTGGTGGGAAAAAAAATTATCAACACTATTATTGTTGTTATTACTAGTAGTACTACTAACGCCAGTGTTGAGACTCAGCTTGTGTTTGTGTTTCAGGATCATGATGCTTCTGATGTGGGAAATTATGAGTCAAGTGATGGTGCCGAGGCTGAGGTGCAAGATGCAGATGGTTTGGTCCACGATTTTCATGCTGACAATGACAGAGAGGCCCCGGTGCAAAGGGAAGTTTCTCATGAGAATATTCCTGCTGGGCAGAGAGATGAGGGTTTACTCCTTCTCTCTGTGAGCTCTCAAGATTTGGGTTGGACAACAATCTGACACCTGGGAATTTTAACGAGCGGCCAGAGAAGGAGATGAAAAATATAAATACTACTGGTCTGAGTCCCTCTTTAGAGGTGAGAAGATCGAGGTATAAAAGTTTAAAGAAATAAATAAATAAATAAATACTGCTAATTATTATTTTATTTTTTGTTGCTGTGTATTTTATTGTCTGCATTTTAACGGCAGCTTGTGATGTTTTAACTCTGAAGTACATCCACCTCAAGCCATGATGAGTGGTGGGTCAAAAATAATAATTATCAATACTATTACTTAAGAACATAAGAACATAAGAAGAGCCATGCTGAATCGGGCCTCAGCCCATCTAGTCCAGCATTCTGTGTCACACAGTGGCCCACGGGATCTCGAGCAGAAGGGAGGGCAAAACCCTGACCTGCTCCCGACCCCCCACAACCAGTACCCAGGGAAATCCTGCCTACCTCAACCAACTCCGAGGTGGCACTTGAATGTCCTTTTCAGTAACTACCGATACACTTGGTATCCATGAATCTGTCTAATCCTGCCTTGAAGCTGTCCAGGCTGACAGCTGTCACAACCTCCTCTGGAAGTGAGTTCCATAACCCAATGACCCTCTGGGTGAAGAAATATTTCCCTTTATTAGTCCTAACTTTCCT
The DNA here is from genome assembly GCA_030556195.1 of Anolis apletophallus. Lineage (NCBI taxonomy): Eukaryota > Metazoa > Chordata > Lepidosauria > Squamata > Anolidae > Anolis > Anolis apletophallus. Next base: position 80,591 of record JARBWK010000052.1, read on the forward strand.
ACCTTGGAGCTTCAGGAGTGCCCCCTAGTCCTAGTGTTGTGTGACAGAGAAAATATTTTTCTTTATTCACCTTTTCTATCCCATGCATGATTTTATACACTTCGATCAAGTCACCTCTTAGACGCCGTCTTTCAAGGCTGAAAAGACCAAGGCGTTGCAACCTGGTTTCATAAGGGAGCTGCTCCATCCCTTGGATCATTCTTGTTGCCCTTTTCTGTACCTTTTCCAGCTGTTGTGGTTGTTGTTATTACTGGTATTACTACTAACAGCAGCCTTTATTTATTTATTTATTTATTTACAGTATTTCTATTTCTGTTTTTGAGATAATAGCTCTTAAGAAGCAATTAAAAATGGGTTTTCTGAAGGCTGTTTCCTGCTCTTGATTGTCTCCAAACGAAAACGATTCTCCTTCCAAATGTTGGGGCGGGGCGGGGGGGGGGGCACCCTACTATGGAAGGGGTTGCAGGGAATAAACAATTTATTTAGTTATTTGTTTATTTACAGTATTTATATTCTTCCCTTCTCACCCCGCAGGGGACTCAGGGCGGATTACAATGTACACATACATGGAAAACATTCAATGCCATAGACACACAACACATATAAGCACCGGGAATGTGGCGCGGCTGGCTAAGTGTCAGCTGCATAAGATCTCTCTGACCAGTAGGTCATGAGTTCAAGGCCTGCCCGGGTCGAGGTGGGTGTTCGACCTTAAGTGTAGCTTGCTGTCGACCTTTGCAGTCCGAAAGACAGTTGAATTTGTCAAGTAGGAGATAAAGGTACCACATTAAAGTGGGGAGGCAAATTTTGACTGGTTTATAAGGCCATTAAAGAACTCCAGGAACGCTGAGGAATGCGGAAGGAACAACAAGGGATGCTGGAAAACGCTGAAAGATGAGGAGTGCCTCAGCTCCCCCTGGTGGCCAGAAGTTTGCCTCTGTTCGTCTATATATGTCTATATATGTTGTCTATATATGTTGAACTGCAGGGATTGTCTGCAAGTATGTGTACTGTAATCTGCTCTGAGTCCCCTTCGGGGTGAGAAGAGCAGAATATAAATAAAGTAAATAAATAATAAATAATATAGACAGACAGTCAGAGGCTATTTAACTTTTTTCTGGCCACCAAGGGAGCTGTTGCTTCATCGTCCATCTACGACACTGTTGGAAGTACTTCTGCATTCCCCACATGCTTTGCTGGAGATTTATTTTATGGCCTCGTAAATTAGTTAAATTAGCCTCCCCACACATAGGTGGTACCTATATTTCCTACTTGACAAATGCAACTGCCTTTCAGGTTGCAAAGGTCGACAACAAACCACACAATTGGCCGGAAGCTCACTCTGACCCGGGCTGGCTTCGAACTCATGACCTTTCAGTCAGTAGTGATCTTAATGCATGCTGACACCCAGCCAGCTGCGCCACAGTCCCGGTGCAAGCGTGAAAGAATAATATGTTGTAAAAAGCATTGATTATGGCATATGAAGCATGGCTGCTCCTGAAAAGTATTTGAAAGCTGGAGCTGTTGCAAAAAAAAAAAAACAGAACAAAAACAAAAAAAAAGCAGCAGCCACATAAGTATTAGGGGTGGCTTTGCAAGACTCTGCAATGCCAGTTTTGCAAGCACAGCCCTGGATCCCAAATGGCTTTCAAGCTCGGTTCAAGGTGATCTACAAAGCCCTAAATGACATATACTGTCATAAGTGTAAAATATGAAAGGTCCCTTAAAGCAGTGTTTTCCAACCTTTTTTGAGCCACGGCACACTTTTAACATTAAAAAAAATCCGGGGGCACACCACCAACCAAAATGACACAAAATGACACTCTTAACACAGTAAAGAACGGCTGGGGGATGGTGGCCTGCTGGGAGCAGCTGCTGGGAGTGCCAAAGCCAGGGGAGGGGGAGGAGCCAGGCTGCGCCATGACCCGCCCCTCTCCCGGCTTCTGCTCCTCCACAGCTTCTCCAGCCTTGAGGGGGCAATGCCAAGCCAGCGGTGGCAAAGCCAGCACAATGCTGGCTTGGCACTGTCCCCTCAAGGCTGGAGAAGCTGTGGGAGAGCTGAAGCCAGGGAAGGGGGCGGAGCCAGGCCGCACCATGCCCCACCCCCTCCCTTGGCTTCTACTCTCCCACAGGTTTTCCAGCCTTGAGGGGGTAGTGCGGGCGAGGGGCGGGAGTCAAGGTCTCCGTCCCCGGCGCTGCTCTTCGCCATGACTCCCGCCCCTCGCTCGCTGGAGCCACGCGGAGGAGGAGCATGAGTGGTGGACGGGCTTCAGTGGGCGGGGCTTCTCCTCTGCACGGCTTTAGCGAGCGAGGGGCGGGAGTCATGGCGGATTGGAGGCTGGCTGGGGAAATGGCCGAAGGAGGCGGCGCCCCGGTCCCTTCTTTTTCGTCGCCGCCGCATGGTCCTTCCTCCTCCTCCCCCAAGCAGCAAGAGTTCGGCAGGAGGGGGGGGGAAGGAAGGGGGGCAGAGAGCTTTTCTCGAGGCACAGCAGGAGGTCCGTCACAGCACACTAGTGTGCCACGTCACAGCGGTTGGGAAACACTGCCTTAAAGGGCAATGAAAGAAACAAACCTCTTCAGCCGTCCTGATGGCCACGTTATGCTGGGGAAGAACGTCCAGACCAGCAGAACTCCTGTTGAAACAGAAACCAGAACTGAAAAATGGGGAATACAATATGGATAGAAACAGACCTCTAAGGTCCACTTTCCCTCGAACTGCACCAGACTACAGATTCACAGAAATTAGTACATTTCTGTGCCTCACCAAACTACAACTCCCATAATTCCATAGCATTGAGTCACGGCGATTCAAGGGGCATCAAACTGGATTAATTCTATCATGTAGATAGATGTACTCCCCAACTTAGGCCTGATATCATCCCCATCGGCACCCTTGGTTCACAGCAATGAGAGATTGTACTGGGAAGACAAACATTTAAGTCACTATAATAACATGTTCCCAGAAAAGTAAAACAAATATATTTCTGGGGTTCTTACACACTACAATAAAAGGGTTCAGGAAAGCTATGCTAAGAAGGATAAGTGTTGTGTTTTTTTTTAAAATTTACTTGTTTTGTTTTTATCCTGCCTTTCTCTAGATATAGGGGCTCACGGTGGCTAACAATAAATATTAAAAATGCTAATGAAAACAATTTGAATGTTTAAAAAACATAAAAAATTTAAAACGTATTGTATATACACACTCTTCTCTCACACACATATACGCACACATATGTAGGCCTGGGCAATCATGGTTCTAAAGTAATTACAAAACTGAAGTTCTGGTGGTGAACACTAGGTGGCGCTGGTGCTTTACTTCTACAGTGTTGCTGAAGTTCTGGTGGTGAACACTAGGTGGCGGTGGTGCTTTACTTCTACAGTGTTGCTAAAGTTCTGGTGGTGAACACTAGGTGGCGGTGGTGCTTTACTTCTACAGTGTTGCTAAAGTTCTGGTGGTGAAAACTAGGTGGCGCTGGTGCTTTGCTTCTCAAGTGTTGCTAAAAGTTCTGGTGGTGAACACTAGGTGGCGGTGGTGCTTTACTTCTACAGTGTTGCTGAAGTTCTGGTGGTGAACACTAGGTGGCGCTGGTGCTTTGCTTCTACAGTGTTGCTAAAGTTCTGGTGGTGAACACTAGGTGGCGCTGGTGCTTTACTTCTACAGTGTTGCTAAAGTTCTGGTGGTGAACACTAGGTGGCGCTGGTGCTTTACTTCTACAGTGTTGCTAAAGTTCTGGTGGTGAACACTAGGTGGCGCTGGTGCTTTGCTTCTGCAGTGTTGCTAAAGTTCTGGTGGTGAACACTAGGTGGTGCTGGTGCTTTGCTTCTACAGTGTTGCTAAAGTTCTGGTGGTGAACACTAGGTGGCGCTGGTGCTTTGCTTCTACAGTGTTGCTAAAGTTCTGGTGGTGAACACTAGGGGGCGCTGGTGCTTTGCTTCTACAGTGTTGCTAAAGTTCTGGTGGTGAACACTAGGGGGCACTGGTGCTTTGCTTCTACAGTGTTGCTAAAGTTCTGGTGGTGAACACTAGGGGGGCGCTGGTGCTTTGCTTCTACAGTGTTGCTAAAGTTCTGGTGCTGAACACTAGGGGCGCTGGTGCTTTGATTCTACAGTGTTCCACAAGTTCTGGTGGTGAACACTAGGTGGCTCTGGTGCTTTGCTTCTACAGTGTTGCTAAAGTTCTGGTGGTGAACACTAGGTGGCGCTGGTGCTTTGCTTCTACAGTGTTGCTAAAGTTCTGGTGCTGAACACTAGGGGGCGCTGGTGCTTTGATTCTACAGTGTTGCTAAAGTTCTGGTGGTGAACACTAGGGCGATTGTGATTTTCTTCTACAGTGTTGCTACCGTTCTGGTGGTGAACACTAGGTGGCGCTGGTGCTTTGCTTCTACAGTGTTGCTAAAGTTCTGGTGCTGAACACTAGGGGGCGCTGGTGCTTTGATTCTACAGTGTTGCTAAAGTTCTGGTGGTGAACACTAGGGGCGCTGGTGCTTTGATTCTACAGTGTTGCTAAAGTTCTGGTGGTGAACACTAGGGGCGCTGGTGCTTTGCTTCTACAGTGTTGCTAAAGTTCTGGTGGTGAACACTAGGGGGCGCTGGTGCTTTGCTTCTACAGTGTTGCTAAAGTTGTGGTGCTGAACACTAGGGGCGCTGGTGCTTTGCTTCTACAGTGTTGCTAAAGTTCTGGTGCTGAACACTAGGTGGCGCGGGTGCTTTGCTTCTACAGTGTTGCTAAAGTTGTGGTGGTGAAAACTAGATGGTGCTGGTGCTTTGCTTCTACAGTGTTGCTAAAGTTCTGGTGGTGAACATTTCAGAACTCCAACAAAACTTTCAAAACTTCATTATTATTTCATTATTGGCGATTTTTAAGAGAGCCAATTAAGAACTGCCCTTTTTAATGAAATTTTGAAAGTTTTGTTATGAGTTCTGAAATGTTCACCCCCAGAACTTTAGCAAAGCTTTCACAAAATACCGTGGCAAAAGCAGGACGCCGGCTTTGCCCAAGAGCCTCCAGGCCAGTGATTCGGCCGTCCTCCGATCGGCTTCCAAAGTCTCTTTCTGGGTCAGAATGAAAACAAGGGGGAGGCCCAGCTGTAAGGAAGGCGTTGAAAAAGTTTCGGCGTCTCCAGCAACTTCCACCTGGAAAGAAAACAGAAGTTGTTTATTCCCTGCACGCCCATAATAGGGTGTCCCACCCCACCATTTGGAAGGAGAATCGTTTTAGTTTGGAGACAGTCAAGAGCAGGGAACAACAAATAAAGCTTTCAGAAAACCCATTTTTAAGTGCCTCTTAAGAGCTATTATCTCAAAAAGCACCGGGACTGTGGTGCAGCTGTCTGCGTGTCAGCTGCATTAAAGATCACTAGTGACCGGAAGCCAGCCCGGGTCAGAGTGAGCTTCCAGCCAATTGTGTAGCTTGTTGTCGACCTTTGCAATCCGAAAGACAGTTGCTTCTGTCAAGTAGGAAATTTAGGTACCACCTATGTGTGGGGAGGCTAACTTAACAAAATTTACGAGGCCATACAAAATCTCCAGCAAAAGCATGCGGGGGATGCGGAAAGTACGTCATCAGTGTCGCAGATGGACGGTGAAGCGACAGCTTCCCTGGTGGCCAAAAGTTGGAATGTTAAATAGCCTCTGATTGTCTGTCTATATATGTTGTGTGTCTATGGCATTGAATGTTTGCCATGTATGTGTACATTGTTATCCGCCCTGAGTCCCCTGTGGGGTGAGAAGGGCAGAATATAAATACTGTAAATAAATAAATAAATCTAGGGAATGCTGGAAGCTGTCATTTTTCCACATGCGCTTTATCATCATTTAGCTTTTTGGGGGATTTTATGTCCTTTCCACTATTTTTTGTGTGTGGTTTAGGAGTGATAGTCACTCGTTGGTTTGTTAGGGGTGTAGTGTCCAAATTTTGTACTTTTTAGGTTAAATTCTTATCCTCTACACAATACACCGGGACTGTGGCGTAGCTGGCTGGGAGTCAGCTGCATTAAGATCACTACTGACCGAAAGGTCATGAGTTCGAAGCCAGCCCGGGTCGAAGTGAGCTCCCGACCAAAAGTGTGTAGCTTGTTGTCGACCTTTGCAGCCCGAAAGACAGTTGCACCTGTCAAGTAGGAAATTTAAGTACCACTTTGTGGGGAGGCTAATTTAACTGATTAATGAGGCCATAAAAATCTCCAGGAAGTATGCAAAGAATGAGTAAGCGACAGCTCCCCTGGTGGCCAGAAGCTGGAATGTTAAATAGCCTCTGAATGTCTGTCTATATATGTCGTGTGTGTGTGTGGCATTGAATGTTTGCCATGTATATGTGCCCTGAATCCCCTGCGGGGTGAGAAGGGCGGAATACAAATACTGTAAATAAATAAATAAATAAATAAATAAATAAATATCTTGATTGACTTCTTTAAAGCTCAGACTAAAGCCTGAAACAGATTCAATATGCCCTCTTGAGCAATGGTGAGTGCAGAAGAATTCGGAGCAGAGTTTTGGTTAGGTCTCCGCCACTGCCCGCCATACCACGAGGGGTTCCCGCATCAGCTTTAGGAACTTGTGGACAGTCAGCGTGGTCAGCAGCCACTCCATCCGAGTCCTTTGGCACGGCTGGGAGGGATCCATTTGCACGGCACAGTGGCAGAAAAAGAGCTGCGAAGAAGGGACTTCGGGCTCTCCACTGCTGCAGGACAAAGAAACACACAAGAAAGCGAACTTCAGCAGTACGGAATTGTATGGTACTAGACTTTAGGCAGAAAAATTGCAGTAATAAAAGAGGGGTGAAACCAGACTGAAAAGAGTCCAAGTGAAAGGGATCGAGGAATCATAACAGAACACAAGATGACAGGGAGATGCAACAACTAAAAAGTAGGCCTGGGCAATTATGGGTCTAAATGGTTCTAAAGTACTTACAAAACTAAAGTTCTGGTGGTGAACACTAGATGGCGCTGGTGCTTTGCTTCTGCAGTGCTGCTAAAGCTCTAGTGGTGAACATTTCAGAACTCTAACAAAACTTTCAAAATTTCGTTATAAATGGGAGTTCCTAATTGGTTCTGCCTTAAAAATCGCCAATAATGAAATAATAATGAAGTTTTGAAAGTTTTGTTAGAGTTCTGAAATGTTCACCACCAGAACTTTAGCAACACTGTAGAAGCAAAGCACCAGCACCACCTAGTGTTCACCATCAGAAACTTTAGCAACACTGTAGAAGCAAAGCACCAGCGCCACCTAGTGTTCACCACCAGAACTTTAGCAACACTGTAGAAGCAAAGCACCAGCGCCACCTAGTGTTCACCACCAGAACTTTAGCAACACTGTAGAAGCAAAGCACCAGCGCCACCTAGTGTTCACCACAACTTTAGCAACACTGTAGAAGCAAAGCACCAGCGCCACCTAGTGTTCACCACAGAACTTTAGCAACACTGTAGAAGCAAAGCACCAGCGCCACCTAGTGTTCACCACCAGAACTTTAGCAACACTGTAGAAGCAAAGCACCAGCGCCACCTAGTGTTCACCACCACAACTTTAGCAACACTGTAGAAGCAAAGCACCAGCACCACCTAGTGTTCACCACCACAACTTTAGCAACACTGTAGAAGCAAAGCACCAGCACCACCTAGTGTTCACCATCAGAACTTTAGCAACACTGTAGAAGCAAAGCACCAGCGCCACCTAGTGTTCACCATCAGAACTTTAGCAACACTGTAGAAGCAAAGCACCAGCGCCACCTAGTGTTCACCACAACTTTAGCAACACTGTAGAAGCAAAGCACCAGCGCCACCTAGTGTTCACCACCAGAACTTTAGCAACACTGTAGAAGCAAAGCACCAGCGCCACCTAGTGTTCACCACCAGAACTTTAGCAACACTGTAGAAGCAAAGCACCAGCGCCACCTAGTGTTCACCACCAGAACTTTAGCAACACTGTAGAAGCAAAGCACCAGCGCCACCTAGTGTTCACCACCAGAACTTTAGCAACACTGTAGAAGCAAAGCACCAGCGCCACCTAGTGTTCACCACCAGAACTTTAGCAACACTGTAGAAGCAAAGCACCAGCGCCACCTAGTGTTCACCACCAGAACTTTAGCAACACTGTAGAAGCAAAGCACCAGCGTGTTGTTGCACCCCAGATCGTGGACAGCCCCCCTAGATCACATACACCAGGCAGATGCGATAAATGTACTTTTTTAAAGAATAAAGTATAGTCCAAAGATGAAAAGAATGAAGGAAAAAGTAATTCCAAAAATAGTCCAGTAAAGTTCACGATTTGCAAGCCCAGCTGGCTTAAATTCCAAGGAAGTGAAAGTTCGTAGACAAGGCAAACCGCCCTCGTGGTCAACGAGAAACTCAAGAGTCAGGAAGACAAACTGCTCCAGCGGTCAAACGTGAAACTTGAAGCCCAAAACCGCTCCGGCAGTTTCCGTGAATGTAGGGACTTGAACGTATGCCCTCTCGAAGCTAAACGTAGCTTCAGGTCTGGCTAGAATCCCCCGGGCACACTCTAATATGGGAAACTATTTTCTGTGTGCCCAACGCACCCCCTTTCTCAGGCTCCAATCTTTCCTGGAAGATTCAATGCTGGCCCTCCTGTCAAATTCCTTCCTCCAGGTGCATTACTATCTTCCTGGGAAACTGGGTCCTCCTCATCTTCCATATCAACATCTGGCAAGGGAGTAAAGAAGCTCCCATGAGAATCAAGGTCGCTAGGCCTTCCACTGTCTACTTCTGAACTGGCCTCCATGAAGTCATCACTATCCTCATCTTCAGGCCCGTATCCCTGCAGCCAGCCATCATCCCAGGATAAATCTTCATTTGCAGACCCATACCCATCTGGCCACCCATCATTCCCCCTCTGATCCGGGGAAGCTGGGACCCCCGGTGCCTGTCTCTGACCACTAGGCTGGAACACCAAACTAGGCTGGGATACCACACAGCGCCACCTAGTGTTCACCACCAGAACTTTAGTTTTGTAAGTACTTTAGAACCATTTAGACCAGGGATGAGCAATTACCGGCCCTCCAGGTGTTTTGGACTTCAACTCCCAGAAATCCTAGCCAGTTTACCAGCTGTTAGGATTTCTGGGAGTTGAAGTCCAAAACACCTGGACGGCCGGTAATTGACCACTCCTGATTTAGACCCATGATTGCCCAGGCCTACTAAAAAGGCCAATATAGTTCTAGGCCGTGTCCATAGTAGTCCAGTGTCTACAAATAAAGGTCCCACTCTCATTTGTTTGTTTTCTGCTGCTCTGGAAGCCAGGGCATAAAAGAGCAGTGGATTCAAATGGCGGGGGAAAAGATTCCAACTAAACATTAAGAAGAAGTTCCTGATGATAAGACCTGTGGTCTTGGCTGCCTGGTGTCTAGGACAGTCTCTTTCTCTGGAGGTTTCCAAGCACAGGCTATATGGCCATCTGTTAGGATGGCTTAGATGGTGTCTTTCTGCCAGGGAAAATGGGGTTGGACTGGATGACCCTTGGGGTCTCCTCCAGCTCTACAATCCTTTGATTCTAAGGTGGGTACAGGATTGAAATTAAGCTCTGGCGTAGTTGGACATTAATTGCAATTTGAGATATGGACGCTATATGTCTCATATCTGGGGGGGAAATAACGCTTTGGGAGGTACCTGGGAAAAAAATACTTATTTGCGCCATATTTCTGTCAGAGTAGCATTAGTAGCCTGCAGAATGTCTCAGTGTGTTAAAAATTCAAAAAATACACAAGAGTCTGTTGCTTTAAGTAGAAACAAAAATATAGCTCTATTCACTGTAGATCAAAAACACAAAGCAAAACAGAAGAATTGTTCTCACCAATATACAACAAACAATATCTCCGGTGAGTCTTCTTCTTTACATGACGATATGCAAATACATAGCAAAATAATACAGCGTCTATACTTAGTTATCAGTAGACTGTCCTTATCTTGCCATAAACAAGCAGCTTCCTTGGCACTCCAAAAGGATTCAGCTCCAGGACGCTGCGTAACCTCTCCCAGCAACAGCCAAACAAGCCATCAAGCAAAGCCAAAATGCAAAGCTGAAAAATTTCTAAACCTAGTGCCTTGTTATATGCTGAAGCAGATAACACACCCAATTAACTTGTGGCAGCTGTAACAGAAAAGGGTTCTGATCCTCCCTGGTACCTAGAAATGGCCTGTTGTAAATCCCTAGTAGCAACAATTTCTACATCCACATGAACCCCCACATTGGCCTCATTAGCACCATTCACAGAAATTAAAGTAGCCATATGTGTCCCCTGGCCACCATCTGCTGAATACGTACCGAATGCTCCTCAGAAGGGCCACTTCGGTGGTTAAGGCAAACTTAAATGAACCATAGACAAAAGCCGCCTCCATCACCACTCTGTGCTCTAGATTGAAAAAAGAGAGAGCATACTCTGTAATTTAATGTAAAACGCCAATCTACCACTTCCTCTCGCGCTCGCTGAAAAATCTGGCAGTTAACAAAAATCAGGTGGGAAAATGGTAAGTCAGCACAGTCGTTCCTGGATTATCAATAATAATAATAATAATAATCTTTATTTCTACCCGCCACCATCTCCCCAAAGGGGACTCGGGGCAGCTAACATGAGGCCAGGCCCAAAATTACAACCAAAATGAAAATACAGATATAGTAAAATAAAATGAAAAAAAAAAGTGCAAAATCCCATCAAAATAAATATACGACATAACAAAATAAAATAAACACTTCCAAAGAAATGAGATGAAATGAAACACAGTGGGTGGGCCAAATGTACTAGCAATAAAATCGGTAAAACCAAGCTCTGGTTACATCTCGAATAGACTACTGCAATGCGCTTTATGTGGGGCTGCCTTTGAAGATTGTTCGGAAACTTCAACTAGTCCAATGGGCAGCGGTCAGATTGCTCACTGGAACATCATACAGGGAGCTTACCACCCTCCGTTACATCAACTCCATTGGCCACCGGTCCATTTCCAAGCACAATTCAAAGTGCTGGTCTTGGCCTATAAAGCCCTTTACGATTCTGGTCCAGCTTACTTGTCCGAACGTATCTCCGTCTACCTTCCACCTCGTAGCCTAAGATCCACCGGGGAGGCCCTGCTCTCGGTCCCACCAGCCTCGCAAACGCGTCTGGTGGGGAAGAAGGACAGGGCCTTCTCGGTGGTGACCCTCCACCTGTGGACATCGCTCCCCAGCAAGAATAGATCGGCGTCCTCCCTCCTTTCCTTTAGGAAAAAAACTAAAATTGTGGTTTTGGAACCAGGCTTTTGGCTAGCAGGCACAACAACACTTTGAATATTGAATTGGACCGTATGATTGTTATAATAATGGAAACGGCTTTATGATTTATAATTAATGCTATTGTTTTTAATCTATTGTATATTTATATTTATGGTTTTATATTGCTGTTATATTGTGATATTTGCGGGATCGAATTGTTGCCAGTGTTAGCCGCTCTGAGTCCCCACTCGGGGGTTGAGAAAGGCGGGGTAGAAATGTTATAAATACTACTACTACTACTACTACTAATAATAATAATAACCCTGGATGAGATAGCTAGAATATGTTCTGAGTGAGAATGCATTTCTGAGGAGGGGGGGGGACGACGACGACTCAAGAGGGCCAAAACAGTGAGGTTAAACCTTTCGTAGGGGCAGGGGGGAAATAATAATAACAATAACAATAACAATACTTTATTTATACCCCGCCACCATCTCCCCAAGGGGACTCGAGGCGGCTTACATGAGGCCAAGCCCAACAACACACCAGTAAAACAAAAAAGCAGAAAGCAAATAAAACAGTACAATTAATAGAACTCACATATAAGCAACAACACACAAAAATGCATCCTGAGGACAGAGCTATAGTCATTTCCTCATTGATTCCATGGTAATAAAAAAAACATGGGAAAAGTTTACTAAGCTCCAAAAACTTTGCTTTTATGAGACATCCTACAGCACATTTTACTCTAGTTTTCCAATGGATATCCCATTGCATCTCAACCAATTCAACAGTTTGAGGCAGCCACAAAAACAAAGTTTCTGGGGCAGAACAACTACTTTCAAAGTAAGTACCGCACAATTAAACAACACAATTAAACAAGAAATAATGCTTTCAAACCAGGAACAGATTTTTTTCCCCAGATTTCATTACATACATTTCATTACAGACAGTGGCGCAGCTGGCTGGGAGTCAGCTGCATTGAGATCACTACTGACCTAAAAGTCATGAGTTCGAAGCCAGCCTGGGTCGGAGTGAGCTCCCGACCAAAATTGTGTAGCTTGTTGTCGACCTTTGCAGCCCAAAAGACAGTTGCTTGCATCTGTCAAGTCGGAAATTTAGGTACCACTTTGTGGGGAGGCTAATTTAACTGATTTATGAGGCCATAAACATCTCCAGGAAGTATGCAAAGAATGAGGAAGCGACAGCTCCCCTGGTGGCCAGAAGCTGGAATGTTAAATAGCCTCTGAGTGTCTGTCTATATATGTTGTAAGTCTATGGCATTGAATGTATGTACATTGTAATCCGCCCTGAGTCCCCTGCGGGGTGAGAAGGGCGGAATATAAATACTGTAAATAAATAAATAAATAAATAAATAAATAATAACAACCTGCTGTCCCAATTGCTTGGACATAAGCAAAAACCAGATCTAACTGGCCCTTTAAAGAGCCTTCCAGCTTCTGGAGGTCTTCCAGAGTCCGCAGATACTTCACTTCATTGAAGAGGAGAGCGCTGAAAGGGGGAAAGAAGAGGAAAATTCATGATTCTACCATTACGGATCTAATTAGATTGAAGGTAATTGTTCACACAGTATATATATATATATATATATATATATATATATATATATATATATCACAGTAAACAAAGTTTGTGCACATGAACCAACCAGAAAACAGGAGCATCACTATCCTAGTTCAACCATATGGACAATTTAGCAATTTTGTATAAAATAATAATAATAATAACAACCAAAGATTATAATTGTATTTATTTACTTCATTTTTTAATGTCGATATAAGGACTCAAAGAAGCTGACAAGAAATATAAAACAATGCAAACATAAACAATGTAAAAGCATTAAAACATATAAAAACCCAAACTGTTTGTGTCAATAATAATAATAATAATACACTGTATTAATATTCCTCTCTATCTCCCCGAGGCGACTCAGAGCGAATTACAGTACACATATATCTAGGCCAGGGGTGCTCAGAACGGTGATCGCGATCACCAGGGTGATCTTCGGGCCTCATCCTGGTGATCTTCAGGCCCCTGACCAGGTTTTTTGCTGTTGGTCCTCTTCACGCGCCCCTGCACGCTGCAAAGAAGTCCTCCGGTGTTGCTCCTCCCCGCTCCCTGCTCGCGCGCCGCTCCAAAAGATCCAGAGTCCAAGAGGCAGAATGGCCCCCTCTTTTGGATTCCTCCTCCCCCTCCGTCCTTCTCCAGCCACTCAGAGTCGTAGGAGACCAAAGGGGGCGGGCCTGGATGATGCGATGCATTGCTGGCCCTGTGCGCATGCGCAGAAGCGCCCATTCTGCCTCTCGGACTTCTCGTGAGCTCTTGGAGGTGGCACGCATGCTGGCGGCGTGGAAATAGCAACGATGGAGGAGGAGAAGGACGCTTTGGGGTCATTTCCTTACCGCATCTCAAAGGTCGGTCTTTTTACTTTGGAGTATTAAATGGCCTTGCAGTTCAACAGCCTCTCTTCTTACTTTCTGGATGATAATATGTGTGGTAATATGGCAGTGTGGGAGAAATGGGGTGGTTGGATGTATTTTTGCATGCCCCTTTGTTTACCTTGCCGAGTATTAAATGGCCTTGCAGTTCAACAGCCTCTCTTCTTACTTTCTGGCTGATAATATGTGTGGTAATATGGCAGTGTGGGAGAAATGGGGTGGTTGGATGTATTTTTGCATGCCCCTTTGTTTACCTTGCTGAGTATTAAATGGCCTTGCAGTTCAACAGCCTCTCTTCTTACTTTCTGGATGATAATATGTGTGGTAATATGGCAGTGTGGGAGAAATGGGGTGGTTGGATGTATTTTTATGCTCTGTTTTATATTGTTATTATTAAATTGAAATGTCGACGTTTTATAACTTCATTTTATGTAAACTGCCCCGAGCCTGCTGGAAGGAGCCGTACATAAAAATGAATAATAAATATTAAAAAATAAATAAGAAAATAGTTATACGTTTTACATTTCTGGGTAGGTGATCTTTGGGACTTGGTTTTTGAATCAGTAGCTCCCTTGCTGAAAAAGTGTGAGCACCCCTGCACTAGGCAAATATTCAATGCCTTTTATACAGTAACAACATGTTGATTGTATGTTTGGTGTTAGTTCTGTGTGGACTGGTATAAATTATTTATCATTAATAAATACACCTATAAATTATTTATCATTACACCCATCCTGCAGGAACTGCACTGGCTGCCTGTCGAATTCCGGATCACCTTCAAAGTGTTAGTTCTGACTTTCAAGGCCTTATATGGTCTGGGGCCAGTGTAACTGAGGGACCGCCTTACCCCATATTGTCGCATGAGAACGCTGAGATCAGAAGACCAGGATCTTCTCTTCATTCCGAGTGTCAAAGTATACCATCTTACCTCAACTAGGAGAAGGGCGTTTTCTATCATTGACCCCTTGTTCTGGAACTCCTTACCACCGGAGATCAGGTCTCTTCGAGACCTTATGGCGTTCCGGAAGGCCTGCAAGACCTGGTTATTCCGACAGGCTTTTGTAACCTAGATCAGTGTTTCCCAACCAGTGTGCCGTGGGAGACTAGTGTGCCGAGAGCGATCCTCAGGTGTGCCGTGGGAAATGGGAACCTCCAATACCCTTTCTTCCCCCTCCTGCCGAACACTTTTTCTTCTCCACTCGGGCTCCCTTCTTCCCAGCCTCGCTCTGCTTGCTCTGCCTCGCTTTGCTCTGCGGTGAGTCTGGGCAGTAGCGCCCGCACGGGTCACGTCTTCCTCCCTCCCCTTACCCTCCTGAACACACGAAGCCCCCTCGGATCAAAATGGCAGCAGAAGTGGCAGTGGAGAAGAAAAAGTACTGTATTTTTCGCACCATAAGACGCAGTTTTTTTCCTCCCAAAGTAGGAAGAAAAATGAGCCGCGTCTTATGGAGCGAAGATGCAGGCAGGGAGGGGGGGGCGCTGGAGCAGAGGGGCGGCTGCGATGTACTCACGCTATATTCGCCCCGGCGGCTCCCGGCTGCGCCAGCAAGATGGCCAGACTCCGCTGCCGTGTCGCCGCAGCCAGTCGGCGGCGTGAGGAACGAGGGGCGGAAGAGGGGACTCACGGGCGGGAGGGAGGGAGGAAGGAAGGAGGAAGAGGCCGCAGCGCCTCCGCAGGGCTCCCTCCCTCCGGCGAGGCCTTCCTCCTCTTCCTCCTCGGCAGAGGCGCGACGGAGTGATGTCACGAAGATGCGCCTCTGGCTTCGGCCCTTCCGGGCGCTGCTGCTGCTACCGCGTCTCGGAAGGCCGAAGCCAGAGGCGCATCTTCGTGACGTCCTCCGTCGCGCCTGGCGAGGAGGAAGGGGAGGAAGGCCTCGCCAGCGCGCAGCTATGGGGACGGCTGGAAGAGAGGCCGGAGGGAGGGAGGAAACTCTTCCTCCTTCCCTCCCTCCCTCCCTCCCTCCCGCCCCGTGAGTCCTCTCTTCCGCCCGTTCTCCGCGCCGCCGACTGGCTGCAGCGAACGGCAGTGGGAGTCTGGCCATGCCCCCCTCCATATTAGTGTCCCATATAGTAGACAACCCCCATTTTTTTCCCCCAATTTTCCATCTCTAAAATCTAGGTGCGTCTTATCAGCAGGTGCGCCTTATGGTGCGAAAAATACGGTAAGTGTTCGGCAGGAGGGAGAAGAAAGGGCGTGAAGGGGAAGGGGAGGAAGAGGTCTCTGTTGAAAGCTGGCACGGGCAAACTTGGACCTTCCAGGTGTTTTGGACTCCAACTCCCACCATTCCTAGCAGCCTCAGGCCCTTTTCCTTTTTCTATTTATATTCCACCCTCCAACAGGCTCAGCGTGGTTTATAATAGCTGAACATAACAGTTAATGAAAGGACGCTGCACAGTAAAAATCGATTGGAGGAGCATAAGAGTACTATAATTGAATGCTATTTGTACCCAAGAGTGAATAGATAAGCATTTATGTCTTGTGGCAGGGCTGTCCAACAGGCGGCCCCGACGGCCCCGAGCCCCTTCCCTACGGCCCCCTAACTTGTTTTAATAAAATACAAATAAAAAATAAAAAATAAAAAATATATAAAAACCCTACTTCCGGGTTTATCGCAAGCCACAGACGGGATTTCGAGGGAGGTCGAAATCCCGTCTGTGGCTGCGTAGTCTCACGATAGCCGAAATCTCGGTCAGCGGGATTTGCGGCCGGCCTGGGCGCGCACCTCCTACTCCCTCGCGGCTGCTTCCAGGCCAGCCCCCATTCCCTCAGAGAGAGGGAGGAGGGGAGTGAGGCAGGGAAAGCCCCTCCTGGCTCCGTCCTCTTCCTGTGGAGGGCCCTCGCTTCCCGCCCCGCGGATGGGAGAGCCGCTGCACCCGGCCTGAGCTTGGCCTCGGCTCCAGCGGGGGCTCTTCAGGGACGGCGGCGGTATTGGCGCTTTGGCCCTGTGGCGGGGGCTCCCGCAGTATGGGTAGGGAGCTCTTTGGGCCTCCTCCACCCGCCTCTGGGAAAGGAGGCCCCATCAAGCCCTGCGACGGCATTGAGGTGTTTGGGTTTTTTTGGGTGTGTCCCAATTTGAGTGTGGACTCAAATAACTCAAAGGTATTAGGAAACATTCCCCAAAATCCACCAGTGCTCCCATTTGGATATATTGAGTATTCATGCCAAGTTTGGTCCAGATCCATCATTACTTGAGTCCACAGTGCTCTCTGGATGGAGGTGAACTACAACTCCACAACTCAAGGTCAATTGTAGGCAAGGTGGAGCCGGGAGGGGCGGAGCTGGGGAGGGGCGGGGCGGAGGCAGACCCTTCGGCCCCCCAGGTGATCAGTGACTGGAATATCGGCCCTTGGGCCTGTAGAAGTTGGACAGCCCTGTCTTATGGCATATTACGGCACTCTTTCGTTAGCGTCTTATAAACTTCCATGAACATTCGGATTTGTTCTATAGTCAACTAGCTGTAGCCGGCAGGCATTGCTGTGCCCTTTTTAGGAGATGCGAGAAAGTCCAATCATCCACGGTGTGCCCTCCTCTAAACTGCAGTTGGATGGAGTGTGGGTCATGGGGGCATGGTGTGCCAAGTTGGGTCTTTATTGGTCTTGGTTCTGGGCCACAGTGGTCTGTGGGGAATGATGGGTTTTAGTACTACAAATCCGTTTTCCATGGTGGTACTTCAAGTCCCATCATGCATGGTCGGGGCTCTGTGTGCCAAGGTAGGTTACTGTAAATTCAGGCCATACACAATGTCCCATGAGCTGAGGCCTAGTTGGGAACAGCAAGTTAATGAAGCCTTACTGTCAATTCAGGCCATACACAATGTCCAATGAGCTGAGGCCTAGTCGGGAGAATCAAGTTAATGAAGCCTTACTGTCAATTCAGAGCGTAAACAGCTTCCCAGTAAGTGAGGGCTAGTTAGGGAAATCAAGTTAATGAAGCCTTACTGTCATTTTTAGGCGTGGTCTGTGATTTTTGGGGTGTAAATTTTCGGTTGCAAGTGATTTGGGTGTTTGTGTTGGGGATTGGCTCAGGCCTTTTCCTTATTCTGTTTTGGCAGTTTAGTATGGATCCGAATTTTCATGTTGGGTAGCCAGTGCAGCAGTTATGCAAATCCGCCCTTATTGGCAGCCAATCATGTTGTTCAGAATGTAGAGGCTGGGTGAGTCTTTGGCTGCCCCGAGGATGCTGGTAAATGTAGTTTTATTTTTACCGTTGTTTTGGGGGCCTTTTAGGTTTTGGGGGGAGTTTCTTTGCTACAAACGTACCTTATAAGTCTTGCTATGTTGTTTTCCATCCTTATTTAACATTGTTGCACTTGTTTAACACAAGGATACATTCCCTTAGTCCTGGAGAAACTAGTGCTTGGGTTCCCACAATAAACTTCAAGATGAGAATCCAGTTGGAAAACATACAACTCCCTTTGAGAGTAGCAAGCAGGATAGTATAGGGTTATCTTTCCTGCATTCTGTATTCGCAAGCCTGCAACACACTAACCTACGACCTACCTCGCAGGCGTACGCTCTCTCGTCTGGGAAACAAACTTTTCTCTTCCCTTTTCTCTTGGAGGAGAGCAATAGCTCTTAATTAACTCTCATTTGACAGGTGTTGGACCTAATCACTACTTGGTGAAACAGCACTACGAATGCTGGTATTGGGGGAAATAGACCTTGACATTTGGGAGTTACAGTTTCTGTGTTTTATAGTTAACACACAATCAAAGATCATCCTGAACTCTTGCAACAATGGAATTGGACCAAACTTGGCATATTGAACTCTCATTACCTACAGCGAGCAGAGTGAGTCTGGGAAGAAGGGATCCCGAGTGGAGAAGAAAAAGTGTTCTGCAGGAGGGGGAAGAAAGGGTATTGGAGGTTCCAATTTCCCACGGCACACCTGATGATCGCTCACAGCACACTTTCATGAGTAGCTAGACTCTCCATTGCCAACTTCCCTGTTGCCTCGGCACTAGAAGAGGGTTTCGTGAGACCAATCGTTCCCATTGCCACATAGTTTTGAAGCAATGGTGTAGTAATGATGAGGCCGCGGACCATTTTTTTTTCTTCTTGCAAACCACTGGTGGTCCTCTGTTGTGGTCCACAACGGTGTAGATCATGGGTGCCCACACTTTATCAGCACGCGAGTTACTTATAATAAAACCAAGTCAAAAAGATCTACCTACTTCCTCAAGGTTGGAGAAGCTGCTGGTAGAGCGGAAGCCAGAAAGGGGCGGAGTCAGGCTGTGCCAAGCCCCACCCCTCCCCTCTGGCTTTGGAGCTCCCAGCAGCTTCTCCAGGCTTGAGGACGGCAATGCCAAGCCAGCCTTGTGCAAGCAATGCCACCACTGGCTTGGCACTGCCATCCCCAAGCCTGGAGGAGCTGCTGGTAGAGCGGAAGCCAGAGGGGGGCGGAGCCAGGCCGTACCAAGCCCCGCCCCCTCCCCTCTGGCTTTGGAGCTCCCAGCAGCTTCTCCAGGCTTGAGGACGGCAATGCCAAGCCAGCCTTGTGCAAGCAATGCCACCACTGGCTTGGCACTGCCATCCCAAGCCTGGAGGAGCTGCTGGTAGAGCGGAAGCCAGAGGGGTGGAGCCAGGCCGTACCAAGCCCGCCCCTTCACCTCTGGCTTTGGAGCTCCCAGCAGCTTCTCCAGGCTTGAGGACGGCAATGCCAAGCCAGCCTTGTGCAAGCAATGCCACCACTGGCTTGGCACTGCCATCCCCAAGCCTGGAGGAGCTGCTGGTAGAGCGGAAGCCAGAGGGGGTGGAGCCAGGCCGTACCAAGCCCCTCCCCCTCCCCTCTAACTTTGGAGCTTCCAGCAGCTTCTCCAGGCTTGAGGACGGCAAGGCCAAGCCAGCCTTGTGCAAGCAATGCCACCACTGGCTTGGCACTGCCATCCCCAAGCCTGGAGGAGCTGCTGGTAGAGCGGAAGCCAGAGGGGGCGGAGCCAGGCCGTACCAAGCCCCGCCCCCTCCCCTCTGGCTTTGGAGCTCCTAGCAGCTTCTCCAGGCTTGAGGACGGCAATGCCAAGCCAGCCGTGTGCTCGTGATGCCTCCACTGGCTTGGCACTGCCATCCTCAAGCCTGGAGGAGCTGCTGGTAGAGCGGAAGCCAGAGGGGCGGAGCCAGGCCGTACCAAGCCCCACCCCTCCCTCTGGCTTTGGAGCTCCCAGCAGCTTCTCCAGGCTTGAGGACGGCAATGCCAAGCCAGCCTTGTGCAAGCAATGCCACCACTGGCTTGGCACTGCCATCCCCAAGCCTGGAGGAGCTGCTGGTAGAGCGGAAGCCAGAGGGGGCGGAGCCAGGCCGTACCAAGCCCCGCCCCCCTCTGGCTTCAGCTCTACCAGCAGCTTCTCCAGGCTTGAGGATGGCAGTGCCAAGCCAGCCTTGTGCTAGCTATGCCACCACTGGCTTGACACTGCCATCCCCAAGCCTGGAGGAGCTGGTGGTAGAGCGGAAGCCAGAGGGGGCGGAGCCAGGCCGTACCAAGCCCCGCCCCCTCCCCTCTGGCTTTGGAGCTCCCAGCAGCTTCTCCAGGCTTGTGGACGGCAATGCCAAGCCAGTCTTGTGCTAGCAATGCCACCACTGGCTTGGCACTGCCATCCTCAAGCCTGGAGAAGCTGCTGGTAGAGTGGAAGCCAGAGGAGGGGTAGAGCCAGGCCGCACCAAGCCCCGCCCCCTGCCCTCTGGCTTTGGAGCTCCCAGCAGCTTCTCCAGGCTTGAGGATGGCAGTGCCAAGCCAGTGGTGGCACTGCTAGCACAAGGATGGCTTGACACTGCCATCCTCAAGCTTGGAGAAGCTGCTGGTAGAGCAGAAGCCAGAGGGGGGCGGAGGCAGGCCGCACCAAGCCCTGCCCCCTCCCCTCTGGCTTTGCAGCTCCCAGCAGCTTCTCCAGGCTTGAGGATGGCAATGCCAAGCCAGTGCTGACATAGCTAGCACAAGGCTGCCATCCTCAAGCCTGGAGAAGCTGCTGGGAGTGCCGAAGCCGGGGGAGGGGGTGGGGCTTGGTGCGGCCTGCCTCCGCCCCCTCTGAGAAGCGCCCCATCCGCCTGGGATTGACCTCCTTCGGTCCTGGGATCGACTGGTCAATCACGATTGACTTCCTGGGCAGCCCTGGTGTAGATGTACCCTAGGCTGGTTGTGCATCCCTATTGCTGCCAAGTCCCTGCAGCACAGAATGGGGGGAAATGCCCAGGAAAAAGAAAAGCGCCAATACTCACAAGAGGACATTGGCCACAATGGCATCCACACTGAACAAGGCATCCGTAGGCAGCTCCCGAAGCAGCACGGGGCCCCTGCGGAGGAATCAGAATATCACAAAATAAGAGGAAACAACTCTTCGGCGTCGAGTATTTATGCCACAGCGGAATAGGCAACAGAAATATAGAAGTTTAATTCCCCATCGGTCCAATAAACTCCAGTCTCTGTTCGTGTGAATAATGACACTCTCATTCAATTCACAAGGTAAAAATATAACTTTGTATTGAATTGAATTTAACAATAACAAGCTAAGCATGGAAAAACAACAGCAATTACAGCTACCTTCCTAAACATCCTTTCCTCACAAATATTTAATCCTCACTGTCCTCTTCAACGGACAATTCCCAACTGTCAGATCCCAACTGTCATTCCTCAAGATTCCATTCATCAGTCTTGAGACAGCGCCATCTGGTGTCACACTGCAGAAAATACATCTTGTGCTGACTCATGAATTGCCATTCAAAATGCAATAATCTGACAACAACAACACGTAACTGGGTGCAAGCTCCAGCTGAAAAGACAGCTGCATTAACATCACTCCTGACCGAAAGGTCAGGAGTTCGAAGCCAGCCCGGGTTGGAGTGAGCTCCCGACCAAAATTCCGTAGCTTGTGGTCAACCTTTGCAGTCCGAAAGACAGTTGCATCTGTCAAGTAGGAAATTGAGGTACCACTTTGTGGGAAGGCTAATTTAACTTGATTTACGAGGCCATAAAAATCCCCAGGAAGTATGCAAAGAACGAGGAAGCGACAGCTCCCCTGGTGGCCAGAAGCTGGAATGTTAAATAGCCTCTGAGTGTCTGTCTATATATGTTGTGTGTCTATGGCATTGAATGTTTGCCATGTATATGTACATTGTAATCCGCCCTGAGTCCCCTGCGAGGTGAGAAGGGCGGAATATAAATACTGTAAATAAAACACTTGGAGGGCCAAAGTTTGCCCATGCCTGCCTTCGCTGGAGATCCTGCATTGAGCAGAGGGTTGGACTACATGGCCTTTGGGATCCCTTCCATCTTGATTATTCTGAATGATCACTGATTATGATTATAGAAATGGCTATGGGGAAAAAGAATGGTTGACGAGGGGTTGTTGTAGGATTTTTTGAGCTGTATGGCCATGTTCTAGAACAGTGTTTTTCAACCTTTTTTGAGCCGCGGCACATTTTTTACATTTCCAAAATCCTGGGGCACACCACCAACCAAAATGACACAAAACGACACTCTAACACAGTCATACATATAGTTAATACGTTTTTAAATGTATTTATACACTCAGTGTGAAACCTGGGCCTGTTTCGATGAACGCAACATCGATATCCTGGCAGGAATGGCAGAAAGACACAAACTTCCCACACAGAACTCCCATAACCAAGAGAAAATGCTATAAGAGTTTGGTGGGAATTGACCTTGGGTTTTGGAGTTGTAGTTCACCTATATCCAGAGAGCACTGTGGACCCAAACAATGTTGGATCAGGACCAAACTTGGCATGAATACTCAATATGCCCAAATGTGAAAACAGATGGAGTTTGGGGAAAATAGACCTTGACATTTGGGAGTTACAGTTTCTGGGATTTATAGTTAACACACAATCAAAGAGCATCCTGAACTCCTACAACCATGGAATTGGCATATTGAACTCTCATTACCAACAGAAAGTACTGAAAGGGTTTGCTTGGGAATTGACCTTGAGTTTGGAAGTTGTAGTTCACCTACACCCAGAGAGCACTGTGGGCAAGAGGGGGAAGAAAGAGTTTTGGAGGTTCCAATTTCCCAAGGCACACCTAATGATCGCTCACGGCACATTGGTTGAGAAACACTGTTCTAGAAGCACTCTCTCCTGACGTTTCGCCTGCATCTATGGCAGGCTTCCTCAGAGGTTGACGTCACAACCTCTGAGGATGCCTGCCATAGATGCAGGCGAAACATCAGGAGAGAGTGCCTCTAAAACATGGCCATACAGCCCAAAAAACCTACAATAACCCAGTGATTCTGGCCTGAAAGCCTTTGGCGATACAATGATTGATGACATTCAGAGGGGCTCACCAAACTTCCAACTTGAGAAAACAATACTGAAGTTGCAAAGTTTTAGATGAATCAGACCAGAATCAAATTTGCGACATTTATAAGCCGCCCTTCTCACCCCGAAGGAGACTCAGAGCAGCTTACAAGTAAAATGTAAATACAATATATTATATTATTGCCATAGCACAATATGAAAATTATATATTACATTCTACTAAAACATTATCTCTCGGAATTACTTCGTGAACGAAGATTCTTAGGAAGGACTCATCGCACGCTTTTTACAAGCGCGTTGATGACTAAAAAGCCAATCTGAGATAGGCAAGTCCGGTTGCAGAAAGCACAGCAGAAAGTCTCCTTGGGAAATGTTGTTTCCAAGTTGCGGTTCTTTCTGCGTTTCTCTTCGAGACCCGTTCGGCGTGTCTTCTCGAAAGAGGCCGCAGCATTGTGGATAGTGCGTCTCCATGCCTCCCGATGTGAGGCCAGGGTGGTGTTCAATCTGGCCGAGCCTGAGGTGTTGTTTCAGGGAGTCCTTAGATCTCTTTTTGGGGGGCGCTTCTCTTGCGCTGACCCGTGGCGAGTTCACCATAGAGTAGTATCTTTGGGAGGTGGTGGTCCCCCATTCTAGAGATGTGCCCTGCCCAGCGCAGCTGTGTTCTCAATAGCATGGCCTCAATGCTGGCGATCCCTGCTTGCTCAAGGACAACAACATTCGTCATATAGTCAGTCCAGTGTATATTTAGAATTGTGCGAAGACAGCGCTGATGAAAGCGTTCGAGGAGTCGTAGGTGTTGGCGATAGGTGACCCATGTTTCAGACCCATATAGGAGAATAGACAGTACGATAGCTCTGTACACACTGATTTTGGTGCTTTGCCTCAGGTGCTTGTTTCTCCAGACTCTTTTGTGAAGCCTTCCAAATGCACTCTATGCTTTTGCTAATCTGTGATGTATTTCTTTGTCAATCTTGGCGTCTGAAGAGATGATGCTTCCCAGGTAGGTGAACTGCTGAACGGATTTAAGCACTGATTTGCCTATGCTGACATGAGGATGATGGTGTTCTTCCTGTGGTGCGGGCTGGTAGAGGACTTCCGTATTCTTCAGGCTGACTTCCAGCCCAAACAGCTCTGCAGCTGTTGCAAAGCAGGATGTGAGGCGCTGCAGGGCTGCTTCTGAATGGGCGACAAGGGCAGCATCGTCAGCAAAAAGCAGCTCACGGACTGGATAGTTTAGAGTCTTAGTGCGAGCCCTCAGGCGGCTTAAGTTGAACAAACTACCATCAGTACGATAGCGTATATATATGCCGTCTTCTTCTTCGAGGTCTGCCGTAGCCCTTTGGAGCATCATGCTGAAGAAGATTGTAAATAGGGTTGGTGCGAGAACACAACCTTGTTTCACTCCATTAGTTATGAGAAAGGGCTCCGAGAGAGCATCGCCGTATCTGACTTGACCGCGCTGGCCCTCATGTAACAGGATAATCATTTTGAGGAATTTGGGGGGACATCCTAGACGTTCCAGGATCTGCCACAGACCTTTTATAACAGTATAACATTATACTGTAATATTATTAGTAATATTACATGTAATATAAAATATATAATTATAATATCATGTTATTAGTAGTATTATATTGTATTACATTATAATATATCAATATAATATAATATATATTACATTACATTATATTATAAGCACAGTGCAGGAGGCAAGATGGAACTGCCTTCCTGGCCCCTCCCTTCACTCTGACCTCAGAGCAACAGTTGGTCCTGGAGAGGGTATATGTTTGAGATATATACCAACAGGCCCGGATCATGGCCTTTTGGCACCCTTGGCCAAAGGCTCTGCCCCGCCTCGCCTCACCCCCGCCTGCTTGCCGGCGCGAGGAGGAGGATGGAAAGGGCGAGGCCTCCCTACGGCTCCTCCCTCCCTCCTAAAACCACCATGCCGGCCTCAGAAGCGGCCGAAATCGCCCTTTTCGGGCCAGCATGACAGCTTTAGGAGGGCAGGAGGAGCCGTGGGGAGCCTCCCCGCGGTTCCTCCCTCCCTCCTAAAGCCACCATGCCGGCCTGAAAAGGGCGATTTCGGCCGCTTCTGAGGCCGGCGTGACGGCTCCCCGCGGGATCGGCTCCGGGTGTGGGGCTTTCCTTCCTCCTCCTCGTGCCGGCAAGGAGCTGGGGGCGGAGCCTGGGGCAGAGCCTTTAAGTAGATTAGAGCAAAAGGGGGGGCAGGGGTGGCTGTGGATGGCGCTTCCGCCGCCCGCATGCACACTTTTTCTGAATATTTTTAAAAATATTTTTTTGGATTTTCAAAAAACTTTGGGGGGTCCGGATCTGCCCCCCCTCCCCCATGGCTGCCGCCGTAGGCCATGGCCTAGGGTGGCCTTATGGGTAATCCGGGCCTGTATACCAACGTTTTTTGGAAACCTAGTCACAACACTTCCATCTAAGTAGAGTATATGGCCCCTTCTACACTGCCATATAAAATCCAGATTACCTGTTTTGAACTGGAGTATATGACAGTGTAGACCAGTGGTTCCCAAACTTTTTTGGCCTACCGCCCCCTTTCCAGAAAAAAATTTACTCAGCGCCCCCTAGAAATTATTTTTAATTTTTTAAAAAATAGTAATTAAACAGAAATATATGTATTAATATTTC
Organism: Anolis apletophallus; assembly: GCA_030556195.1. Lineage (NCBI taxonomy): Eukaryota > Metazoa > Chordata > Lepidosauria > Squamata > Anolidae > Anolis > Anolis apletophallus. The sequence continues at coordinate 106,168 of JARBWK010000052.1, forward strand.
TACCTTTTTCGTAAAATATAATAAAGGTGTAAATTTTTTAAAGACTAGCAGGCTGAGATAGTCGCGCGCTTGCGGCTGTGTCCTTGCAAGTTGGAATCCCCGGGCAGGCATTGCCGTGGAAACCGCAGCGCGCACCTCCTTCCTCTCGTCAACAGTCCTCTGCATCGCCTCTTCCTTCTAACGGGGACGTACTCGCAAGCGCGCAGCCCTGCAAGTAGCAACCCTATGTCTGGCTCATGCCACACCCCCCTTACAGGGGTTCAGCGCCCCCCAAATTCTCCTGAGCCTCCCAGCGCCCCCTGGATCGCCCCACCGCCCACCAGGGGGCAATATCACCCACTTTGGGAATGATGGGTGTAGACTAATATAATGCTTTAATAATTTGGTTAATGGGCAATGTAGAAGGGGCCTAAGTTTGCAATCGGGTGTACGACTGACCTGAACAGGTACGCTTTCGCCAGAGAATTGTCTTCTCTGCAGTAATGTGAGGCTTCCCCTTCTTTGTGGCAGTTCACCTGTGAGAAGAAAGAAAGGCATCTTAATTATTTTTATCAAGACAGCATATCTGATTTTTTTTTTTGCAGATGATGCTGCCCTTGTCGCCCATTCAGAAGCAGCCCTGCAGTGCCTGATATCCTGCTTTGCAACAGCTGCAGAGCTGTTTGGGCTGGAAGTCAGCCTGAAGAAAATGGAAGTCCTCTACCAGCCCGCACCACAGGAAGAACACCACCATCCCTACGTCAGCATAGGCACATCTGTGCTTAAGTCCGTTCAGCAGTTCACCTCCCTGGGAAGCATCATCTCTTCAGATGCCAAGATTGACAAAGAGACCGATCACAGATTAGCAAAGGCATAGAGTGCATTTGGAAGGCTTCACAAAATAGCGTGGCCTCAATGCTGGTGATCCCTGCTTGCTCAAGGACAGCAACATTCGTCACATAGTCAGTCCAGTGTATATTTAGGATTATGCGAAGGCAGCACTGATGAAAGCGTTCGAGGAGTCGTGGGTGTTGGCGATAGGTGACCCATGTAGAATAGACAGTACGATAGCTCTGTACACACTGATTTTGGTGCTTTGCCTCAGGTGCTTGTTTCTCCAGACTCTTTTGTGAAGCCTTCCAAATGCACTCTATGCCTTTGCTAATCTGTGATCTATCTCTTTGTCAATCTTGGCGTCTGAAGAGACGATGCTTCCCAGGTAGGTGAACTGCTGGACGGACTTAAGCACAGATGTGCCTATGCTGACGTGAGGATGATGGTGTTCTTCCTGTGGTGCGGGCTGGTAGAGGACTTCCGTTTTCTTCAGGCTGACTTCCAGTCCAAACAGGTCTGCAGCTGCTGCAAAGCAGGATGTGAGGCGCTGCAGGGCTGCTTTTGAATGGGCGACAAGGGCAGCATTGTCAGCAAAAAGCAGCTCACGGACTAGATAGTTTAGAGCAGGGGTGCTCATTATGGTGATCGGGAGCACCTAGGTGATCTTCGGCCCTCTTCCAGGTGATCTTTGGGCCTCACAGTCGGATGGCGCGCTCCTGCCATGTGCGCGCACGTGCGCTCCCGCCGCCACCTTCGCGGGACTTCTTTTGCCAAAATGAGGCTTTAGTGGGCGGTCCCTGGTGCTCATCTTGCCACGCATCGTATGGTGACATGACCGCCCATTGGTTGCTGCTGGGAGGGAGGGGGCGGGAGCAAGGGGAAGGCATGCGCACGGATAGGATGCGAGGCTGTGGGAAGGAAGGAGAGAATGTGTGTGTGCGAGAGAGAGAGAGCCAAGGAGAGAAGGAAGAAATCCGGAGAACTTTTTCGGATCCTTTTGGCAGGCAGGCGGGCGCTGGAAGGAGAGAGGGAGAGAGAGAGAGAAAGAGGCGAAGGAGGCCGGGCAAAGTGGGGGCAAAGCCAAGCAATCCCCGCCGCAAACCCTGCTGCTGCCCTCGGGACTCCCATTCCAAACCGAGACCTGGGCGAGCGAGCTGTGTGGGGCTGATTTCTTTCCTTGGTTGGGGGCGAGGAGGGAGGGCTCCGCCGTGTTCCTAGGGCTGAACCCGAAGAGGAGGGGGCTGCGGGGATAGAGACTCCACTTGCTGCTGCTGCTTGTGCCCTCGCCGCCTTTCTCCGCCTCACCCTCCCTCGCCCTCGAAGGAGAAAGGCGGCGAGGGCCCACGGGAGAGAGAGAGAGGGGGTGGCTCTTCAGAGCCAGCTAGGAAGAGCTGCACCCCCCCTCTCTCTCCCGTGGGCATGGACTGCTACCAGTGGGAGTGGTCTTCCTTCCTGCCAGCCGTTCACTTGGGCGTCCTTTCTGAGTGACACCCTCGAAAGGAAGAAAGGAAGGGTGCCCCCCCCCCCGCTGCACCTGTCACTTTGGGGAAGCACCTCTTCCACTCTTCCTTCTCCTGCCCAGGTAAGGAAGCCTCGAGGGAGGGGGGGGAGGCTGCCATGGGGAGGCTCCAGCCTCACATGGGTCCCTCTCTCGGTTGAGTTTCCCGGCCCAGGCAACAGCCAGGCGGCCCCTCTTCCCAGCCCTGCGCCTTCCGAGCTGCCGCCGAAGCCATATCTGGCCGGAGCGCGGGCGGGTGCGCCTATAAATACCCTCCTGCTGCGTGCGTGGGAGGGGCCTGCTGTGCACGGAAGAAGCAGGACGGGATGGGGACTTCCTGCTTCGTGAAAGCACACAGCAGGAAGGAGGAAGGCAACAAAGGCATTAAGAGAGAGAGCGCGCGCGCAGGCAAGGAGAATCCCCTTCCCGGGTGAGCGTGGCAGCGAGTTTGTGGGCAGGCAAGAAAGAAGCCCGCGCGGACGGAAGGCTGCAATAGGAGCGTCTTGTGGCATCATGCCGCACGCCACATGCACAACAGGTGATCTTTTCAACTTGATTGTTCATATAGTAGCTCGCATGATGAAAAAGTGTGGGCACCCCTGGTTTAGAGTCTTAGTGTGAGCCCTCAGACAGCTTAAGTTGAACAAGCTACCATCAGTACGATAGCGTATATATATGCCGTCTTCTTCTTGTAGGTCTGCTGTTGCCCTTTGAAGCATCATGCTGAAGAAGATTGTAAATAGGGTTGGTGCAAGAACACAACCTTGTTTCACTCCGTTAGTTATGAGAAAGGGCTCCGAGAGAGCATCGCCGTATCTGACTTGACCGCGCTGGCCCTCATGTAACAGGATAATCATTTTGAGGAATTTGGGGGGACAGACGTTCCAGGATCTGCCACAGACCTTTTCTGGTCACAGTGTCGAAGGCTTTGGTGAGGTCGACAAATGTTACAAGAGGAGATAAATATAATATACTAGCTTGGGGACCCGGCCCTGCCCGGGTTATTTGAGAAAGGCATTGTGTGCCAAGGTTGGTCCTTATCAGATGTTTACGTGGCTCGCAGTGGTCTCAGGAAGTTAGTGAAGGTACTGCAAGTCCCATCGGCCATGGTCCATCCTCCTTCAAACAGGACCAGGATGTAGAGTGGGTCATGAGGGCTCTGTGTGGCAGGTTTGGTCCTGATCAGTCATTGATTATTGGTCATTGGATGAGGGTCCCATCAGTGCTCCTCAGGAAGTGATGGTCTGTCAGTGAATGGTTCAGCGGTCTGGGAAGTGACTGAAGGTCTTGATCATTCAAGTCCCATCATCTGTGGTCCGTCCCACACAAAACTGCACCAGGATGCAGGGTGGGTCATGAGGGCTCTGTGTGTCAGGTTTGGTCTTGATCAGTCATTGGATTAGGTTTGCAGCAATTTTGGGAAGTGAGTGAAGGTACTTCAAGTCCCATCATGCATGGTCTGCCCTCCTCCAAACTGCACCAGCATGTAAAGTGGGTCATGGGGGCTCTGTGTGCCAAGTTTGGTCTTGATCATTCAGTGAATGAGGGTTGCAGCGGTCTGGGGAAGTGATTGGAGGTACTTCAAGTCCCATCATGCATGGTCTGCCCTCCTCCAAACTGCACCAGGATGTAGAGTGGGTCATGGGGCTCTGTGTGCCAAGTTTGGTCTTGAAATAAAATAAACAAATAAATATATATACCTTTAAGACTGAAATCCCGTAATCTCGGAGGGCTTCGACGGATTTTTCTAGCTGCTCCAAGAAAACCTCAGCTGACGGAGACGCTGCAAATACAAACAAGCTCTATTTCAGGCTCATAATCACAGTTATGATTATTCTAGGAATCTACATCACACGGGAGCAAACTTTAGCCTTTCCTCCAGATGTTTTGGACTTCAACTCCCACAATTCCTAACAGCCAACCGGTAGGGGTTCAGACAAATGGCATACCTGTATTACGTGCATTCGATTATCTTTCAATGTTTTTCTTCCTCATCTATATATATAAAGGAAGAGTCGTCATGGAACGACCGTCCCAAACAGAGAAACCTTACAACGCAGAGACACCAAACTTGCCAACAGAAATAGGCCTCAGACAAGGTAGGTTTGTAGCAAAGAAACTTTCCCCAAAAAAACCTAAAAGGCCCCCAAAACAACGAGTAAAAAAACCTACATTTCCCAGCATCCTCCGGGGCTGCCAACGACTCTCCCAGCCTCTACATTCTGACAACATGATTGGCTGCCAATAAGGGCGGATTTGCATAACTCCTGTACTGGCCAGCCAACATGAACATTCCGACCCATAATAAACTGTCAGAGGAGGATAAGGCAAAGGGCTGAGGCACAAACACAAACACCCAATTCACTTCCCACAGAAAATTTACACCCCTACAAATCCCAGGCCACGCCCAAAATTGACAGTAAGGCTTCATTAACTTAATTTCCCTGACTAGGCCTCACTTAATGGAATGCTGTTTACGCTCTGAATTGACAGTAAGGCTTCATTAACTTGATTCTCCCGACTAGCCCTCAGCTCATGGGACATTTGTGTATGCCCTAGGCCTCATTGGGACAGTAACCTACCTTGGCACACAGAGCCCCTATGACCCACGCTACATTCTACTACAGTTTGGAGGAGGGTGGACCATGGATTATGGGACTTGAAGTACCTCCATGGATAATGGGATTTGTAGTACTACAAAACCCATCATTCCCCACAGACCACTGTGTCCCAGAACCAAGACCGATAAAGACCAAACTTGGCAAACAATGCCCCCCAAGACCCACACTCCATCCGACTGCAGTTCAGAGGAGGACACACCATGGATAATGGGATTTCAAGTACCTCCACTCATTTCCAAAGTACCCCACCCACACACGCATCAACCTCTACATCAACACAGCAGGCGGAAAGACAAAAAACATTGCATATCCACAAGCTATGCAGAACGCCAGCAACACCACACAACAACAACTCCACAGGACTCCAACATCCCACCCACCAAAACAACCCACAACAACACAGACATGACCCCAACAACACCATAACTTACAACAACTCCAACCCTTACATACTCAGACTTCCTCGCATCTCCAAAATAGGGTACAGCAACGTGTGCCGGGTACAGCTAGTATTCTATATGCCACTAATTCACTAAAGCATGCTAATTTTATTTGAAAATATTTAAAAAAAATAATTTCCTAACCCAAGGCAATACAACTGCAAGGACCAAGAAGTACTCACCGTCCTTCCGAAAATAAACCAAGGCTGCTTTCGACCTCGGCAAGGTGCTAAGCTGCTCCTCCTGGGAGCCGAGTTCCGGAATAGCAGCCTCCTCTTCACATCTGGCCACATCATATAGCAGGACGCACAACAACAACAACAAGAAGGGGTCCATTGGAAGGAACAGCATGGCTCCTGCAGTTACGTGTGGTCACAGAGGCAGCGGCCCTTGAAAATAAAGAAGTATCACTGTTATGGATGCAACTTGCATTGGGTCTCTAAACAGGGGTGCATCTGCACTGTGGGATTAACTAGAGCAGGGCTGTCCAACTGGCGGCCCGGGGCCCGTATACGGCCCCCAGCCCCTTCCCTCCGGCCCCCTAAGCTTTTTAATAAAAAATAAAATAAAAAATAATTTTTTTAAAAAAATACCTACTTCCGGGTTCGGAGCAAGTATCGCGAGAATACGCAATCCACACGGGATTTCGCTGTCAATGTGAGATCACGCCGGCGTTGACAGCGAAATCCCGTGTGGATTGTGTATTCTCGCGATACTCTTCGGCTACTCTACTACTGGATCGCTGAGGCCCACAGACGCGATTAGGACCTTCTTCGACTCAGTCGGTTGTCGCCTCTCTCGTCGTCCGGGTACTCCTGGATCCTGCGCGTTTGGAAAGGGTAGGCCGAAGCAGGGGGGCTCCTCAGGGGGGCTCCTCATTCCCTCCCCCCATCTCCCCTCATGTATTAAATATAAAATTAAATATATTTAAAGATGAAATAAGGGGAGATGGGATACATTAAAATAAGGGGGAGGGAGGATGGAATTAAATATATTTAATATTAAATAGAAATAAGGGGGAGGGAGGATGGAATTAAATATATTTAATATTAAATAAAAATAAGGGAGGGGAGGATGGAATTAAATATATTTAATATTAAATAAAAATAAGGGGAGGGGAGGATGGAATTAAATATATTTAATATTAAATAAAAATAAGGGGGAGGGAGGATGGAATTAAATATATTTAATATTAAATAAAAATAAGGGTGGAGGGGAGGATGGAATTAAATATATTTAATATTAAATTAAAATAAGGGGAAGGGGAGGATGGAATTAAATATATTTAATATTAAATTAAAATAAGGGGAAGGGGAGGATGGAATTAAATATATTTAATATTAAATGAAAATAAGGGGAGAGGGAGGATGGAATTAAATATATTTAATATTAAATAAAAATAAGGGAGAGGGAGGATGGAATTAAATATATTTAATATTAAATTAAAATAAGGGGAGAGGGGAGGATGGAATTAAATATATTTAATATTAAATTAAAATAAGGGGGAAGGGGAGGATGGAATTAAATATATTTAATATTAAATTAAAATAAGGGGAGAGGGGAGGATGGAATTAAATATATTTAATATTAAATAAAAATAAGGGGGGAGGGGAGGATGGAATTAAATATATTTAATATTAAATAAAAATAAGGGGAGAGGGGAGGATGGAATTAAATATATTTAATATTAAATTAAAATAAGGGGGGGAGGATGGAATTAAATATATTTAATATTAAATTAAAATAAGGGGAAGGGGAGGATGGAATTAAATATATTTAATATTAAATTAAAATAAGGGGAGGGGAGGATGGAATTAAATATATTTAATATTAAATTAAAATAAAGGGGGGGGGGAGGATGGAATTAAATGTATTTAATATTAAATTAAAATAAGGGGAGGGAGGATGGAATTAAATATATTTAATATTAAATTAAAATAAGGGAAGAGGGAGGAAGGAATTAAATATATTTAATATTAAATTAAAATAAGGGGGAGGGGAGGATGAAATTAAATATATTTAATATTAAATTAAAATAAGGGGAGGGGAGGATGGAATTAAATATATTTAATATTAAATTAAAATAAGGGGAGAGGGGAGGATGGAATTAAATATATTTAATATTAAAATAAAAAAAGGGGAGAGGGAAGGATGGAATTAAATATATTTAATATTAAATTAAAATAAGGGGAGAGGGGAGGATGGAATTAAATATATTTAATATTAAATTAAAAAAGAGGGAGAGGAAGGATGGAATTAAATATATTTAATATTAAATTAAAATAAGGGAGAGGGGAGGATGGAATTAAATATATGTAATATTAAATTAAAATAATTTAATATCTTATCCCTGCATTTTATCTCAGTAAAAGATTATATTTGACTGTATGCATGCAGGGGTGGGGGCGGAGCTGGGGGCGGAGTCAGGGGCAGGGGCAGACCCTACGGCCCCTCCAGGTCATCAGTGGCCGGAATTCAGGCCCCTGGGCCGGTAGAAGTTGGACAGCCCTGAACTAGAGCAGTGGTTCTCAACCTTCCTATTGCCTTGACCCCTTAATGCAGTTCCTCATGTTGTGGTGACCCCCAAGCTATAAAATTATTTTTCTTGCTACTTCACAACTGTAAGTTTGCTACTGTTATGAATCGTAATGTAAATATCTGACATGCAGGATGTATTTTCATTCACTGGACCAAATTTGGCACAAATACGCTCAAATCGGAATACTGGTGGGGTTGAGGGGGATTGATTTTGTCATTTGGGAGTTGCAGTTGCTGGGATTTATAGTTCACCTACAATCGAAGAGCATTCTAAACTCCGCCAACGCTGGAATTGAACCAAACTTGGCACACCGAACTCCCATGACCGACAGAAAATACTGGAAGGGTTTGGTGGGCATTGACCTTGAGTTTGGAGTTGTAGTTCACCTACATCCGGAGAGCCCTGTGGACTCAAACAATGATGGATCTGGGCCAAACTTGAATGAGGAAGTACTCCATCAAAGGACTCAGTGTCACAATGCATAGTGAACAATGGATGGTGAACACTGGTGGAGTTTGGAGAAATTAGAACTTGGCATTTGGGAGTTGTAGTTGATGGGATTTATGGTTCCCTTACAATCAAAGAGCATTCTGAACCCCACAGATAGAATTGGTCCAAACTTCCCACATATAACCCCACATGACCAACAGGCAATACTGTGTTTTCCGATGGTCTTTGGTGACCCCTCTGACACCTCCTTGCGACCCCTCCAGGGGTCCCGACCCCCAGGTTGAGAAACACTGAACTAGAGTTAATCCAATGGAGTCACCTTCTCTGGAGGGTTTCAAGCAGAGGCTGGATGGCCATCTGCTGGGAGGGCTTGGATTGTGTTTGCCAGCATTGCAGAATGGGGTTGGACTGGAGGGCCTTTAGGGTTCCCTTCTAATAGGAGTTGTAGTTGGCTGAAGCACCAGCATTCTTGTGCAGGGAAGGCTAAAGGCCTTGTAAAACTATAATGCCCAGAATCCCATTGCAAGGAGCTATGAGAATTAAAGCAGTGCCTCTAGTATAGACGCACCCATCATTTCATCTATCTATCTATCTATTTATCTATCTATGTATATAATAAAAGTCAGTGTTTGCGGCGGTGCGGAAGGCGGGAGGTGCGGAGGAATATGTGCCAGCATTTCGATTGGTTGCCACTGTGGGATTATTTGCATAAAGGACACTGATTGACCAGCCTCAGAACTCCAACAATCTAAGGCACCAGACAGAGGGCATTGGTTGCCACTGAGGAAATATTTGCATAAAGGACTCTGATTGGCCAGCAAAACAGAATGCAACTGAATGCTTGAGTTAGCCAAATGACAGTTTTTTTCCCATTGGAAATGGAATGTTCATTTTCTGGGAGGTGCAGAGGTGCCAAGGAATATGTGACAGCGTTTCGATAGGTTGCCACTATGAGATTATTTGCATAAAGTACTCTGATTGGCCAGCCTGAGAACTCGAACATTCTACGGCCCCAGACAGAGGGGATTGGTTGCCACTGAAATGGTATTTGTATAAAGGACTCTGATTGGCCAGCAACATTGTAAGGTGACTCAGAGGGAAAAGGAAAGGCCTCAGGCAGTCAGACACTATGGCCCACAGCAGCGACAGATCAGGACCAAACTTGCCACACAGGGGCCCAAAGGCCCACTTCACAATGCGACCCTCACCCAATGACCACTACAGATCAAAATTAGCACACATAGCCCCCCTTGACCCACTCTACAACCTGGTGCTGTTTCAAGGAGGATGGACCACAGATGATGGGACTTGAAATACCTTCACTCACCTTCCGAGACCGCTGCAACCCTCATCCACAGAATGATCAAGAACAAATGTGACACACAGAGCCCCCATGACCCACTCTACACCCTGGTGATGATTGGAGGGGGATGGACCATGGCCAATGGGACTTGCAGTACCTTCACTAAGTTCCTGAGGCCACTGCAAGCCACATAAACATCTAATAGGAACCAACCTTGGCACACAATGCCTTCCTCAAATAACCCGGGCACCGCCGGGTCCCCAAGCTAGTTGTAAAATAAATGACGTTTGCCAGCCCTGAACGTTTAGATTCCTGGTTCGCAAACAATAAGTCCATTCAACTGGTGGGACTTCCTTCATATTGACATTTTTGGCTGTTTACTCTTTTTTGCAGAGAAAAACATTCCTTTTCCAACTTTTTTAAACATTGGAAAGTACCAAATATTTTCTGGTAACTATCATTGATATTAAGATTTAATCTATGGATGAATGCTAAGTTTCAGAAGTCACAAAATGTCCCCTTTCACCGGCTCCAAAGACTTGGGCAACCACCTACACCGCCATCTAGTCCAGATTATCAAAGCGGATATCCACACTATCTGCTTTGAACTGGATTATATGAGTCTACACTGCCATATAGTCCAGATTATCAAAGCGGATATCCACACTATCTGCTTTGAACTGGATTATATGAGTCTACACCGCCATATAGTCCAGATTATCAAAGTGGATATCCACACTATCTGCTTTGAACTGGATTATATGAGTCTACACTGCCATATAGTCCAGATTATCAAAGCGGATATCCACACTATCTGCTTTGAACTGGATTATATGAGTCTACACCGCCATATAGTCCAGATTATCAAAGTGGATATCCACACTATCTGCTTTGAACTGGATTATATGAGTCTACACCACCATATAGTCCAGATTATCAAAGCGGATATCCACACTATCTGCTTTGAACTGGATTATATGAGTCTACACCACCATATAGTCCAGATTATCAAAGTGGATATCCACACTATCTGCTTTGAACTGGATTATATGAGTCTACACCACCATATAGTCCAGATTATCAAAGTGGATATCCACACTATCTGCTTTCAACTGGATTATATGAGTCTACACCACCATATAGTCCAGATTATCAAAGCGGATATCCACACTATCTGCTTTGAACTGGATTATATGAGTCTACACTGCCATATAGTCCAGATTATCAAAGCGGATATCCACACTATCTGCTTTGAACTGGATTATATGAGTCTACACTGCCAGATTATAGATATCACACTATCCTTTGAACTGGATTTAGTCTACCGCCATATAAGCGGGTATCCACACTATCTGCTTTGAACTGGATTATATGAGTCCACACCGCCATATAGTCCAGATTATCAAAGCGGGTATCCACACTATCTGCTTTGAACTGGATTATATGAGTCTACACCGCCATATAGTCCAGTTCAAAGCAGATAATCGGGATTTTATATGGCAGTGTAGAAGGGGTCTCAAAGTCACAACTTTCCACTTCCACGCCGGTTGCACAGACTAAGGGTGCATCTACACTGCGGGATTACTGTAACTCAGTTTGATGCCACTTTAACTATTGTCGCTCTGCTATTGAATCCTGGGATTTGTAATTTTCAAAGGTTTTAGCATTACTTTGGCAAAGGCGGCTCAACCAGACAACAAATGGTAATTTATTCTATTGATTATGTTTACATGTTGTAAACCACCCTGAGCCTGTTGGAAAGGGTGGTATATAAATTTGAATAATAAATAAAATAAAATAAAACCTGTATACCTTTATAAAGCGGAATGTTTGTATGTATGTATGTGTGCGGAGGGCGGAAGGGCAGGAGGGCGGGAGGGCGGATATGTGGCAGCCACTTTCACAGGCCACAGCGACCAGCGCGGGTGATGGACCTGCACCAAACTTGGTACACATAATCCCCTAACCCCCTTTACGTCCTGGGGGACATGACCCACGGATTATGGGATTTGTAGTACTTTCCAACACTTTGGTTCCCACAGACCACTGAGGCCACCAAAAAGGACCAATACAGACCACACTTGGCACACACAGCCCCCATGACCCACTCTACGTCCTGGTGCAGTTTGGAGGAGGGTGGACCATGGATGATGGGACTTGAAGTACCTCTACTCACTTCCCAAGTCTGCTGCGAACCTTTCCCAATTACCGATTGAGACCAAACTTGGCACACATAACCCCCATGACTACCTTCACGTCCTGGTGAGGTTCGGGGGAGGACTGACAATGGACGATGGGATTTGTAGTACTTTCACACCTTTCTGTTCCCACAGACCACTGCGGCCCCCAACAAACACCGATAAAGACCACACTTGGCACACAGAGCCCCAGTGACCCACTCTACATCCTACTGAAGTTTGGAGGGGGGCAGAACGTGGATGATGGGACTTGCAGTACCTTCCCTCACTTTCCAAGACTGCTGCAAACCTTATCCAATGACTGATCAACACCAAACCTGGCACACAGAGCCCTCATGACCCACTCTACAGCCTGGTGCTGTTTTGTGTGAGACGGACCACGGATGATGGGACTTGAAGTACCTTCACTCCCTAAAAACAATACAACCCTCATCCATTCACCAATACAGACCAAACTTAGCACACAGGGCCCCCATGACCCAATCTACATCCTACTGCAATTTGGGGGAGGCTGGACCACAGATGATGGGACTTCCAGTACCTTCAGTACTTTCATGATACCACTGCAACTCCCAAGAATGAGGGATCAAGACCAAACTTGGCACACAGAGCCCCCATGACCCACTCTACATCCTGCTGCACTTCTCTAATGACCCGGGCACCGCCGGGTCCCCAAGCTAGTAAGTAAATAAAACTACAAATCCCAGGTGTCCATCGTATTGAGTCAAGACAGTTATAGTGAAATTGCATTAATTTTACAGTGTAGAACCATCTTAAAAATAGCAAGAGGGTATAAAAGTGGTATAAAAGTGGCTCCTGCAGCTGCAATACACAATCATACTTCAACAACAACAACAACAACAACATTTCTTGGGTTACAACATACTTAAAATACAATAGATAAAAAGAGAAACACATAATGGTTAAAACACTTGGATATAAAATGTAAAAAAAAAAACATTTTTAAACCCAACCAACAAAAAGTCAATTTAAAATGTTTAGTTTATAAATTTAATAAGAGTTATAGCCAGGATTCCACTTAACTGCACCAATGTCCATATTTAGACGTATTGAGTATTCGTGCCAAGTTTGGTCCAGATTTATCATTCTTTGAGCCCACAGTGCTCTCTGGATGTAGGAGAACTACAACTCCAAAACTCAAGGTCAGTGCCCACCAAACCCTTCCAGTATTTTCTGTTGCTCATGGGAGTTCTACGGAGCTGTTTGGGCTGGAAGTCAGCCAGAAGAAAATGGAAGTCCTTTACCAGCCCGCACCACAGGAAGAACACCATCATCCCCACGTCAGCATAGGCACATCTGTGCTTAAGTCCGTCCAGCAGTTCACCTCATCTCTTCAGACGCCAAGATTGACAAAGAGATAGGTCATAGATTAGCAAAGGCATAGAGTGCATTTGGAAGGCTTCACAAAAGAGTCTGGAGAAATAATCACCTGAGGCAAAGCACCAAAATCAGTGTGTACAGAGCTATCGTACTGTCTGTTCTCCTCTATGGGTCTGAAACATGGGCCACCTATCGCCAACACTTACGACTCCTCGAACGCTTTCATCAGCGCTGTCTTCGCACAATCCTAAATATACTCTGGACTGACTATGTGACAAAAGTTGCTGTCCTTGAGCAAGCAGGGATCACCAGCATTGAGGCCATGCTATTGAGAACACAGCTGCGCTGGGCAGGGCACGTCTCTAGGATGGAGGACCACCACCTCCCAAAGATACTACTCTACAGTTAACTCGCCACAGGTCAGCGCAAGAGAGGCACCCTAAAAAGAGATATACGGACTCCCTGAATCAACACCTCAGGCTCGGCCAGATTAATCACCAACAATGGTCCACCCTGGCCTCACATCGGGAGGCATGGAGACGCACTATCCACAATGCTGCGGCCTCTTTCGAGAAGACACGGCGAACAGGTCTCGAAGAGAAACGACAACGCAGAAAGAACCGCAACTCGGAAACAACATCACCCAAGGAGACTTTCTGCTGTGCTTTCTGCAACCAAACTTGCATATATCAGATTGGCCTTTTTAGTCATCAACGTGCTTGTAAAAAGCGTGGGATGAGTCCTTCCTAAGAATCTTCGTTCACGAAGTAATGCCGAGAGAGAGAGAGAGAGAGAGAGAGAGGGAGTGAGTTCTGTGTGCTAAGTTTGGTAACAATTCCATCGTTGGTGGAGTAAAGAATGCCCTTTGATTGTAGGTGAACTATAAATCCCAGCAACTACAACTCCCAAATGACCAAATTAACACACACACCCCCCAACCAACCCCACAAGTACTCAAATTTGGGTGTAGCAGATATTTGTGCCAAGCTGGGCCCAGTGAATGAAAATACATCCTGCATATTAAAAAGTTACATGACGATTCATAACAGTAGCAAACGTACAGTTATGAAGTAGCAATGGAAACAATATTATGGCTGGAGGTCACCACATGAGGAACTCTATTAAGGGGTTGCGGCATTAGGAAGGCCAAGAAACACTGGTATAGATGAACCCTGTATTTTTCTTTAGAATCGTAGAGTTGGAAGAGACCTCATGGGCCGTCCAGTCCAACCCCATTCTGCCAAGAAGCAGGAAAATCGCATTCAAAGCACCCCCGACAGATGGCCAGCCAGCCTCTGTTTCAAAGCCTCCAAAGACACTTCCTTCTTTGCAACCCTATGACAATAAACCGGGAATGTGGCGCAGCTGGCTGGGTGTCAGCTGCATAAGATCTCTACTGACCAGAAGGTCATGAATTCGAGGCCTGCCCGGGTCGAGGTGGGTTCTCGACCTATTGTGTAGCCTGTTGTCGACCTTTGCAACCCGAAAGACAGTTGCATCTGTCAAGTAGGAAATTAAGGTACCACTTAGTGGGGAGGCTAAATTTAACTGATTTACAAGGCCATAAAAAGATCTCCAGGAAACAAGCTGAGGAATGAAGGAGTGCGACAGCTCCCCCTGGTGGCCAGGTGTTAAATTGCCTCTGTCTGTCTTGTGTGTTTGTGTGTCTAAATGTAATGTGTACATCAGTGTTTCTCAACCAGTGTGCCGTGGCACACTAGTGTGCCGTGAGCGATCATCAGGTGTGCCATGGGAAATTGGAACCTCCAATACCCTTTCTTCCTCCTCCTACCCACAGTGTTCTCTGGGTGTAGGTGAACTACAACTTCCAAACTCAAGGTCAATTCCCAAGCAAACCCTTTCAGTACTTTCTGTTGGTAATGAGAGTTCAATATGCCAAGTTTGGTTCAATTCCATTGTTGCAAGAGTTCAAGATGCTCTCTGATTGTGGCACACTAGTGTGCCGTGAGCGATCATCAGGTGTGCCGTGGGAAATTGGAACCTCCAATACCCTTTCTTTCCCCTCCTGCCGAACACTTTTTCTTCTCCACTCGGGCTCCCTTCTTCCCAGCCTCGCTCTGCTCGCTTTGCCTCACTTTGCTCTGGGGCAACATAACATAACATTGTTTGAGTCCACAGTGCTCTTTGGGTGTAGGTGAACTACAACTTCCAAACTCAAGGTCAATTCCCAAGCAAACTCTTTCAGTATTTTCTGTTGGTAATGAAAGTTCAATATGCCAATTTGGTTCAATTCCATTATTGCAAGAGTTCAGGATGCTCTTTGATTGTGTGTTAACTATAAGTCCCAGAAACTGTAACTCCCAAATGTCAAGGTCTATTTTCCCCAAACTCCATCTGTGTTCACATTTGGGCATATTGAGTATTCATGCCAAGTTTGGTCCTGATCCAACATTGTTTGAGTCCACAGTGCTCTCTGGATATAGGTGAACTACAACTCCGAAACCCAAGGTCAATGCCCACCAAACTCTTATAGCATTTTCTATTGGTTATGGGAGTTCTGTGTGGGAAGTTTGTGTCTTTCTGCCATTCCTGCCAGGATATCTATGTTGTGTTCATCGAAACAGGCCCAGGTTTCACACTGAGTGTATAAATACATTTAAAAACATATTAACTATATGTATGACTGTGTTAGAGTGTCGTTTTGTGTCATTTTGGTTGGTGGTGTGCCCCAGGGTTTGGTAAATGTAAAGAATGTGCCGCGGCTCAAAAAAGGTTGAGAAACACTGGTGTACATTGTAATCCGCCCTGAGTCCTCTGTGGGGTGAAAAGAGGGGAATAGAAATAAAGTAAGTAAGTAAATAAATAATAAACAGCAGGGACTTACCCGTTTCTTTTGGAGGATTCACTCTTCTGTTGTGGCAACGGATGCACTGGTCCTCAATTGCTTGTCGCCAAAAAATATAAATAAATTGAGAAATAAAAAACTGCTCATAGTCCCAAATCCAGCACTAAATGTTTTGATGTGTGTGTGTGTATTATTATTATTAATAATAATAAACAAACTTTATTTATACCCCGCCACCATCTCCCCAGCGGGGACTCGCGGTGGCTTACATGAAGCCGAGCCCAACATAACATACCGTAAAATAATTCAAAACAAAGCACAAATAACAACACAATGAGGCAAAATAAATAAATAAGTGCACCAAACAATATAAAACAGTACAACAAAATAAACTCATTCAGACACAATTAATAATGGGCGGGCCACATGTATAAGATAAAATATTAAAATATTAAAAACCCAGGGTGAGATAGAATTGGAGCAGACATCTTTAAGGGAGAGATTCATAGCATGGAATCGTATAGTTAAATCCTAACTCTGTCGAAGTGACTTCCAAACTGTAAGTAGGGGCAAGTCACAAATAACATTATTATTAATATTATTATTATTCAATAACGATAATAAAAAATTGGCCGGCCTCAACATTCTAAAGTTCTGATTGGTTGCCACTGTGGTATAATTTGCATATGGTTTCTGATTGGCCAACCTCAACATTCCGTCCCCTTGTTATGTAAACAAAGCCATTAAACAAAAAACAAGATTAGAGTTCTCAGATCTATTTTATTCCAGGAAGCAAACAACTGAGGATTGTCAACGGAGAAAGGATTCAAATTCAGATCTTCCCATTTTGGGGGGTTCGAATGGATGGCCTTTGGGGAACCCTTTCCAACAATGGGAGCCTACGATCCATTTAAAAGCTCGGGTTTTAACTATGACTCATGCATGCAAACAACCAAAAACAAAACAAAACTCATAATGGTTCTCAATAATAACCCATAAAAATAATGCAAATTAATTTATGCAAATTTATGCAAAAAAAAAAAAAAATTTACTTAATGCAAAATAATTAATGCAAATTAATCCTATCAAAGAAGAAAAGCCAGGCTTACATCAAGAGCTGTCCTAATTTTGTGCAATCTGTTGGATTTTGGAAAAAAGATCCTTCGCCGAGGCTTCTAATTATAAATAGGTAAGATATATTTAAATTATGGGATGCTTAGCAAGCCAAAGGGAAAAGGAGCCAAGCCTTTGCAATAAGAATTTTCAGAGTTTTCAGATTGTTTTTGCAATCAAAGGAAGCCTTGTTTTGAATATATGTTATTTATTTATTTATTTATTTATTTAAATAAAAATAAATAAGATAACAATAAATAAAAACAAAAATAAATAATATTAGAATAAATAAAGTAAAATAAATAAATAAATAAAAATATAAAAAATAAAATAAATAATAAGCCTTGTTCTGAATATATTTTATGTATTTATAAATGAAACAAAATAAAAATAAATAAGATAAAAATAAATAAGATAAAAATAAATAAGATAAAATAAATAAAAAATAAAAATAAAAATAAATAAATAAATATAAATAAATAATAAGCCTTGTTCTGAATATATTTATTTATAAATAAAATAAAAATAAATAAAATACAATATAAATTAATGAAAAATATAAATAAATAAGCCTCCTTCTGAATATATTTTATTTATTTAATTATTTATAAAATAAAAAATAAAAATAAAAATAAATAAATAAAAATAAATAAAAAATTAAACAATATAAATAAATAAATAATAAGCCTTGTCCTGAATCTATTTTATTGATTTATAAAATAAAAATAAATAAAATAAAATATAAATAGATAAAATAAATAATTAAAATATAAATAAATAACAAAAATAAATATAAATAAAATAAAAATAAATAAATTATAAGCCTTGTTCTGAATCTATTTTTTTATTTATAAAATAAAATATAAATGAGTAAAATACAATATAAACAAATAACATTTTTTATATATATATGCCTTGTTTTGAATATATACCTCCCAAGGTTGGTTTTATTTTTCAGTTTTCTATTGCAACGCCTGGAATACTTCTGCATGCAAAACAAAAAAAAATGGAGCAATTGCTAACATAACATAAAATATGAAATAAGAACTAGAAAATGGGTCAAAATAATAACGTAAGAATGTTATTTTGCAAAGATAACATTGTTTCAATGCAGAAGTCTCCTTTTTTAATTTATTTTTTTTTGCTTGCTCCGGGTGGGGGGAAGGGGGGGAAAAAAGGAGGACCAAAAAGAAAAACAACCCTGATGCAGAAAGAATGAGAGAAAGAGAAAAAAAAGAGGATGAGAAAAGAGGTGGAGAAATCCGGAGCGGGCGGGCGGCGCCAACCTAAAAATCCACGCCCCTTTCCCCGAATCAAGGCGAGAGAGATGCAAAAGAGGGAAAGGGCGGCGCTGTGCACACCGCGGGCCAATCAGGAGGCGAGAGTGAACCTCAAAACTCCCCTTGTTGTTGCTGAGTTTGCGGAGAGCTGAGCCGGCGGTTGTGCGACTCGGTCGGGTGCAATCGGACTGACTTACCCCAATGGGGCGGGCTTCGCTGGGAGCCATGCAAGCCGGGGAGAGGTGCTAGGAGAGGGCGGCTGGCTGGCTGGCTGGCTCTCCGAAGGAGGATGGTGGCGGCGCTGGCCGGGCTGGAGCTGGCCGCCAGGCTGGGGCAGGGTCTTCTCTGCGCCGGCCTCTTCCTCTTCGCCTACCTGCAGCTGTGGCTGCTGCTCTGCGGGAGGGAGAAGCGGCTGAGCTTCCGCGCGGCGGGGCTCTTCCTGGGCCTGCTCTGGGCCGCCCTCCGCACCGTCCTCTGCAGCGCCGCCCTCCTCCCGGCACGCCCCGCCGACGCCGCCGCCACCCTCCGCCGCCTCCCCGCCGCCCCGCGCTGGCTCCTCGGGGCCGCCCCGCCGCCCTCCGCTTCGCCGCCCTCGCCCTCCTCAACCTCTACCTCGCCCAGGTGAGTGAGCCCTCCCCACAGATGGCCAGGCAGCCCCAAAGGACAGGCTTGCATGCATTCAAGCCTAGAGTTGGAAGGGGCCCCCAAAGGCCATCCAGTCCAAGCTTGTTTCCATTCATTGAACCAAGGGGTCACTCCCCCCAAAGGCCATCCAGGCCACCCCCCTTCCAAGCCCTCCCGACAGATAGCCAGGCGGCCCCAGCTGGAAGGGCTCCCAAAGGACAGGCTTGCACTCATTCACTTCTAGAGTTAGAAGGGACCCCCAAATGTCATCCACTCCAAGCCCATTCACATTCATTGCATCAAGGGGTCCCCAAAGGTCGTCCGGTCCACCCCCTTCTAAGCCCTCCCGGCAGATGGCCAGGCAGCCCCAGCTGGAAGGGCTCCCAAAGGACAGGCTTGCACTCATTCACTTCTAGAGTTAGAAGGGACCCCCAAATGTCATCCACTCCAAGCCCATTCACATTCATTGCATCAAGGGGTCCCCAAAGGTCGTCCGGTCCACCCCCTTCTAAGCCCTCCCGGCAGATGGCCAGGCAGCCCCAGCTGGAAGGGCTCCCAAAGGACAGGCTTGCATGCATTCAATCCTAGAGTTGGAAATGGACCCCAAAGGCCATCCAGGCCAACTGGCCAAGCCCAATTACATTCATTGAATCAAGGGGTGTCCCCCCCAAAGGTCGCCCGGTGCACCCCCCTTCTAAGCCCTCCCGACAGATGGCCAGGCAGCCCCAGCTGGAAGGGCTCCCAAAGGATCACGCTTGCATTCATTCAATCCTAGAGTTGGAAAGGGACCCCAAAGGCCATCCAGGCCAAGCTCATTTACATTCATTGCATCAAGGGGCCCACAAAAGCCATCCAGGCCACCCCCCTTCTAAGCCCTCCCGGCAGATGGCCAGGCATCCCAAGCTGGAAGGGCTCCCAGGCTTGCATTCATACAATCCTAGAGATGGAAAGGGACCTCAAAGGCCATCCGGCGAAGCTTATTTACATTCATTGCATCAAGGGGCCTTAAAGGCCATCCAGGCCACCCACCTTCTGAGCCCTCCCGACAGATGGCCAGGCAGCCCCTGCTTGAAGGGCTCCCAAAGGACAGGCTTGCACGCATTCAATCTTAGACTTGGAAGGGGTCCCCAAAAGTCATCCAGTCCAAGACCATTTCTATTCATTGAATCAAGGGGTCCCCCCCCCCCCAAAGGTCATCCAGGCCACCCACCTTCCAAGCCCTCCCGACAGATGGCCAGGCAGTCCCTGCTGGAAGGGCTCCCAAAGGACAGGCTTGCATGCATTCAATCCTAGAGTTGGAAGGAGTCCCTAAAGGCCATCCAGGCCAAGCTCATTTACATTCATTGAACCAAGGGGTGTCCCCCCCAAAGGTCGTCCGGTCCACCCCCTTCTAAGCCCTCCCGACAGATGGCCAGGCAGCCCCAGCTGGAAGGGCTCCCAAAGGACAGGCTTGCACTCATTCACTTCTAGAGTTAGAAGGGACCCCCAAATGTCATCCACTCCAAGCCCATTCACATTCATTGCATCAAGGGGTCCCCAAAGGTCGTCCGGTCCACCCACCTTCTGAGCCCTCCCGACAGATGGCCAGGCAGCCCCTGCTCGAAGGGCTCCCAAAGGACAGGCTTGCATGCATTCAATCCTAGAGTTGGAAGGGATCCCTAAAGGCCATCCAGTCCAAGCTTATTTCCATTCATTGAATCAAGGGGTCACTTCCCCCAAAAGGTCATCCACCTTCTGAGCCCTCCCGACAGATGGCCAGCCAGCCCCAGCTGGAAGGGCTCCCAAAGGACAGGCTTGCACGCATTCATTCCTAGAGTTGGAAGGGGTCGCCAAAGGCCATCCAGGCCAACTGGCCAAGCCCATTTACATTCATTGAATCAAGGGGTGTCCCCCCCCAAAGGTCGTCCGGTCCACCCCCCTTCTAAGCCCTCCCGACAGATGGCCAGGCTGCCAGGCAGCCCCAGCTGGAAGGGCTCCCAAAGGACAGGCTTGCATGCATTCAATCCTAGAGTTGGAAATGGACCCCAAAGGCCATCCAGGCCAAGCTCATTTACATTCATTGCATCAAGGGGCCCACAAAAGCCATCCAGGCCACCCCCCTTCTAAGCCCTCCTGGCAGATGGCCAGGCAGCCCCAGCTGGAAGGGCTCCCAAAGGACAAGCTTGCATGCATTCAAGCCTAGAATTGGAAGGGGTCCCCAAAAGTCATCCAGTCCAAGCTTATTTCCATTCATTGAATCAAGGGGTCACTCCCCCCAAAGGTCATCCACCTTCCAAGCCCTCCCGACAGATGGCCAGGCAGCCCCAGCTGGAAGAGTTCCCAGGCTTGCATTCATACAATCCTAGAGATGGAAAGGGACCTCAAAGGCCATCCGGGCCGAGCTTATTTCCATTCATTGCATCAAGGGGTCCCCAAAGGCCATCCAGTCCACCCACCTTCCAAGCCCTCCCGGCAGATGGCCAGGCAGCCCCTTCTGGAAGAACTCCCAAAGGACAGGCTTGGATTCATTCAATCCTAGAGTTGGAAGGGGCCCCCAAAGGCCATCCAGTCCTAGCTTATTTACATTCATTGAATCAAAGGGTCCCCAAAGGCCACCCAGCCCATTTAGGGACCCCTAAATGTTATCTAGTCCAAGCCCATTCTTGCCAGGTAAGGATGCCCAATCCAAGCCCTCCTCGCAGATGGCCAGGCAGTTCCTGCTGGAAGACACCCCCCCTCCCCAAAGGACAGGCTTATATTCTTACAATCCTAGAGTTGGAAGGGTTCCCCAAAGGTCATCCAGTCCAACTCTATTCTTGTCAGAAAGGGACGCCCAATCTAAACCCTCCCAACAGATGGTCAGCCGGCCTCTGCTGAAAGAACTCCAAAGGAGGAGAAAGTAAAGGAAGAGTTGAGACAGGATTATATTCATAGAATCCTAGAGTTGGAAGGGACTCCCAAAGGACGAAGACAAAGGAAATGCATTCGCATATCAAATATTCCTTTAACATTCAAATAATAGTTCATTTAGACTTCATTTCATTAAATGTCTCAACAGTTTTCCAGGTGTAGATTCAGAATCCTAAATTACAAGGTTGTTATTCCAGGCGAGGTCTGGCCAAAGCAGAAGAGACGTCCCTTGATCTAGATCGGGCCTGTCCAACAGGCAGCCCGCGGGCCGCACACGGCCCTCCAGCCCCTTGCACGCGGCCCGCCTACCCTCCTGAAAGAAATCATTTAAAAAATTTTTTAAAAAAATTCGGGCGGGGGGGAGCTCACGGGCATGCGCGGCAGGGCGGGAGCAACGAGGCGGAGGGCCCAGTGTCCTGTGTGGCCCGCCCCTTTTCGGCGGGGCTGGGTGACGTCAGGCGTGGCGCCGGCGCTAAGGAGGAAGAGGTGGAGGGAAGCAGCGGCCTCTGCCTCCACCTCTTCCTGCTCGCCGCTGGCACAAGGCCTGACGTCACCCCGCCCCGCCGAAAAGGGGCAGGGCGTGCAGGATGCCGGGTATGCGCGGCAGGGCGGGAGGCGGGGCGGGGGAGCGGCGATGTCCCTGGATGTTGGATCGGCCGCGCCTGGAAGCTTACCTTCCTTCTCCGAAGGAAGAGAAAGGAAGGTAAGCTCCGGGCGGCGATCCAGCATCCAGGGACATCGCCTTCCCCGCCTCCCGCCCTGCCGTGCATACCCGGGAGTGCCCCCCCTGCAAGCGTCCCTGCCCCCGCAAGCCCCCCCTGCTGCGGCCCCCAGATCATCAGTGACCGGAATTCCGGCCCTTGGGCCAGTAGAAGTTGGACAGCCCTGATCTAGATTTAGAAACTATTTTCCTATTGATGCAACCTAGAATCGCATTGGCTGTTCTAACTGCTGCGTCACAGTCTTGGCTCATGCCTAGGTTATGGTCTACTAAGACTCCCAGGTCCCTTTCACATGGACTGTTTTCAAGCTGGGTGACAACCATCCTAGGCCTATATTTGATAATCCAGTGTTTCCCAACCTTTTTTGAGCTGTGGCACACTTTTTAAATTTCCAAAATCTGGGGGCACACCACCAACCAAAATGACACTCTAACACAGTAATACATATAGGTAATAGGAATTTACCTTGAGTTTTGGAGTTGTAGTTCAACTACATCCAGAGAGCACTCGGGACCGACGAAGCAGGCAAGAAGGAAGGCGCCGCGGCAGCAGGCAGGGAGACGGAGGGAGGTCGAGAGCGGTTGCCCGCGCACCGGGGGGGGGAGGAAGGGGCTGGGCTTGGCGGAACCGTGAACCGGGAGAAAGGCTCCTCGCAAGGAACGGGCCCTGCGGGGAGCTGGGTTTGGCCGGCTCGCGTCTCCCAGTGATCCCGGCAGGAGACGCGAGGCGGCCAAACCCGGCTCCCCGCAGGGCCCAAGCCTGGCTCCGCCCCCTCTGGCTTCCGCTCTACCAGCAGCTTCTCCAGGCTTGAGGATGGCAATGCCAAGCCAGTGGTGACATAGCTAGCACAAGGCTGGCTTGGCATTGGCATCCTCAAGGCTGGAGAAGCTGCTGGGAGCTCCAAAGCTGGAGGAGAGGGGGAGGGGATTAGCGAAGCCTGGCTCCGCCCCCTCTGGCTTCCGCTCTACCAGCAGCTTTTCCAGGCTTGAGGATGGCAATGCCAAGCCAGTGGTGACATAGCTAGCACAAGGCTGGCTTGGCATTGGCATCCTCAAGCCTGGAGAAGCTGCTGGTAGAGCTGAAGCCAAAGGGGTGGGGCCAGGCCGCGCCAAGCCCCGCCCCACCCCCTCCAGCCTTGAGGAGGTAGGTAGATCTTTCTGACTTGGTTTTATTATAAGTAGCTCGCATGCTGAAACGTGTGGGCAGCCCTGGTGTAGATGTACCCTATGCTGGTTGTGCATCCCTATTGCTGCCAAGTCCCTGCAGCACAGAATGGGAAATGCCCAGGAAAAGAAAAGCGCCAATACTCACAAGAGGACATGGCCACAATGGCATCCACACTGAACAAGGCATCCGTAGGCAGCTCCCGAAGCAGCACGGGGCCCCTGCGGAGGAATCAGAATATCACAAAATAAGAGGAAACAACAACATGTAACTGGGTGCAAGCTCCAGCTGAAAAGACGGCTGCATTAAGATCGCTACTGACAGAAAGGTCATGAGTTCAAAGCTAGCCTGGGTCGGAGTGAGCTCCCGACCAAAAGTGTGTAGCTTGTTGTCGACCTTTGCAGTCCGAAAGACAGTTGCACCTGTCAAGTCGGAAATTTAGGTACCACTTTGTGGGGAGGCTAATTTAACTGATTTATGAGGCCATAAAAATCTCCAGGAAGTATGCAAAGAATGAGGAAGTGACAGCTCCCCTGGTGGCCAGAAGCTGGAATGTTAAATAGCCTCTGAGTGTCTGTCTATATATGTTGTGTGTCTATGGCATTGAATGTTTGCCATGTATATGTACATTGTAATCCGCCCTGAGTCCCCTGCGGGGTGAGAAGGGCGGAATATAAATACTGTAAATAAAACACTTGGGGCCAAAGTTTGCCCATGCCTGCTTTCGCTGGAGATCCTGCATTGAGCAGAGGGTTGGACTACATGGCCTTTGGGATCCCTTCCATCTTGATTATTCTGAATGATCACTGATTATGATTATAAAAATGGCTATGGGGGGAAAGAATGGTTGATGAGGGGTTGTTGTAGGATTTTTTGAGCTGTATGGCCATGTTCTAGAAGCACGCTCTCCTGGCGTTTCACCTGCATCTATGGCAGGTTTCCTCAGAGGTTGACGTGTGGAGTTACAGTTTCGGGGGGGGGGGGGGGGCTCAAAAGACCAGGCAGGCCTGGGCCCTGTGAGGAGCCGGGTTTGGCTGGCTCGCATCTCCCGCCAGGATCGCCCGAAGACGCGAGCCGGACAAACTCGGCTCCCCGGCAAGGCCTGGGCCCTGCAGGGAGCCGGGTTTGGCCGCCTCGCGTCTCCTGCCGGGATCGCTGGGAGACGTGAGCTGGAGAAACTCAGCTCCCCGGCAGGGCCTAGGCCCTGCGGGAAGCCATTATCCAGGTTCGCGGCTCTGCCGGCCCCGGGAAAGGCTCCCCGAGGTGCCCAGGTTCCTGCCTCCTCCGGAAGTGAGCCCACAGGATAGACACTATCCTTGTGGCTCACTTCCGGAGGAGGAGGAGGAGAGTGTCGCCCAGCCCCTCCCCTCCTGAGCCTCCCCTGCCTCTCTACGTCCTAGAGAGGGTCGTGTTTCCAAACCACTGTTCCGCGATCAGCTGATGTTCCACGGGAAAACCTCTCTCAGCAGCAGCAGGAGGGGGAAGAAAGGGGGGGGGAGAGGTTTTCTCGCGGAACATCAGCTGACCTCTCACGGAACACTAGTGTGCCGCACGCGGAACAGCGGTTGGGAAGAAAAGGTGAATAAAGGTGAATAAAGAAAAAATATTTTCTCTGTCACCCAACACTACGACTAGGGGGCACTCCCTAAAGCTCCAAGGTAGGAAAGTTAGGACTAATAAAGGGAAATATTTCTTCACCCAGAGGGTCATTGGGTTATGGCAGTGTTTCTCAACCAGTGTGCCGTGACGGACCTCCTGCTGTGCCGCGAGAAAAGCTCTCTGCCCCCCTTCCTTCCCCCTCCTTCTGCCGAACTCCTGCTACTTGGGGGAAGAAGAAGAAGGGCCGGGCGGTGGCGAAGAAAAAAAAGGGGCCAGAGCGCCGCCTCCTTTGGCCACTTTTCCAGCCAGCCTCCAATCCGCCATGACTCTCGCCCCTTGCTCGCTGAAGCCGCATGGAGGAGCCCCGCCCATTGAAGCCCATCCACCGCTCATGCTCCTCCGTGGGAGAGCTGAAGCTGGGGGGAGGGGGCGGGGCATGGTGCAGCCTGGCTCCGCCCCCTCCCTGGCTTTGGCACTCCCAGCAGCTGCTCCAGCCTTGACGGGACAGTGACAAGCCAGCATTGTGCTGGCTCTGGCACCGCTGACTTGGTACTGCCCCCTCAAGGCTGGAGCAGCTACTGGGAGAGGTGAAGACGAGGGGAGGGGCGGGGCATGGCACGGCCTGGCTCCACCCCCTCCCTGGCTTTGGCACTCCCAGCAGCTGCTCCAGCTTTGACGGGACAGTGCCAAGCCAGCATTGTGCTGGCTCTGGCACCGCTGACTTGGTACTGCCCCCTCAAGGCTGGAGCAGCTACTGGGAGAGGTGAAGACGAGGGGAGGGGCGGGGCATGGCACGGCCTGGCTCCTCCCCCCTCCCTGGCTTTGGCACTCCCAGCAGCTGCTCCAGCCTTGACGGGACACAGCCAACCCAGCAGAGTGCTGGCTCTGGCACCGCTGACTTGGTACTGCCCCCTCAAGGCTGGAGCAGCTACTGGGAGAGGTGAAGATGAGGGGAGGGGCGGGGCATGGCATGACTGGCTCCGCCCCCTCCCCTGGCTTTGGCAGCTGCTCCCAGCAGGCCACCATCCCCCAGCCATTCTTTACTGTGTTAGAGTGTCATTTTGTGTCATTTTGGTTGTTGGTGTGCCCCTGGATTTTTTTAATGTTCAAAGTGTGCCACGGCTCAAAAAAGGTTGGAAAACACTGGGTTATGGAACTCACTTCCAGAGGAGGTTGTGACAGCTGTCAGCCTGGACAGCTTCAAGGCAGGATTAGACAGGTTCATGGATACCAAGGGAATCAGTAGTTACTGAAATGGACATCCAAGTGCCACCTCTGTGTTGATGGAGGCAGGCAGGATTTTTCCCGGGTACTGGTTGTGGGGGTCGGGAGCAGGTGAGGGTTTTGCCCTCCTTTCTGCTAGAGATCCCTGTGTACAACTAGTGGGCCACTGTGTGACACAGAAGGCTGGACTAGATGGGCTGAGGCCCGATTCAGCATGGCTCTTCTTATGTTCTTATGTTCTTAAACACTGTAATAATCAAATCGGCGTTGATATTCGCTGCTTTGAGTCGCAATCAATGAGATGAAACAATAACAACAATGTAGGCAAAGCTATACGTCGGCAGGCAAAGTTCATGTGTTTACTTCTGAGCATACATACATGTGATATCAAGCAGAAATCTGGGGAAGCTTTGCCCAAATTTAGGCCAAAGCCCTGGGAATCCAAGAAAGAGGTTTCGCTACCTTGGCAAGCTAGAAGCACCCAACCTCACTTCCCAAAATGAATCTCAACTAAGCTGAGGGAGATGCTGCTGAGTTGTATTCGTCCCAGCTGAGAAGGATGAAGGCCGCAATCCCTGATGTCTGCAAGGCTTGACAATGCTGGCCTGCCTTCACCAGGTGCCTAGGAATGATCAGGTAGCACAGTAATTCCCAACCTTTTTTGAGCCGCGGCACATTTTTTACATTAACCAAATCCTGGGGCACACCACCAACCAAAATGACACAAAATGACACTCTAACACAGTAATACATATAGTTAATATGTTTTTGAATGTATTTATACACTCAGTGTGAAACCTGGGCCTGTTTTGATGAACACAACATAGATATCCTGGCAGGAATGGCAGAAAGACACAAACTTCCCACACAGAACTCCCATAACCAAGAGAAAATACTATAAGAGTTTGGTGGGCATTGGTCTTGAGTTTTGGAGTTGTAGTTCACCTATATCCAGAGAGCCCTGTGGACTGAAGCAATGTTGGATCAGGACCAAACTTGGCATGAATACTGAATATGCCCAAATGTGAACACAGATGGAGTTTGGGGAAAATAGACCTTGACATTTGGGAGTTACAGTTTCTGGGATTTATAGTTAACACACAATCAAAGAGACCCCATGAATGACAGACCTGGACCAAACTTGGCACACAGAACCCCCATGACCCACAGAAAATACTGGAGGGGTTTGAGAGGAATTGACAGTGATTTATGGGAGATGTAGTTCACCTACATTTGGAGATCACTCTGAACCCAAACAACCCTGTGTCTTACCTTGCATGCATGTGTGTGTTGGGCTTGTTTGATTATTTGTTTGCCAGTGGTGGGCATCTGCAATACAGTGACCACACACACATAGGCAGGCAAAGTAGACATGCTTTTGTGATTGTTTTTTCATGTGTTTGCTTCTGTGCATGCATACATGTGTGTCTTTCCTTTCATTCATGTGTGTGTTAACTTGCGTGTTTGCTTGTTTGTCAGTGGTGAGTCCCTGCAATACGGTGACAACATACACAAAGAGGCAGGCAAATTATGCGTGTTTTCCTGATTTTTTTCATGTGTTTGGTTCAGTGCGTCCATACATGCGTGTCTTTCCTTGCAGGCATGTGTGTGTTGGCTTGTTTGCTTGTTTATTTATGACATTTATATGCCGCCCTTCTCACCCCGAAGGGGACTCAGAGCTGCTTACAAGTATTATGTAAATACAATATATTATATTATTGCCATAGCACAATATTAATATTATATATTACATTGTACCATAACATTATACCGTAATATTATTAGTAATATTAATTAAATATTAAATAAATATTAAATATTAGTAATATTAATTAATTAAATATTAAAGTAAAATTGTACTTGTTATATGTTGTATGTTGTATGTAATTGTATGTGGAACCGGCAGGGACTGTCTGTACGTATATGTTATGTAATCCGCTCTGAATCCCCTTCGGGGTGAGAAGAGCGGAATATAAATACAATATATTATATTATTGCCATAGCACAATATTAATATTCTATATTACATTGTACTATAACATTATACCGTAATATTATTAGTAATATTAATTAAATATTAAATAAATATTAAATATTAATAAATATTAAATAATAGTAATATTAATTAATTAAATATTAAAGTAAAATTGTACTTGTTATATGTTGTATGTAATTGTATGTGGAACCGGCAGGGACTGTCTGTATGTATATGTGATGTAATCCGCTCTGAGTCCCCTTCAGGGTGAGAAGAGCGGAATATAAATAAAGTGTATTATTATTATTATATTACATGTAATATAAAATATATGATTATAATATCCTATTATTATTAGTAGTAGTATTATATTGTATTACATTATAATATTATCAATTTTTTTTTGTTTACCAGTGATGGGTTCCTGCAATACAGTGACAACACACACAGATATACATATACATACATATGTATGTTTGTTTGTTTGTTTATTTGCTAATAATGGATTCCCGTACTAGATGCATGGGGTGGGGGGGCATTCTCGTGCCAAAGTGGACACACCTCCTTGCCTAAGTTTGCTTCCTTCCCTTGTTTTCCTCTTGTTTACCACATTCGGGTGCTGCATCTGCCAGAACCAGAGCCCGAACAACAACCCCACCTTGGAGGGTGTTCTCCCTCCCCGCTCTTCCCTTCCCAATAACAAGAAAACAAAGATTGATTCATTCTTCTCTCTCTCTCTCTCTCTCTCTCTCTCTCTCTCTCTCTCTCTGTTTTTATGGCATTCCAAAGAGGCTAGCTATAGGAAAACAAAAGATTTAATTCATCCTTTTCCCCTCCTCAATTCTGTTTTGGAAGGCTTTGGGGGGCTTTCACGTGAGGTGGATTTTTTTCCCTCCCTTCCCTCCCAAGAACAAATAATAATAACAACAACTTTATTTATACCCCGCCACCATCTCCCCAATGGAGTCTCGGGTGGCTAACATGAGGCCAAGCCCTTCTAAAATACAATATGACACAGTAAAATACAGAATACAGACAAAATACATCAGAAATAATAATCTATTATATAAATGAGGTCCCGTCATAGAACGACCGTCCTAGGCAGAGAAACCTTACAAGACACAGGAACCAAACTTGGCAACATAAATAGGCCTCAGGCAAGGTAGGTTTTTAGCAAAGAAACTTTCCCCCCCAAAACCTAGAAGGCCCCCAAAACAACAGTACAAAAAAACCTACATTTCCCAGCGTCCTCCGCAGCTGCCAACGAATCTCCAGGCCTCTACATTCTGACAACATGATTGGTTGCCAATGAGGGAGTATTTGCATAACGTTGTGAGTTGTTGTGGTGGGTGGGATGTTGAAGTCCTGGGGAGTTGTCGGTGTGTGGTGTTGCTGGCGTTCTGCAGAGCTTGTGGATATACAATGTTTTTTGTCTTTCCGTCTGCTGTGTTGATGTAGAGGTTGATGCTTGCGTGGGTGGGGTACTTTGGAAGTGAGTGGAGGTACTTGAAATCCCATCATCCATGGTCCACCCTCCTCCAAACTGCAGTAGAATGTAGCGTGGGTCATAGGGGCTCTGTGTGCCAAGGTAGGTTACTGAAAATTCAGGCCATACACAATGTCCCATGAGTTGAGGCCTAGTCAGGAAAATCAAGTTAATGAAGCCTTACTGTCAATTCAGGCCATACACAATGTCCCATGAGCTGAGGCCTAGTCGGGAAAATCAAGTTAATGAAGCCTTACTGTCAATTCAGAGCTTAAACAGTATCCCATTAAGTGAGGCCTAGTCGGGGAAATCATGTTAATGAAGCCTTTCTGTCAATTTTGGGCGTGGTCTGTGATTTGTAGGGGTTTAAATTTTCTGTGGGAAGTGAATTGGGTGTTTGTGTTGGTGACTGCCTCAGGCCTTTGCCTTATCCTCCTCTGCCAGTTTATTATGGATCGGAATGTTCATGTTGGCTGGCCAATAGAGGCGTTATGCAAATAGTCCCTCATTGGCAGCCAATCATGTTGTCAGAATGTAGAGGCCGGGAGATTCGTTGGCAGCCACAGAGGACGCTGGGAAATGTAGGTTTTTTTGTATCGTTGTTTTGGGGGCCTTCTAGGTTTTGGGGGGGAAGTTTCTTTGCTAAAAACCTACCTTGCTTGAGGCCTATTTATGTTGCCAAGTTTGATGTCTCTGCCTTGTAAGGTTTCTCTGCCTAGGATGGTCGTTCCATGACGGGACCTCCTTTATATAATAGATTATAAATAATTTCCCAATGAGGTCTAATAATAAATATCATAATAAATAACATTCAATATAATTATAAATAATTTATAAGGTAGTTAAATAATAGTTATTATTGTAGGGCTGCTGGACTCCCTCCTTTTGGATTAACCATGGGCCAACTTGGGCCTTCCCTTGAGAGGTGATTTGGACTCCAACTCCCACCATTTCTTGCAGCCTCAGGCCCTTTCCTTTTAAGCGGCTAAGGGGGAAAATGAAGGGGCCTGAGTCCAAATCACCTCTCAAAAGAAAGGCCCAAGCTCTGCCCAGGTGCGGCGATTCGAGCAGGCCGGAGACGCGAATCGCTCTACACAAGGCCCAAAAGGAGGAGCGTTGGGCAGCCAGAGGCGCCGCCGCGCCAAATGCGAATGCGCGGAACCTGGCGGCCAGATGCGCCCCAGACCATGTGGCGCCCAACGCAGCTGCGTAGTTCGCGTAACGTTAGATCCGCCTCTGGCTTCAACTCCCACAATTCCTAACAGCCTCAGGCCCTTTCCTTATCCCCCTCAGAGACAGAAAAAGCCAATTTGGGGGGAAGAAAGAGGTATTTGCTGTAGGAAAAAGCAGCCTTGTCGTCACGCTTCGAAGGCTGCACAGTTTATTTTCTCCAGGAGTTTTCTTTGGTCCTGTCCCTTTTCCTTCCAAACCCAAGAGTTCGTTAAAGCTAATGTGGAAATCCTCTTGGAAAAAAGGAGGAATGCTATGTGATCTTGAAAACTTCCCCAATTTGGGTCGCTGTGAGTTTTCCTTGCTTTCTGGCCATGTTCCGGAAGCATTCTCTCCTGACGTTTCGTCCACATCTGTGACGGGCATCCAGGGGCGGTCTAAGGTTATTTTATATGGTACGCGAATATTACTTTGGCGCCCCCTTTGTCTCCGCCCCCTTTCCCTTTGCCTCCGCCCCCTGCCTGCCCAATTGCATCACGTGACGTGTTT
This sequence comes from Anolis apletophallus, assembly GCA_030556195.1. NCBI lineage: Eukaryota > Metazoa > Chordata > Lepidosauria > Squamata > Anolidae > Anolis > Anolis apletophallus. Next base: position 137,972 of record JARBWK010000052.1, read on the forward strand.
ACAGGCTTCTGCGCCTGCAGGAGCTTCTGCACATGCCCAGAAGCTCCTGCAGGCGCAGAAGCCGAAGCCTGTAAACACGTCACGTCACCACTCCGTCCGTATTCGGCACGCAGGGGGCGGAGACAAAGGGAGAGGTTACGCTCAACTTCAATTCCGGAGCCATTGCGCATGCGCGAAAATCTCCGCACATGCCCAGAAGCTCCTGCAGGCCAGGCGCTGAAGCCGATGCAGCAGCAGGGAGGTTTGCTACAGTGGCGCGGCCAGCGTGGCGGCGCCCTTCCCAGAAGTTGGCGCCCTAAGCGGCCGCTTACTTCGCGTATACATCAGACCGCCCCCGTGGGCATCTTTTCTCCTTCCTCCCTCCCTTTTGTCTTTCCTTCCTTCTCTTTTTCCTTTATCCTTCCTTCCATCCATCCTTCCTTCTTTTTTCCTTCCTCCTTCCCTTCCACCCTATTATCCTTCCTTCTTTCCTCCCTCCTTCCTTCTTTCCTTCCTTCCTTCCTTCCATCCTTCCTTCTTTTTGTCTTTCCTTCCTTTATCCTTTCCTTCCTTTTCCCTTTATCCTTCCTTCCTTCCATCCTTCCTTCTTTTTTTCCTTCCTCCTTTCCTTCCACCCTATCATCCTTCCCTCTCTCCTTCCATCCTCCCTCCCTTTTGTCTTCTTTCTCTTTTTCCTTCCTCCTTCCCTTCCTTCCTTCCATCGTTGAGCAGCCAGTTAGAAAGTTTGCCCAGGCCTGATCTACACTGTATAATTAATGAAGTTTGACATCACTTGGAACTGCTTTAGGTCAAAGCTTTATGGAAGCATTTGGGATTGTAGTTTTACAAGGCATAGAGTGCATTTGGAAGGCTTTCCCAAAAGAGTCTGGAGCAACAAGCACCTGAGGCAAAGCACCAAAATCAGTGTGTACAGAGCTATCGTACTGTCTATTCTCCTCTATGGGTCTGAAACACCTACGACTCCTTGAACGCTTTCATCAGCGCTGTCTTCGCACAATCCTAAATATACACTGGACCGACTATGTCAGTGTTTCTCAACCAGTGTGCTGTGGCACACTAGTGTGCCATGAGCGATCATCAGGTGTGCCGCGAGAAAAGCTCTCTGCCCCCCTTCCTTCCCCCCTCCTCCTGCCAAACTCCTGCTGCTTGGGAGAGGAGGAGGAAGGGCCAGGTGGCGGTGAAGAAAAAGAAGGGACCGGGGCGCCGCCTCCTTCGGCCATTTCCCCAACCAGCCTCTAATCCGCCATGACTTTCACCCCTTGCTTGAAGCCCGCGCAGAGGAGCCCTGCCCACTGAAGCCCGTCCACCGCTCATGCTCCTCCTCTGTGGGAGAGCTGAAGCCGGGGGGGAAGAGAGGCATGATGCAGCCTGGCTCCGCCCCTTCCCCCCGGCTTCAGCACTCCCACAGCTTTGCCAGCCTTGAGGGGGCAATGCCAAGCCAGCGGTGGCAGAGACAGCACAATGCTGGCTTGGCACTGCCCTCTCAAAGCTGGCGAAGCTGTGGGAGAACTGAAGCCGGGGGGAGGGTTCAGGGCATGGTGCGGCCTGGCTCCGCCCCTTCCCCCGGCTTCAGCGCTCCCACAGTTTCGCCAGCCTTGAGGGGGGCAGTGCCAAGCCAGCGGTGGCAGAGCCAGCCCAATGCTGGCTTGGCACTACCCCTCAAGGCCGGCGAAGTTATGGGAGAACTGAAGCCGGGGGAGGGGGTGAGGCATGGCGTGGCCTGGCTCCTCCCCCTCCCCGGCTTTGGCAGTCCCAGCAGGTCACCACCCCCAGCTGTTCTTTACTGTGTTACAGTGTCATTTTGTGTCATTTTGGTTGGTGGTGTGCCCCCGGATTTTTTTAATGTTAAAAGTGTGCCACGGCTCAAAAAAGGTTGGGAAACATTGGACTATGTGACGAATGTTGATGTCCTTGAGCAAGCAGGGATCACCAGCATGCTACTGAGAACACAGCTGCGCTGGGCAGGGCACGTCTCTAGGATTGAGGACCACCGCCTCCCAAAAATACTACTACATGGTGAACTCGCCACGGGTCAGCGCAAGAGAGGCGCCCCCCAAAAGAGATATAAGGACTCCCTGAAACATCTCAGGCTCGGCCAGATTGATTACCAACAATGGTCCAGCCTGGCCTCACATCGGGAGGCATGGAGACGCACTATCCACAATGCTGCGGCCTCTTTCGAGACCACACGCCGAAGGGGTCTCGAAGAGAAACGACAACGCAGAAAGAACCGCAACTTGGAAACGACATCACCCAAGGAGACTTTCTGCTGTGCTTTCTGCAACCGAACTTGCCTATCTCAGATTGGCCTTTTTAGTCATCAACGCGCTTGTCAAAAGCGTGGGATGAGTCCTTCCTAAGTAATGCCGAGAAAAAAGAAAAAAAAAACCCTTCTCAGACAAAAGAGCGCCGGTGCCTCACCAAACTACACACCCCAGGATCCCATAGCCTTGAGCTGTGAGGTTAAAGTGGTATCGAACTGCATTAATGCTACAGTATAGATCAGTGCTTCTCAACCTTCCTAAGGTCACGACCCCTTGATACAGTTCCTCATGTTATGGTGACCCCCAGCCAATAAAATTATTTTCGTTTCTACTTCTTAACTGTAATTTTGCTACTGTTGTGAATCGTAATGTAAATCTCTGATATGCAGGGTGTACTTTCATTCACTGGATCAAATTTGGCACAAATACCCAATACGCCCAAATTTGAATACTGGTGGGGTTGAAAGGGGATTGATTTTGTCATTTGGGAGTTGTAGTTGCTGGGATTTATAGTTCACCTACAATCAAAGAGCGTTCTGAACTTCATCAACAATGGAAGTGAACCAAACTTGGCACACAGAACTCCCAAGACCAACAGAAAATACTGGAAGGGTTTGGTGCACATTGATCTTGAGTTTGGGAGTTGTAGTTCACCTACATCCAGAGAGCACTATGGACTCAAACCATGATTGGATCTGGATCAAACTTGGCACAAATCCTCAATATGCCCAAATGTGAACACTGGTGGAGTTTGGGGGAAATAAACCTTGACATTTGGGAGTTGTAGTTGCTGGGGTTTATAGTTCACCTACAATCAAAGAGCGTTCTCAACTCCATCAATGATAGAATTGGACCAAACTTAGCAACCAGAGCCCCCTTGACCAACAGAAAATATTGTGTTTTCTGATGGTCTTTGGCGACCCCTCTGACACTCCCTCATGACCCCCTTTGGGGTCCCGACCCCCAGGTTGAGAAACACTGGTATAGATGCAGAGCCATGGATATGTGGAGAGAGCTGCGCAGAAAAGCAACAGCGGAGCTGGCTCAGCCGAGCAGCATTACGTCATGGCTTGGGAGCCGCTTCTCCCTCCTCCTATTGTTGCGATTGCTTTTTCCTTCCCATCCATTTCTTTTGCTCATGCTTCATTTCTATAGTACTATCCTTTTATTATTTTTGATCCTAAGATAGATAGATAGATAGATAGATACTAGATATCCTCCTTTGCAGTAGGTTTATTTCCATCAGATGCAACTGTATCCATTTAATTCTTGGAGTCATTCTATCTCTAGGTATTGAATAGCTGAAGGCTGAAATATGGGTCTGAAATCCGCATCTCGACTTCGGGTCCCGTCGATTCCCCTGTTTGCCACCCCATAATAAGCTATTCTTCCCAATGTTTTCCCCTCCGTTGGGTCCGAAAACGACCTCCCGGGTCCCGGCTGAAAAGAGGCGCTTTGCAGCCTCTTGCAAAAGCAATTTCCATGGATGTTGACTTGGAATTGAACGACGCATTGTCCGGTGGGATTTACTCCTGGGACAAGCGCACGCCGCAATGCAAGGCTTGGATCCGAACCTGCCTTGTTTAGAAATGCTCTTGTCTTTTCTCAGCAGACTGGAATATTTCGTCTGTTTTCGTCTTCCTAAGGTTACTTTCCTGTTGTTGTTGTTTGCAAAAGGAGAGAATGTTGTTTATCTTGCGAACCAACCCTTCGCTCGGCCGATTTGCGGCAAATGTGTCCTGTCACTTTAGGACCGTGGCGTCAACAGTGATTTCATTGGGTTCTTGGGGGGGGGGGTGGCGTTCGCAGGACGAGCGCAAGGAAGCTCCTCTGTGCGCACCGCTTAAAAAAACCACAGATTTATTTATTTATTTATTTATTTATGGCATTTTACCCCGCTCTTCTCAACCCCCGAGGGGGGACTCAGAGCGGCTTTCAAAAGGCACAATTTGATGCCTACATCACAATCGCAGTATAAAAACACAATATAAAACCCTCCAGCACTCAACACTAAAATACATTAAAATACAATTATATTCACACATCCTATGCATTCACCTATGTTAAAAACAGTGTTCCGTCCATAAAAGCATTGAGCCCTATTCACCAACTTTCCATCAAAACTACTAAAGTGCTGTCCTGTGCTACTATGCGAACGCCTGGTCCCACATCCAGGCTTTCACTTTTTTCCTAAATGTCAGGAGGGATGGAATTGATCGTATGTCGCTAGAGAGCGCATTCCACAGACGGGGAGCCACCATCGAGAAGGCCCTCTCCCTCGTCCCCACCAGCCGCACCTGGGAAGCCAGCGGGAGCGAGAGCAGGGCCTCCCCGGATGATCTTAAAGTACAAGGTGGGACGTAGCGGCATATGCGTTCGGACAAGTAAGCTGGGCCAGAACCGTATAGAGCTTTAAAGGTCAACACCAGCACTTTGAATTGAGCCCGGAATTGGACCGGCAGCCAGTGGAGCTCCAGTTAGTATGTAGCTCCAGTTAGTAGTCTGGCTGCCACCCGTTGGACTAGTTGTAATTTCCGAACTGTCTTCAAAGGCAGCCCCACGTAGAGCGCGTGGCAGTAATCTATTCGGGATGTGACCAGAGCGTGGATGACCGTAGCCAGATTGTCCGTACACAGATGGAAATCAAAGAATCAAAACAAGAATTTTCATTTCCCCCCCTAGATTGCAAGAAGAATCAAAAGAGTATTTCGATGGCTTGAAACTAGATCGTAAAAACCTATCGCGCACTGTAGGGGCTTGGTATCCAAATTGTTACGCGCAAGGACTGGATGGCAAAAAAAAATTGCACTTGCTTTGAAAAGGGAGAAGAGAAAGTCGAGGCAATGGAAGCATTCTTGTTTGCATTCTGTAAACCAGTGTTTCCCAACCAGTGTGCCGTGGCATACTAGTGTGCCGTGAGCGATCATCAGGTGTGCCGTGGGAAATTGGAACCTCCAATACCCTTTCTTTCCCCTCCTGCCGAACACTTTTTCTTCTCCACTCGGGCTCCCTTCTTCCCAGCCTCGCTCTGCTCGCTTTGCCTCACTTTGCTCTGGGGCAACATAACATTTGAGTCCACAGTGCTCTTTGGGTGTAGGTGAACTACAACTTCCAAACTCAAGGTCAATTCCCAAGCAAACCCTTTCAAGTACTTTCTGTTGGTAATGAAAGTTCAATATGCCAATTTGGTTCAATTCCATTATTGCAAGAGTTCAGGATGCTCTTTGATTGTGTGTTAACTATAAGTCCCAGAAACTGTAACTCCCAAATGTCAAGGTCTATTTTCCCCAAACTCCATTTTCACATTTGGGCACATTGAGTATTTATGCCAAGTTTGGTCCTGATCCAACATTGTTTGAGTCCACAGTGCTCCATGGATGTAGGTGAACTACAACTTCCAAACTCAAGGTCAATTCCTAAGCAAACCCTTTCAGTACTTTCTGTTGGCAATGAGAGTTCAATATGCCAATTTGGTTCAATTCCATTATTGCAAGAGTTCAGGATGCTCTTTGATTGTGTGTTAACTATAAGTCCCAGAAACTGTAACTCCCAAATGTCAAGGTCTGTTTTCCCCAAACTCCATTTTCACATTTGGGCACATTGTGTATTCATGCCAAGTTTGGTCCTGATCCAACATTGTTTGAGTCCACAGTGCTCTCTGGATATAGGTGAACGACAACTCCAAAACTCAAGGTCAATGTCCACCAAACTCTTATAGTATTTTCTCTTGGTTATGGGAGTTCTGTGTGGGAAGTTTGTGTCTTTCTGCCATTCCTGCCAGGATATCGATGTTGTGTTCATCGAAACAGGCCCAGGTTTCACACTGAGTGTATAAATACATTTAAAAACATATTAACTATATGTATGACTGTGTTAGAGTGTCATTTTGTGTCATTTTGGTTGCTGGTGTGCCCCAGGATTTTGTAAATGTAAAAAATGTGCCACGGTACAAAAAAGGTTGAAAAACACTGCTGCAAACATAGCCCGAGATTCTCCAGTTATAAAGGACTACAGCTCCCATAACCCCCTTTGTCTGGCTGGGAGATGATGGGGACTGCAGTCATGCAAAACATCCATTTAGGGGGGTGGGTTACTGTACCATTAATGAAAGAGATGCTGCAGGGACACAAAGCATGACGCTCAGTTAAAGCAATTGTGGTGCTTGCCCAATGTTGGTCTATGCACTTTTTTTGGGATCTAGCCCAGTGATGCAAAACCTATGGCTCCCTAGTGCCAGCTTATCCAATGGTCAGGAATTCTGGGAGCTGAAATCCAAAACATCGGGAGGGACACAGGTTGTTTACAGCTGATTTACTGGTGCTAAAAATATTACTACTATTATTGAGTTGCTGTAAGTTTTCTGGGCTGTATGACCATGTTCCAGCAGCATTCTCTCCTAACATTTTGCCTGCATCTGTGGCTGGCTTCCTCACAAGTTCTTTTGACAATGAAGCAAGTAGAGTGTATATGTACGTATGTGTGTGTATATATATATATCTATATCTATATATATCTGCATTACTTCGCGAACGAAGATTCTTAGGAAGGACTCATCCCACGCTTTTTACAAGCGTGTTGATGACTAAAAAGGCCAATCTGAGATAGGCAAGTTTGGTTGCAGAAAGCACAGCAGAAAGTCTCCTTAGGTGATGTTGTTTCCAAGAAGCGGTTCTTCCTGTGTTGTCCTTTCTCTTCGAAACCCATTTGGCATTTCTTCTCGAAGAAAAGGGAGGGAAAAAACCCTCTTGTCTGTTTGAAACAAGCATGAATATTGCGCTTGACAAGCTTGAATGGCATTGAGTAGCCTTGCAGCTGCAAAGTCAAACAGTGAGGGTATTTACATAGAGGTAGCCTGGCTGTTGTTGCCTGGAGGCATCCTCTAGGACAGGGGTAGGGAACCTTTCTGACTCGGAGAGCCATGAAAGCAAAATATTTGGAAATGTATTTCAATGAGAGCCATATAATATATATATAATATATTTTAAGACTGAATTCAACTAAATGTGAGTATATACGTACAATGCGTGGCAGGGGATGGCTAATTTAATATAATGCCAAGTTTTCAAATGCTGTGGTTTATTTATTTTTTTAATACAATACAAATGTACCCTTGGTTCGCTTCTGATACAATTAATTAATTAATTAATTAAACCTTGGCCCGCTTCCGGCGACTGGTTCGGCGGCCTTCAGGGGTCTCGGCAAGGCCGGTGCTCTCAGGGCCCAGGACAGGCTCTAAGAGAGACGGCCCCAGGCAGCAAGGACCGGGCAGTCTCCTTTGTGCGGGGCGCTTGTTCCGAGACCTCTGCGCCGCCCAGGGAGGCTTGAGCAGCCTGAGATGGGGCAGGGGGAAGAGCCGTAGCGGGGGCCTCAGGGGAGCCATCTCTGCCGCCTCCCCCCACCGGGGCCGCCTCCACTGCCACCGCCACTTTCTTGCTCGTCGACAACATCGCCTCAGTTCACTCAGTGAGATAAAAGCCGCTCCGCGCATGCACGCTGAGAGCTAGACGTGCCAGAAACCCAGCTCCCTACAGCAGTGTTTCTCAACCTGGGGGTCGGGACCCCCAGGGGGGTCGCAAGAGAGTTTCAGAGGAGTTGCCAAAGACCATCAGAAAACAAATATTTATGGTGGTCTTAGGAAGCCCTTTGGCAGAGAAGATTGAAGATCTCTCCGCTGGCCTTCTCTTTCTTTTGGAAACAGATTGGCAGGCCTCCCAGCCAAGGGGAGGGCTGTTTCTGAGACTCTAAGTGGGGAGAGCAGGCATGCTTGGCGCATGGCAACATGGTGCACATGTGTGGGGTGAGGGAGAGTAAGTGAGGTGGGACGGAGGCTCATGCCAGCTAGTCCCTTCAAGGCATGAGGGTTCTGTGTAGGAAGTTTGACCCAATTCTATCATTGATGGGGTGCAAGGGGCTCTTTGATTGTAGGTGAACTATAAATCCCAGCAACTACAACTCCCCAATGTCAAGATCTATTTTCCCCAAACTCCACCAGTGTTCACATTTGGGTATATTGAGGATTAGTGTCAAGTGTGGCCCAGATCCATCATTGTTGGGTCTATAGTGCTCTCTGCATGTAGGTGAACTATGACTCCCAAACTCAAGGTCAATGCCCACCAAACACTTCCAGTATTTGCTGTTGGCCATGGGCGTTTTTTGTGCCAAGTTTGGTTCAATTCCATTGTTAGTGAGTTCAGAATGTTCTTTGATTGTGGGTGAACTATAAATCCCAGCAACTACAACTTCCAAATGACAAAATCAACCCCCCCCCTCAAAAATACAGTTATGAAGTAACAATGAAAATAATGGTTAGGGGTCACCACAACATGAGGAACTGTATTAGGGGGTCGCAGCATTAGAAAGGTTGAGAAACACTGCCCTACAGCATTCCCCCACAGCACTCTCCTCTAGTCATTTCCCCAAGCCATGCCAATGTTGCCAGACCGTCTGAACTATTCTGTGTTTTAATGATATTTTATTGTGTATTTTTAATCTTGCATTTTGTATTGCATTTTAGAGTGTATATGTTTACTGTGCATTGTTCTGCTTCCTGGCTGTAAGCCGCCCCGAGCCTATTTGGGAGTGGCGGCATAAAAGCCGAGTAAATAAATAAAAAAATAAATAAATCTTTGAGGAGTGAGGTATTTTGTACTCCTGTAGACACCGTAGCCCAGGGGTAGGGGACCTATGGCTCAGGAGCCAGGTGTGGCTCTTTTCATGATCCTGGATTCATCGCTGAGCCTGGAACCCCAGGTCTCAGCGGTGGCCAGGGGAGCTTTTGCACAGTTAAGACTCGTGCGCCAGCTGCGCCCGTACCTTGGGAAGTCTGATCTGGCTACGGTCGTCCACGCTCTGGTCACATCCCGAATAGATTACTGCAACGCACTCACGGGGCTGCCTTTGAAGACAGTTCGAAACTGCAATTAGTCCAACGGGCAGCAGCCAGACTAATAACGGGAGCTACATACAGGGAGCATACCACCCCTCTGTTGTGTCAGCCCCACTGGCTGCCTGTCCAATTCCGGGCTCAATTCAAAGTGCTGGTTTTGACCTTTAAAGCTCTATACGGTTCTGGCCCAGCTTACTTGTCCGAACGCATCAGCCGCTATGTCCCACCTCGTAATCTAAGATCATCCGGGGAGGCCCTGCTCTCGCTCCCGCCTACGCCTCAGATGAGGCTGGTGGGGACGAGGGACAGGGCCTTCTCGGTGGTGGCTCCCCGCCTGTGGAATGCGCTTCCTATTGCTGTACGATCCACCACATCCCTCCTGGCCTTCAGGAAAAAAGTAAAATCCTGGCTGTGGGACCAGGCATTCGTACACCAGCACGAGGCAGCATTTTAGATTGGTTTTTAATGAAAGTGGGTGATTATGGCCAATGTTTTTATGGAGTGAACATGGTTTTAATCCAGAGTGAATGTGTATGGTGCTAATGTAGTTGTATTTTAATGTATTTTTAATGTATTTTAATTGTTGAAGTGTTTTGGGGTTTATATTGTTATTATGTGGGCATCGAATTGTGCCGTACTGTAAGCCGCTCTGAGTCCCCCCTTGGGGGTTGAGAAGAGCGGGGTAAAATCCCGAAATAAATAAATCATTGCATCTGGCTCTGCAGAACAGCCCGGGCCTCGGTTTCCCAGCGTGCAGCGGGGAGGAATGACGCTAATGCGCCACAATTGCCGCTTCCGCGCTGCCATGGCTGCCTCTTCCTCATCCCCTGCTTCTCTTGGGGCCCTGCGCCCTCTTCGCCGGGGAGGTGGGCCTGGCCCTGGCACCCTGGCACCCTTTCCTTCTCTCCTTTCTTTTCCCTCCCTCTCTCCCCTTCTTTCCTCCATTCTCCCTCCCCCTTCCTTCCTTCCTCTTCTATTCTTTCCCCCCCAAGTCTTCCTTTCCTTCTATTTCCTTTCTTTTCACTTCCCCCTCTCTCCCCTTCCTTCTTTCTTCCATTCTTCCTCTTCCTTCCTTTCTCCCACTTCACCCTTTCCTTCTCCTTCTCTCCTTCCTTTTCCCTCCCTCTCTCCCCTTCCTTCTTTCCTCCATTCTCCCTCCCTCTTCCTTCCTCCCTCCCTCTTTTAATCTTTCCCCCCAAGTCTTCCTTTCCTTCTCCTTCCTTTCTTTTCACTTCCCTCTCTCTCCCCTTCTTTCTTTTCTTCTTTTCCCTTCATTATTTTACTTTTTCCTCACTCCCTTTCCTTTCTTTTCCCCACCCTTTCCTTTCCTCCCTTCCCATTTCCTTCTTTCTTTTCCCCTCCTTGTCTCTCTCCTGCTTTTCTTTTCTTCCTTTTCCATAATTTGTTCTTCTTTTCTTTCTTCCTCTCCCCCTCTCTCCTTTCTTTCTTTCTTTCTTTCTTTCCCCCTTCCTTCCTTCTGTCTCTTCTTCCTTCCCAGAGTCCTGAGCGTGCCTTTTGCAGAGCCAGGTCTGAAGTGTCCCGTCATTCTGCCGGGGGAATCCTTTTCTCATAGGATGTACATATATACTCACATTTAGTTGAATTCAGTCTTCAAATAGATTATATATATTATATGGCTCTCACTGAGATAAATTTCCAAATATTTTGCTTTCATGGCTCTCTGAGTCAAAAAGGTTCCCAACCCCTGCCGTAGCCTCTCAAAAGTGAGCCAGATGCAATCCTCAAGAGAGCCACACTTGGCTCGCGAGCCATAGGTTCCTGACCTGTGCTCTAGGAGGTGTTCACTGGCACTTGATTGTTCGCTCTCTGGAATTCCCCTGTTTCTGAGTGAAACTGAAGGTCAATACCCACCAAACCCTTCCAGTGTTTTCTGTTGGTCATGGGAGTTCTGTGTGCCAATTTTGGTTTAATTCCATTGTTTGTGAAGTTCAGAATGCTCTTTGATTATAGGTTAACTGTAAATCCCAGCAACTACAACTCCCAAATGACAAACTCATGGGTTGCCCTAAATCAGGGCAGTCCAACTTCTGCCGGCTCAAGGGCCGGACTTCTGGTGAGTGATCACCTGGGGCCCCCCCGGCCACGCCCCCGGCCACGCGGCTCCGCCCCCTCTCCCAAAGCGTCAGCTGTTCTGACGCTTTGGGAGAGAGGGAGATGCCGCGGGGGACCCCCTCCCTTCCAAGGCTTCGAAACAGCTGTTCTGACGCTTTGGGAGAGAGGGAGACGCCGCGGGGGACCCCCCTCCCTTCCAAGGCTTCGAAACAGCTGTTCTGACGCTTTGGGAGAGAGGGAGGTGCCGCGGGGGACCCCCCTCCCTTCCAAGGCGTCACGGCAGCCGCGGAAACCAGCGATTTTGCCGGCTTCAGCGGCTGCCGTGATGCTTTGGGAGAGGGAGCCGCCGCGGGGGACCCCCCTCCCTTCCAAGGCGTCATGGCAGCCTGGATGGCTTGTGGGGGAAGCGAGCGCCCGGTTCTTGCTTCCCCCCCGCGAGCCATCCATGCCTGCGGGAGAGGTTTCGCCCAGCTCTCACGTCCCTCTGGTCAGAGGGACGCGAGAGCCGGGCGAAACCTCTTCCGCAGGCCTGGATGGCTTGCGGGGGAAGCAAGAACCGGGCTCTCGCTTCCCCCGCGAGCCGTCCAGGCTTCGCAGCGGCGGGGCGGAGAGAGGGACGGAGTGGGCGAGGCAAGGAGGAAAAGCTGGCTCCCTTCTCCCTGCCCCGCCTCCTCCTCCTCCCCTCCCCCCCCGCCGCTGCGATCTCGCAGCGGCGGCGCGGAGAGAGGGACGGAGGGGGCGGTGTAGGGAGGAGGAGCTGGCTCCCTTCCTCCTCCCTGCCCCACCTCCTCCTCCCCTCCCCCAGGAGGGTAGCGGGGGCCGTGTCCAACAGGCTGGGGGGCCGTATACACCCCGCGGGCCGCCTGTTGGACAGCCCTGCCCTAAATCATTGTTTTCGTTGCTACTCCATAACTCTAATTTTGCTAGTGTTATGAACTGTAATGTAAATATCTGATATGCAGGATGTATGTTCGTTCACTGGACCCAATACACCCAAAATTGAATACTAGTGGGGTCAGGGGTTATTTATTTTGACATTTAGGACTTGTAGTTGCTGGGATTTATAGTTGACCTACAATCAAAGAGGATCGTGATCTCCACCAACGGTGGAATTGAACCAAACTTGGCACACAGAACTCCCATGGCCAACAGAAAATATTGGAAGGGTTTGGTGGGCATTGACCTTGAGTTTTGGAGTTGTAGTTCACCTACATCCAGAGAGCACTGTGGACTCAAACAATGATGGATCTGAACCAAACTTGGCACAAATACACAATATGCCCAAATGTGGACACTGGTGGAGTTTGGTGAAAATAGACCTTGACATTTGGGAGTTGTAGTTGCTGGGATTCATATTTCACCTGCAGTCAAAGAGCATTCTGAACTCCGCCAGCAATGTAACTGAACCAAACTTGGCTCACAGAACTCCCACGATAAACAGAAAATACTTGGAAGGATTTTGTGGGGTTGGACTGGATGGCCCATGAGGTCTCGTCCAACTCTAGGACTCTAAGCCATCTCCTATACTTTATTTATTTAATTATATTCTGCCCTTCTCACCCCTCAGGGGACTCCGGGTGGATCACAATGCACATATACAGTCCATGGCAAACATTCAATGCCATAGACACACAACATATATAGGCGGACACACAGAGGCTATTTAACTTTTCAGCTTCATGAGGGTATGCTTTTTGAATTCCGGCCACCAGGGGAGCTGTTGCTTCACCGTCCACTTGTGACACCGATGGAGTACTTCCTCATTCTTTTGCACGCAGATTGAGAGATCTATGGTGTCGTAAATTAGTTAAGTTGGCCTCCCAGCATAAGCGGCACCTAAATTTCCTATTTGACAGATGCAACTGTCGGGCTGCAAAGGTCAACAACAAGCTAGACAAATGGCCGGGAGCTTACTCCACCCAGGCTGGCTTCGAAATCATGACCTTTCGGTCAGTAGTGATTTTAATGCAGCTGACTCCCAATCAGGTATGATTATTAGGCAGCTAAAAAAAATCATGTATATTAATAAATGTCTCAATGTTTCTATATTTGAAGTTTTCAAATTGTTTTGAAATGCTTTGAATGTAAGCTGGCTTGAGTCTCCTTGTGGAGAGAAAAAGTGGGGTATAAATAAACAACAACATCAATAATAATAAGTAAATAAAGAGGGCAGCTGGCTTGGATTTATATATATACCCCCCACATGCAATAAAATGTATATTTCTCCATAGGTTATCTTCAAAGTCAAGTGTGCCACCGAATTCAACAGATACAAGTAAGTTCTATGAGAAGGTGGGTTCAAAGTTTTGAGAGTGGTTTTTACAAGGATGTTTAAGGGGAGAACGTGGGCCAAAGGCATTCTGGTGTCGCGATTACCGGGAGTTAAAGCACCGAGCAGCTGAACTTGTTGACCGAAACGTTGCAGGTTTGAATCCAGGGAGCAACGTGAGCTCCCGCTGTTAGCCCTAGCTTCTGCCATCCCAGAAGTTTGAAAACATGCAAATGTGAGTAGATCAATAGGTACTGGACTCATCACTGAGCCTGGAATCCCAGGTTTCGGCAGTGGCCAGGAGAACTTTTATTTATTTATTTACATCGTTTTTACCCTGCTCTTCTCACCCCCGCAGGGGGACTCAGAGCGGCTAACAATGGCAACGATTCGATGCCGCAATAAATTACAATTATCTATTATATAAAGGAGGTCCCGTCATGGAACGACCATCCTAGGCAGAGAAACCTTACAAGGCAGAGACACCAAACTTGGCAACATAAATAGGCCTCAGGCAAGGTTGGTTTTTAGCAAAGAAACTTTCCCTGCCAAAACCTAGAAGGCCCCCAAAACAACAATACAAAAAAAACTACATTTCCCAGCATCCTCCGCGGCCGCCAACAAATCTCCCAGCCTCTACATTCTGACAACATAATTGGTTGCCAATGAGGGAGTATTTGCATAACGCCTCTATTGGCCAGCCAACATGAACATTCCGACCCATAATAAACTGGCAGAGGAGGATAAGGCAAAGGCCTGAGGCATTCGCCAACACAAACACCCAATTCACTTCCCACAGAAAATTTAAACTCCTACAAATCACAAACCATGCCAAAAATTGACAGTAAGGCTTCATTAACTTGATTTCCCTGACTAGGCCTCACTTAATGGGATGCTGTTTAAGCTCTGAATTGACAGTAAGGCTTCATTTGACAGCCTCAGCTCATGGGACATTGTGTATGGCCTGAATTGACAGTAAGGCTTCATTAACTTGATTTTCCCGACTAGGCCTCAGCTCATGGGACATTGTGTATGACCTGAATTGACAGTAAGGCTTCATTAACTTGATTTTCCTGACTAGGCCTCAGCTCATGGGACATTGTGTATGGCCTGAATTGACAGTAAGGCTTCATTAACTTGATTTTCCTGACTAGGCCTCAGTTCATGGGACATTGTGTATGGCCTGAATTTACAGTAACCTACCTTGGCACACAGAGCCCCTATGACCCACGCTACATTCTAGTGCAGTTTGGAGGAGGGTGGACCATGGATGATGGGATTTGATGTACCTCCATGGATTATGGGATTTGTAGTACTTTCAAATCCTTCATTCCCCACAGACCACTGTGGCCCAGAACCAAGACCGATAAAGACCCAACTTGGCACACAGTGCCCCCATGACCCACACTCCATCCAACTGCAGTTTAGAGGAGGGCACACCATGGATGATGGGATTCCAAGTACCTCCACTCACTTCCAAAGTACCTCACCCACACAAGCATCAACCTCTAAATCAACACAGCAGACGGAAAGACAAAAAACATTGTATATCCACAAGCTCTGCAGAACGCCAGCAACACCACACACCGACAACTCCCCAGGACTTCAACATCCCACCCACCAGAGCAACCCACAACGACACAGCCATGACCCCACCAAGACCATAAGTAACATCAATTCCAACCCTTACAGACTCAGACTTTCTCGCATCTCCTAAATAGGGCACAGCAACGCGTGCCGGGTACAGCTAGTAATAAGATAAAAACATATGATACAATAGATTAAAACTACATTAGTTAAACAATCATAAAGCCAGTTCCATTACAACAATCATATGGTCTGATTCAATGATCGGTGCAATTATATCCATTAGCCAAAAGCCTGGTTACACAACCACGTCTTCAATTTTCTTCTGAATGAAAGGAAGGAGGGTGCCGATCTGATTTCGCTGGCGAGCAAGTTCCACAGGCAGGGGGTCACCACCGAGAAGGCCCTGTCCCTCATCCCCACCAGCCGTGTTTGCGAAGCTGGTGGGACCGTGAGCAGGGCCTCCCTGGCAGATCTTAGGCTACGAGGCGGAACCTAGAGGAAGATACGTTCGGACAAGTAAGCTGGGCCGGAGCCATATAGGGCTTTATAGGCCAAGACCAGCACTGTGAATTGTGCTCGGAAATGGACTGGCAGCCAGAGGAGCTGACATAACGGGGGTGGTATGCTCCCTGTATGATGCTCCAGTGAGCAATCTGGCTGCCGCCCGTTGGACTAGTTGAAGTTTCTGAACAGTCTTCAAAGGCAGCCCCATGTAGAGCGCATTGCAGTAATCTAATCGTGATGTGACATGTGCGCGGACGACCGTAGCTAGATCAGACTGCCCAAGGTCCGCACATGTTTTAATTGTGCGAATGCTCCCCTTGTCACCGCCAAGACTTGGGGTTCGAGGCTCAGCGATGAGTCCAGGATCACTCCCAAGCTGCGAACCTGCGTCTTCAGGGAGAGTGCCACCCCGTCCAACACAGGCTGTAACCCTATGACCTCTCCGGCCTTTCGACTGACCAGGAGGACCTCTGTCTTGTCTGGATTAAGCTTCAATTTTCTAGCCCTCATCCAGTCAGACACAGCAGCCAAGCACCGGTTCAAAGTCTGGACAGGTGGAAAGGAGTGACAGATCTGGATGTCATCTGCGTACAGATAACACCTTACTCCGAAACTCCGGATGATCTCCCCCAACGGCTTCATGTAGATGTTAAATAAAAGTTTCCTTAAACTTTTGCACAGTTAAAACTTGTGCGCCAGCTGTGCCCGTTCCTTGGGAAGTCTGATCTGGCTACGGTGGTCCACGCTCTGGTTACATCCCGTTTAGACTACTGCAGCGCTCTTTACGTGGGGCTTGCTTTGAAAACTACTCAGAAGCTTCAACTAGTCTAACGGTCGGCGGCCAGGGTTGCTAACAGGAGCAGCGTACAGGGAGCGTACCACTCCTCTGTTGCACCAGCTGCACTGGCTGCCGATTAGCTTCCGGGCACAATTCAAAGTGCTGGTTAACCTTTAAAGCCCTAAATGGCTCTGGCCCAGTTTACCTGTCCGAACGTATCTCATGCTATGAACCATCACACAGTTTAAGATCGTCAGGAGAGGCCTGCTCTCGATCCCACCACTCTCACAAACGCAGTTGGTGGGGACGAGAGACAGGGCCTTCTCGGCAGTGGCCCCCGTCTGTGGAACTCCTTCCCTAAGGACATCAGGCTGGCCACCTCCCTCCTGTCCTTTAGGAGACAACTAAAGACCTGGCTGTGAGCCCAGGCATTCGACTAAAGGTACCGATTAGAGCAGGGCTGTCCAACTGGCGGCCCCGGGGCCGGATCCGACCCCGTAGCCTGTTGGACATGGCCCCACCTATGCCCTCAGCCGCCATTTTTAAATTTAAAAAAATCGATTTTTTTTTTAAAATGGCGGGGGGGGGGGGGAGGCGGGCAGGGAGGAGGAAGAGAGCTAGCTCCTCCTCCTTTCGGCGCCCCCCTCCCTACCTAGGGCGGGGCCGCCGAAAAGGGCAGAAGGCGGCGCCAACAGCAGCGCGTCACAGGCCTGGCGTGACGCGCTGCCCCTGGCGCCGCCTCTGCCCTTTTTCGCAGCTCCCGCCCTAGGTAGGAGGGGGCGCCGAAAGGAGTAGGCGGCGCCAAGAGCAGCGCGTCACAGGCCTGGCGTGACGCGCTGCTCCTTGGCACCACCTACTCCTCCTTTTCGGCGCCCCCTCCCTTCCTAGGGTGGAGGGGGGGGGCGCCGAAAAAGGGCAGAAGGCAGCGTCAAGAGCAGCGCGTCACAGGCCTGGCGTGACGTGCTGCTCCTTGGCACTGCCTACTCCTCCTTTTCGGCGCCCCCTTCCTAGGGCGGGGGGGGGCGCTGAAGGAGGAGTAGGCGGCGCCAAGAGC
The DNA here is from genome assembly GCA_030556195.1 of Anolis apletophallus. Classification (NCBI taxonomy): domain Eukaryota; kingdom Metazoa; phylum Chordata; class Lepidosauria; order Squamata; family Anolidae; genus Anolis; species Anolis apletophallus. The sequence goes on from JARBWK010000052.1 coordinate 155,390, forward strand.
AGAGCGTCACAGGCCTGGCGTGACGCGCTGCTCTTGGCGCCGCCTACTCGGCGCCCTCCGCCCCTAGGAAGGGAGGAGGCGCCGAATAGGAGGAGTAGGCGGTGCCCAGGGGCAGCACGTCACGCCAGGCCTGTGACGCGCTGCGCGTGGCGCCGCCGTCTGCCCTTCGGCCGTTTAGGAGGGGTGGGGCCTGGGGTTGGGGGTGGGGCCTGGGGGCGGGGCCTGGGGCGGGCCGAGCGGCCCCCTAGGTCATCAGTGACCTTTTATCCGGCCCTGGACCCCGTAGAAGTTGGACAGCACTGGATTAGAGGACAGTGGTTTGCAGCTTGGGAGTGATCCTGGATTTATCGCTGAGCCTGGAACCTCAGGTTTCGGCGGTGGCCAGGGGAGCTCTTGCACAACTAAGACTTGTGCGCCAGCTGCGCCCGTTCCTTGAGAAGTCTGATCTGGCCATGGTGGCCCACGCTCTGGTTACATCCCAAATTGTAATTAGTTTAGTTTGAGCTTATATTGTGTTTTATATGTATTTTAATTCGGTTGCATGCGTATATGCTGTTGATATATGTCATTTTAATTGTGTATTTTAATGTTGTGAGTTGTCCCGAGCCATACTGGAGTGGCGACAGACAAATCAAAATAAATAAATACATAAATAGATAGATTACTACAACGTGCTCTACATGGGGCTGCCTTTGAAGACTGTTCGGAAACTTCAATTAGTCCAACGGGCGGCAGCCAGATTGCTCACTGGAGCAACATACAGGTTGCATACCGTCCCACCCTCCACCCCCCATTATGTCAACTCACAATTCAGAGTGCTGATCTTAGCCTATATAGCCCTATAATGACTCTGGCCCAGTTTACTTGTGCAAACGTATCTCCCTCTACGTTCCGCCTCATAGCCTAAGATCCACTGAGGAGGCCCTGCTCTCAGTCCCACCAGCTTCGCAAACACGGCTGGTGGGGACGAGGGACAGGGCCTCCTGGTGGTGACCCCCTGCCTGTGGAATTCGCTCCCCAACCAAGTCAGATCAGCATCCTCCTTCCTTTCTTTCAGAAGAAAACTGAAGATGTGGTTGTGGAACCAGGCTTTTGGCTAATGGATATAATGCAGGAGTGGGCAACCTACGGCCTGCCGCCTGGATCCGGCCCGGCAGCTGCTTCTGTCCGCCCCGGGGAGAAGGTGTCGGGGCGGGGCCAAGAGGAAGGGTGCCGCTGCCGCCATCCCATCACGGGCTCTGTGGGGCCTAAGTCGGCAGACAGGCCAAGGTGCGGCAGGGATGACAGGCACTCCAAAGCCGCCGCTTCTCCGGCCTGTCTGCCGACACAGACCCCACAGAGCCCGCGATGGGATGGTGGCAGTGGCACTCCATAGCAGGGCAATCAGCTGGGGAACGGCTGGGGGCGAGAGCGGGCGGAGGCATGCAGCCTTCGATCGCCTGCTGCTCTGCCCTGCTCTGCTGCGGCGGCGGCTGGGTCCGCTTTGCCATCCTCTGGGCTGGGTCCATTGGGCCATTCCATCTTGGAATCCATCCTCTCTTCAGGATGTCAGCCTTCATCTTGGTTCGCACCTTGTCTTCTTGAATTTTATTTTATTTTAGTGGTTTTTATTATTATTTTATAATAATGTTATAATAATAATATAATAAATAATATAACAATGTTATATTATAATTTCACTATATTATAATGTGTGTGTATATATATATACTATAATATAATAATTATATTAATACTATTAATATATGAATATTTCTTGATATATTAATATGTTAATATTAATGATGTGTAATATATCTTAAATATAGTAAATAAATAAATAATATAGATTAGAATGTAGTTCCGCTTTTAGGGGTGGCCCTCCATAATATTTTTTTGGCTCTCGTGTGGCCCCTTGGAAAAAATAATTGCCCACCCCTGATATAATAATTGCCCACCCCTCGCCCCCAGTCGTTCCCCAGCTGATCGCCCTGCTATGGAGTGCCACTGCTGCTATCCCATCGCGGGCTCTGTGGGGCCTGTGTCGGCAGACAGGCCGGAGGAGCGGTGGCTTTGGAGATGCCGGCGCAGCAGGAAGAACAGCCAAGAGAGGACTTCCAGTCCCACGGACATTCACCGGAAGTCCTCCCAGCCCAACCAGTTCCAGAGCAGCCAGGTGCCGCAGAGGTGGACCTCCAGAGCCCCTGGAACTAGGAGGACCCTTGAATTTTCTTCTGGACCCCCGGAGTGGGAGAGGTCCGCGATGACTGGACTCGAGGCATCCAGGAGGTTCCCTGCTAGGACCTTCTGGAATGCCAATTTCAGACGTAGACTGTCCCCGCTGGCGAACCTCCAACTCAGGAGGTCTGACATCCCGGTGAGGGGGAGATCGGACCCACAGGCTTGTGGTGACCGTCTTCCTACGGATCTAGGGACACTAAGGACGCTGTTGGACCTGTGGGACCCTCCTAGGCTCCCCTCGTTCGATGGTCGAGCTGACACCACTGTTGGCTTGACCCCTGGATAGCTCTCTGACCCATGTGGTCATGAGCCCTGGCCTTCCCTCCCCTGCCTTAGATGTAGTACCTCCCTTTTGTGTTATATCGTATTGTCCGTGTGTTATGTATTTTATGTCAAACTGTAAACCGCTCCGAGCCTTCGGGAAGTGGCGGTATAGGAAGTTTGAAGAATAAATAAATAAATAAAAATAATGGCACCCGAACAATGGCACCAGATGATTGTTGTAATTGGAAAAGGCTTTATGACGGTTTAACTAATGTTGTTTTAATCTATTGTATCGTATGCTTTTATCTTGTTATTGTAATTGTAATTTACTGCGGCATCGAATGGTTGCCATTGTTAGCCGAGCTGAGTCCCCATATTGAACCATAGCAGTGTGTCGAACTGCATTAATTCTACAGTGTAGATGCATGGCATGAAATCTGCACAAAACTTGAAGGCTTTGTGCAGGGAATAGAAATGGGCTGTTTCACATCCACATTGGGGACGTCCGCATAAGGAAGTTTTCCTTTTTCCATAAGTGAAGCCCAAAAGTTCTTGGTCCAATAGTAACATGTTCTCTTTGACATGGTTCCATCCAGGCCCGGATTACCCATAAGGCCACCCGAGGCCATGGCCTCGGGCGGCGGATTTGGGGGGCGGCATTTCCGGGCCTGAAGGAAGGGGTGAAGGAAGGAGTGGCACCCGCCCGCACGAGGGACAAGGAGCCGGGGGGAAGTCCCGCCGCCCCTAGGGCGATTGACGCGGCTTCCCCCGCCACCGCCCCGCTTGCGCAGGCGGGCGGGCGGGCGCCACTCCTTCCTTCAGTGAAGGGAGGAGGGGCCGGTGCGAGCACGGCGGCAGCGGGGGAAGCTGCGTGAGTCTCCCTAGGGGCGGGACTTCCGGTGGCGCCTTGTCCGTCACGCCGGCCCTGCCCCCCGCAAGAGCCCCCCCGGGGGGCGGCATTTAGACAGGGGGGCCTTGGGCGGCACAGTCTGCTAATCCGGGCCTGGTTCCATCTCTTTTTGAGTATTATCATTTTTTTAAAAAAATTCCCATCCCTATTTCATCCAACTTTCCAGGGTGGTTTTGTACCTGGGCGCCATCTTCACCAGCCTTCTCTTCCTCGTTGTGAACTTGACCTGCACATTACTGGCACACGACGATGCGCCGGAAGAGCAGCGGCGCTGGGCTATCGTCACGCGGGTCGTGATCAACGACGGCCTCTTCGTCCTCTCTTGTGCCTTGCTGGCCTGCATCATGTGCCAGCTCTCCAAAATGTCCTCGGCCAACGTTTATCTCGAATCCAAGGTACGGGCGCATGTGTTGAGAGTTCTCTTTATGAGGCATGGGCAGGCTTCGGCCTCCAAGTGTTTCGGAGTGATTTTTGTGTATGCTCTGTAATGGCTTTTGGGGGGTTTGGGGGGGGGGGGTATTTAAGTAATTTCTGCTGTGTTTTTTTTATTTGCTTTTATAAGTGATGGTCACTCATTGGCCTGAGAGGTGTCTTGTGTCCAAATTTGGTGTCAAAACTGATGTGTTGTTGTTGGTTTGGCCTTATGTAAGCCACCCCGAGTCCCTTTGGGAGATGGTGGTGGGGTATACATAAATTATTATTATTATTATCATTATTATTACTACTACTAGCTGTACCCGGCACGCGTTGCTGTGCCCTATTTAGGAGATGCGAGAAAGTCTGAGTATGTAAGGGTTGGAATTGATGTTACTTATGGTCTTGGTGGGGTCATGGCTGTGTCGTTGTGGGTTGTTCTGGTGGGTGGGATGTTGAAGTCCTGTGGAGTTGTCGGTGTGTGGTGTTCCTGGTGTTCTGCAGAGCTTGTGGATATACAATGTTTTTTGTCTTTCCGTCTGCTGTGTTGATGTAGAGGTTCTGTGGTTTCCCAACTCTGGAGCACGCTACGTAGAGTTGTCCGTGGGAGAAGCATTCTGTGTCAAGGTCTTTGCCACAGATTTGTAGTGTTTGTCCTTGAGCCTTGTTTATGGTGATGGCAAAAGCTAGTGTAGTGCAGTGTCTTTCTGTTCTGGCGTTTGTTCTGCCCTTTTTGTTTGATGTATGTAGCGTTGCGAGTGTGTCGTCCGATGCTGTTCTTTTTAGGAGGCATGGCTTGTCTTTTGGGTCAGCTTATGCCTGTGTGGAAGGAAGGAATGGCATACAAATGGGTTGAGCAGTAGACACAAGGTTGTGTTATGTGCGTATTGTGTTGTGTGTAGGTATTACTTTTTTGGTGAGTTAGTGGGTGTGTTGTGGCATTGTGGGTGGTAGTATGTTGTGGAATGCTTGTGTGGGTGGGGTGTTTTGGGTGTTTGTGTGTGTTTGTAGAGTATCAGTGCAGTGTTGTGTTGTGGTTGGAGTATAGGTGGAGTCGGTTTTTGTTTGTGGTGGTGCTAGGTGTTGTGTGTGCGGGGTCCCATAAGGTCGGGGGGATGGGTTGTGATAGGAAGTTGTGTTGTGTTGTGTGGGTAGGAATTGCTGGAGTATTGTGCCTGGGACGTGTGTGTATTTGGAGGTGTGTGTGGTGGTGAGGAGTGGGGGGGGTTGTGTTGCAGGAATTTTTTGTGGGTTTTGCAAGTTTGTGTTATTCTGGGGGTATGTGTTTGTCAGTGGTGCCTGTGTCCCTGGTGCCCTATTTGTCTCCCTCCTAGATCTTGGCCTTGACAGTTTAACCCTCAAACACCAACTGACTAAACTCAAATCACTCAGCATTCTATCCTAGCCTTGGCTGGCTCTGGCCAGCGGTACTATGGTTACTCAGCCTCTCTGCATTTTGTGTGGGCCGATGTTGGCCAATGGGTTTCGCTGGCTGCCGCAGAGGATGCTGGGAAATGTAGTTTTTTAAATCGTTGTTTTGGGGGTCTTCTAGGTTTTGGGGGGGAAAGTTTCTTTGCTAAAAACCTTCCTTGCCTGAGGCCTATTTTTGTTGGCAAGTTTGGTGTCTCTGCCTTGGAAGGTTTCTCTGTCTCTGTCAGTCATTCGATGACGGTTCCTCCTTTATATAATAGATTATTATTATTATTATTATTATTATTATTTGTCCAGTGGTATTTGAGTCATGTTAATCCCACAAACGAACATTAAATTTTTATTTATATAGATACTAGCCGTCCCCTGCCGCATGTTGCTGTGGGTCAGTCTGTGTCTGTGTGTTGTGTGTGTGTGTGTGTTTGTGTATATGAGTTGTAATGTGCTATCCCCTAGGATTTGTGTTATCTCTTAGGAATTGTTTTATCCTTGTGGTTTTATTGCTGTTGTAGATTTGTTGTTTTATTGTTGTGCTTGATGTAAGCCGCCCCGGGCCGGCTGGGAGTGGCGGCCAATAAATCTAACAAATAAAATAAACAACCGCAATATGGACAGGTTTTTGCGCCGTTTCGTAACTGTGGACGAAACGTGGATCCACCACAACACACCAGAGACCAAACAGCACTCAAAACAGTGGGTTTCTCGGGGTGAATCGGCGCCAAAGGAGGCCAAGGTGGGTTTGTCAGCCAATAAAGTCATGGCGACCGTTCTTTGGGATGCACGCGGAATAATCCACATTGACTCCCCTCAAAAGGGTAAAACAATCAATGGCGAATATTATGCCAACTTATTGGGTCGATTTAATGAGGATTTTTTTTGGGGTGGGGGGCTGCATTTGGCCAAGAAAAAAGTTCTTTTGCATCAGGACAATGCAAGGGTGCACACATGTGCAGTTTCCATGGCAACAATCCATGAATTGGGATACGAATTGCTCCCTCATCCGCCCTATTCTCCGGATTTAGCCCCGAGTGACTATTTCTTGTTTCCAAAACTGAAGAAATGGCTCGGCGGAAAGAGATTTGACTCCAACGATGAAATCATCTCAGAAACAAATACCTATTTTGATGACCTCGACAAATATTATTTTTTGGAAGGGATAAAAAAAAATTGGAGAAACGTTGGACAAAGTGTACAGAGCTCAAAGGAGGCGACGTTGGAAAATAAAATGATTTTTTTAAAATCCAAAAACCTGTGTTTCATTCAAAAAGTCACGGACTTCTTGACCCGCCCTCGTAGATAGAGCCGGTCGGTCAACATCACTGCGAGGATGCAGTGAATCATGAATTATTATTATTATTATTATTATTATTTACACCCAGCTTTATCTCTCCCAAGGGAGACCCAAAGTGTACATACTTATTTTGCATTTATATAAAGAGATTTGCCTGCTTTGTTCTTGGATTATCTAGGAGCATTTACAGGCGTACGATCCCAACAGCCTTGCAGCTCCCATTTCGCAGATGGAGAAACTGAGCAAGAATATGAACATCAGTCCCAAGAGGAAAGCAAGGGTCGAGTCCTGCTTCCTTCCTCCACTGGTGTCCTTTTGGCTAGAGCTTTCCTTTGTGACGCTTCTCTTTCCCTTGTGAACGTTCCACAAATGTGGGTGAACCTTCCGTGACACGAGAGCCGCTCTTGGGCTCGAACCGGCCTCACGTGAGGTTCCTTCTGCAAAGCCTCCCGACGTGAAGCGCTTCTTCCTTCCCTGCATGGATTAGCAAGTGTGGATTATTTATAGCGCGCCATCAATATGCATGGTACTTTGCAGGCTTAATATAAGCCAGAACAGACAGGTCTCTACCCCCCAAGATATCACTGGCGTAACGTTTTGCAGACAGGGAGAAGGCAGAGAAAATGTAGTTCCAAATTCCGGTGGGAAATACGAGGATAAATAAACATAAGGCTAGGATTGATTGAATAATAATAATAATAATAATAATCTATTATATAAAGGAGGTCCCGTCATGGAACGACCGTCCTAGGCAGAGAAGCCTTACAAGGCAGAGACACCAAACTTGGCAACAAAAATAGGCCTCAGGCAAGGTAGGTTTTTAGCAAAGAAACTTCCCCCCCCCAAACCTAGAAGGCCCCCAAAACAACGATACAAAAAAACCTACATTTCCCAGCGTCCTCCGCGGCTGCCAACGAATCTCCCGGCCTCTACATTCTGACAACATGATTGGCTGCCAATGAGGGAGTATTTGCATCACGCCTCTATTGGCCAGCCAACATGAACATTCCGACCCATAATAAACTGGCAGAGGAGGATAAGGCAAAGGCCTGAGGCATTCGCCAACACAAACACCCAATTCATTTCCCACAGAAAATTTACACCCCTACAAATCACAGACCACGCCCAAAATTGACAGTAAGGCTTCATTAACTTGATTTCCCTGACTAGGCCTCACTTAATGGGATGCTGTTTAGCTCTGAATTGACAGTAAGGCTTCATTAACTTGATTTTCCCGACTAGGCCTCAGCTCATGGGACATTGTGTATGGCCTGAATTGACAGTAAGGCTTCATTAACTTGATTTTCCTGACTAGGCCTCAGCTCATGGGACATTGTGTTTGGCCTGAATTTACAGTAACCTACCTTGGCACACAGAGCCCCTATGACCCACGCTACATTCTACTGCAGTTTGGAGGAGGGTGGACCATAGATGATGGGATTTCAAGTACCTCCACTCACTTCCAAAGTACCCCACCCACACAAGCATCAACCTCTACATCAACACAGCAGACGGAAAGACAAAAAACATTGTATATCCACAAGCTATGCAGAACGCCAGCAACACCACACACCAACAACTCCACAGGACTTCAACATCCCACCCACCAGAACAACCCACAACGACACAGCCATGACCCCACCAAGACCATAACTAACATCAATTCCAGCCCTTACATACTCAGACTTTCTCGCATCTCCTAAATAGGGCACAGCAACGCTTGCCGGGTACAGCTAGTAATAATAATAATCATACACTTTATTTGTATTCTGCTCTTTTCACCCCAAAGGGGACTCAGAGCGGATTACAGGTACACATACTTAGCAGACAATCCCTGCCGTTTCACAAACACACATATAGACGAACAGAAGCAAGCTCCGGCCACCAGGGGGAGCTGACGCACTCCTCATCTCTCAGCGTTCCCAGTGTCCCTTGTTTATTTATTTATTTATTTATTACTAGCTTGGGGACCCAGTGGTGCCCGGGTTATTTGAGAAAGGCATTTTGTGCCAAGGTTGGTCTTTGGTGCATCAAATCCCATCATCCATCGTCCACCTTCCTCCAAACTGCATTAGAAGATAGAGTGGGTCATAGGGGCTCTGTGTGCCAAGTATGGTCTTTATCGGTCTTTGTTGGGGGCTGCAGCGGTCTTGGGCGATGAGTAGAGGTAGTTGAACTCACATCATCCATGGTCTGCCGTCCTCTAAACTGTAGAAGGATGGAGACTGGGTCATGGGGCCTCAGGGTGGCAAGTGTAGTCTTTATAGGTCTTTGTTCAGGGCTGCAGTGGTCTGTGGGAAATGAAGGCGTTGAAAGTACTACAAATCCCACAATCCATGGAGGTACCTCAAGTCCCATCCATGGTCCACTCTTCTCCAAACTGCAGTAGAATGTAGAGTGGGTCATAGGGGCACTGTGTGTCAAGTTTGGTCTTGCATTGGGCCTCTGTGTGCCAAGTGTGGTCCTGATCCGTCATTGGTGTGGGCCGCTGTGCTCTAAGCAAGTGAGTTAAATTACTGCAATTCCCATCATCCATGGTGCATCCTACCTCAAACTGCACCAAGATGTAGAGTGCATCTTGCGGGTCTGTGGGCCAAGTTTGGTCTTGTTCTGTCATTGTTGTGACCTAGTCTGGGAAATTAAGTAGAGGAAGCCTTGCTGCCAAATCAGGCTGAGGCCTAGTTTGTTAAATCAGCTGAGGGAAGCCTTTTTTTAAAGTGCACTCTCTGGCACCTTTGAGATTTTGGATATTGGAATGCTGGCCATGCAGAGTCTGTTATGCAAATTCTCCCTCAGTGGCAACCAATCTCCTCTGTCTGGTGCCTTAGAGCGGGGCTGTCCAACAGGCGGCCCCAGGGCCATACACGGCCCCCTAGCCCCTTTCCTCCGGCCCCCTCAGCATTTTAATAAAAAATAAAAATAGAAAAATAAAATAAATATTATCTGTATCTGTATATCTGTATCTGTATCTGTATACCTTTATAAAACGGAATGTTTGTATGTGTGTATGTATGTATGCGGAGGGCGGAAGGGCGGATATGTGGCAGCTATTTGCATAAAGTCCTTTGATTGGACAGCCTCGCCACTCCAAAATTCTAAGGCACCAGACAGAGGGCATTGATAGCCACTGATTTGCCAGCATCCCAGAATCCAGGCCTCTACATTCAAACAACAGGATTTCTTCCCACTGAGGGGAAAAATGCACCATCAACATTCCCTCCCCACGCCCCTCGTGGCCTCCCCCCTCCTCCTCGGGTTTGTGAGTGGCGAGGCCGCCCCACGAGTCCTCCGCTCTTCCGCCCTCGCTCCTCCGCGCCGGCCGGGATGCAGCGACACGGCGGCGAGAGTATGGGCATGGGCAGGAGCCGCCGAGCCGCCGGAGGGGCGCGAATATAGCGTAAGTACATTGCGGCCACCCTCTGCTCCAGCGCTCCCCCTCCATGTTAGTGTAGCCAGCCCCAATTTTTTCCAATTTTGTCCTCAAAAATCAAGGTGCGTCTTATCAGCAGGTGCGCCTTATGGTGCGAAAAATACGGTATATCTTTCTGTTTAATTTCTTTTAATTTTTTTTAAAAAATTAATTTATAGGGGGGTGGTGAGTAATTTTTTTTTTTTCTGGAAAGAGGACGGTAGGCCAAAAAAGTTTGGGAACCTCTGCTGTAACCCTATGCCCTGTTCGGCCTTTCGACTGACTGCTGTCTTTAGGGTTGCCAACTGTCCCTTATTCTAAGGGACGTCCCTTATTTTGGCCCCAAATTTCGTGTCCCTTATTTTCAGCTTGTGCCCCTTACTTTCAGCTCCTGTCCCAGTACATTCACTCACATACTTCCTTCTTCCTCCTCCTCCATCCTGCTATCCCTTTCGGCTCCTCCTGTTTCCTCTCGCCTCTCCGGGAATTGTAGTCCAAGGCTGTCTCCTCTTGATTGAGAGGCGTGCGCGGTCCTTTTGGGCGGGACTCCATTTCCCAAGAGCCCTCGCTTCCAGGGAGGGGGAGGAGAAGGAGGAGGAGGTAAAGGAAGATTGAGAAGGGGGACTGCTGGTCTTCATGGCGCCACCGGTGAGCGGTCTGAGGGAGCTGCGGGCGCGGCACGGGGAGATGCGGACCCGCATGGAGCTGCTGATCATGGAGACCCAGAGTCAGGTCTGCTGTGCCCTCGTCCACCTCGACCGCGGGGCCACCTTCACTGTTGACTGCTGGGAGAGGAAGGTGACCCCCTGCCAGGCACACAAATCACAGCCACACCGGGGCTGAGGGGCGGGTGGGGGTCTGGAGGGCTTTTGAGCCGGACGGGCATCTGTCAGGAGGGCTTGGGTTGTGCCTTCTTGAAGAATGGCCCAAGTAGATGGTATTGCACTGGATGCATGCGAAAGGAGGCTTCTGTTAGACCCCAGTTTAAAGATCAGTCAACAGTGTGATGCCGCAGCTGAAAAAGCCCAGGCTGCATCTAAAGGAGTATCGTTAGGGTTGCCCAACGCAGTGTTTTTCAACCTTTTTTGAGTTGCGGCACATTTTTTACATTTACCAAATCCTGGGGCACACCACCAACCAAAATGACACAAAATGACACTCTAACACAGTAATACATATAGTTAATATGTTTTAAAATGTATTTATACACTCAGCGTGAAACCTGGGCGTGTTTCGATGAACACAACATAGAAATCCTGGCAGGAATGGCAGAAAGACACACACAAAGGTCTTGCTCAACAGCTGGGAGTTATAGTTCACCCGCAATCAAAGAGCATTCTGAACTCCACCAATGATGGAATGGAATCAAACTTCCCACACAGAACTACCATAACCAAGAGAAAATACTATAAGAGTTTGTGGGCATTGACCTTGAGTTTTGGAGTTGTAGTTCACCTATATCCAGAGAGCACTGTGGAGGGGAGGGAGGAAGACGTGGGGCGAGTCTGCGCAGTAGTGCCCGCATGAGTCACGTCTTCCCCCCTCCCGCAGAAGCGACAGCGTGAGCAAAGCGAGCAGAGCGAGGCTGGGAAGAAGGGAGCCCGAGTGGAGAAGAAAAAGTGTTCGGCAGGAGGGGGAAGAAAGGGGATTGGAGGTTCCAATTTCCCACGGCACACCTGATGATCGCTCATGGCACACTAGTGTGCCACGGCACACTGGTTGGGAAACACTGTTCTAGAAATCCTTTCTGCCTATCTCAGTAGTAGTAGATAGGTAGTTTGTACTCCACAAGAGGGATATTACTCTATCTGTAATGTAATGATTTATTTTGAACACCAGATGGTGCTCTTCTGTTAAAAATAAATCATTACATTGTAAAAAGTGGTGCCTTTCTTCTTTTAGGGCGTCAACCCTTTATTTCGGCACCTCTTTTTCACAACAGGCTGCATATGCAGGGGACAAAGAGTAGGCAAAATAATAATAATAATATAGTGAAACTAGCAATATGTACAATTTCAAAAGTTTTATAAAGTTAATGTATCAATATAGTGAATGTGAAACACACGGAGTACAGTTTGGCACCCACATGATGTTGGCACCTCGATGGGAGAAAAAGGAAAAATCTTCCCTTACCACGTTGGATTAGGCTCTGTACTGGATAATCTGCAATATATAGAAGTTCAATATATAGGAGTTATCCACAAACAGAGGGCAGCATGCCAGGCCCGGATTATGCTCTTCGGCCGCCCGAGGCCAAGACGGCCCGCGCCGCCCCCCCAGGACACAGAAAGCCACGCCCCCCAGGACACGGAAAGCCATGCCCCCCACAGCGCGGAAAGCCACGCCTCCGGGGCGCTGCTGCGCATGTGCGGCAGCAGCCCCGGCCGTGCGGCTTCCGTGGCCTCCTCACGCCCTACTCCGTTCGCGAGAGGAGGAGGAGGCGGCCGGTGCTGTGCGGCTTCTGTCGCCTCCTCCCACCGCGACCGGAAGGAAGGCCCAAGGAGGTGGACGGAAGCCGCGCAGTACCGGCCCCATGGCTTCCGCCCACCTCGCGCCTTCTTTTTGGGTCGCGGAGGATGAGGAGGTGGACGGAAGCTGCACGGCAGTTGTCGTGGGGCTTCCGTCCGCCGCTCCTCCACCTCCCGCGACCCAAAGGAGGGCGCGAGGAGATGGACGGAAGCTTCCGTCCACCCCCGCGCGCGCCCTCCTTTGGGTCGCGGCGGAAGGAGGAGCGGCGCACGGAAGCCCCACGGCCACTGTCGTGGGGCTTCCGTCCACCTCCTCCTCTTCCTCCCGCGACCCAAAGGAAGGCGCGAGAAGGAGGAAGTGAAGTCCCGCCTCCTCCTGGCTGCCTGGGCTGCCCCTTGTAAAGGAAGGAGGCGGCGAGGAGGAGGAAGGGAAACCTGCTGGCGGGCATGTGTGCGCATGCATGCATGCCCGCCGGCGGGGCGGGGCTTCCCTTCCTCCTCCTCGCCACCTCCTTCCTTTGCAACGGGGCAGCCCAGGCGAGGAGGGCGCCATTCCTCCTCCCCGCCTCGCATCGCTCTCTCGGGAGAGGGCGTGGGGAAAGCGCTGCGAGGGGGCGTTTTTTTTTAAAAAAAATTAAAAAAACATAGCTTTCGGGGGGCGAATCGGCTGCACCCCAAAACCTGCCGCCCGAGGCCATGGCCTAGTCTGGCCTTATGGGTAATCCGGGCCTGCAGCATGCGAAGGAGGAGAGGAGCGCAAGTGGGCGGTTCCAAAAGTTATCCACAAGTGGGCGGCTCCTCTGCTCCTTTGCATGCATGTTTGGGGAGAGGAGCCCAGTGGGCGGTTCCAAAATGACGCGGCGTCATTTTGGAGCCGGCCATTGGGCTCCTCTGGTCCTTTGCATGCTGCGTAACGCTTTTCCCTCGCCGCAGGGGGCATCTGCGGACAGAGCCTAATACCAACGTGGTAAGGGAAGATTTTTTCTCCCATGGAGGACAAAATAATAGCGGCGGCAAAAGGAGGGGGGAAGGAAGGGGCAAAAAGCTTTTCTGGAAGCACAGCTGGAGCTCTGCAAAGGCACAGGAGTGTGCCTAGGCACACTGGTTGAAAAAGACTGGCCTAACGTTTGATCTGGAAGTTTATGAAGTGTCCCTTATTTTTGTGAAAAATCCCTTATTTTTAGCTAAATGTCCTTTATTTCCTACTAGCTGTACCCGGCACGCGTTGCTGTGCCCTTTTTAGGAGATGCGAGAAAGGGCAATCATCCACGGTGTGCCCTCCTCTAAACTGCAGTTGGATGGAGTGTGGGTCATGGGGGGCATGGTGTGCCAAGTTGGGTCTTTATGGGTCTTGGTTCTGGGCCACAGTGGTCTGTGGGGAATGATGGGTTTTGAAGTACTACAAATCCCGTTTTCCATGGTGGTACTTCAAGTCCCATAATCCATGGTCCACCCTCCTCCAAACTGTAGTAGAATGTAGCGTGGGTCATAGGGGCCCGTGTGCCAAGGTAGGTTACTGTAAATTCAGGCCATACACAATGTCCCATGAGCTGAGGCCTAGTTAGGAACAGCAAGTTAATGAAGCCTTACTGTCAATTCAGGCCATACACAATGTGCAATGAGCTGAGGCCTAGGCGGGAGAATCAAGTTAATGAAGCCTTACTGTCAATTCAAAGCGTAAACAGCTTCCCAGTAAGTGAGGGCTAGTTAGGGAAATCAAGTTAATGAAACCTTACTGTCAATTTTGGGCGTGGTCTGTGATTTTTTGGGGTGTAAATTTTTGGTTGGAAGTGATTTGGGTGTTTGTGTTGGGGATTGGCTCAGGCCTTTTCCTTATTCTGTTTTGGCAGTTTAGTATGGATCGGAATTTTCATGTTGGCTGGCCAGTGCAGCAGTTATGCAAATCCGCCCTTATTGGCAGCCAATCATGTTGTTCAGAATGTAGAGGCTGGGTGAGTCTTTGGTTGCCCCGGAGGATGCTGGTAAATGTAGTTTTATTTTTATTCGTTGTTTTGGGGGCCTTTTAGGTTTTGGGGGGGAAAGTTTCTTTTCTACAAACGTACCTTGCTTGAGGCCTATTTCTGTTGGCAAGTATTGTGTTTCTGCGTTGTATGGTTTCTTTGTTTGAGGTATACATCACATGACGTGAACCCATTTATATAATAGATATCAAAAAGTGGCAACCCTAGCTGTCTTCATCAGTGTCAGTGTTCAAACCAGGAACAGAAAAATCATGGGTTAGTAAGAAACCCCTTCACAGCAGAGAGATGTCTCCAGTTCCTGATCCGGGCACGTTCAAATATTCAAAAGCTCTGTTTAAAAATACGCCTTCTGTCTCGGTTCAGTTCCCGGTGAACGTTTCAACCAGCATAAACAACCACTTAAGGGGCACAGATCGGTCTACCAGCCTGTTGTATTTTTAATGCCCCTCATGTATATGTGTTCTTTTTCTTTCAAACACAATTAATGTAGGGCACGTCTGTCTGTCAAGCGCTGCTCGTGGGTTCGGTCGTCGTCCTCCTCTACTCTTCAATGGCGTCCTATAACTTGGTGGCCGTCGCCGTCTCTCCAGACCAGATGCCCAGTCTCTTCAACTACGCCTGGGACAACCTGAAGGTAAAGGAGGGGACCCTCAGAGTCCAATGGATGGCTGGATGGCCATCTGACTGGAGGGGTCGGATTTATTATTTATTTATTTATTTATATTTACCTTATTTATATTCTGCCCTTCTCACCCCGCAGGGGACTCAGGGCGGATGACAATGTACACATTACATTAAGACACACAAACACACAAGACAGACAGAGGCAATTTAACGTCTGGCCACCAGGGGGAGCTGCCGTTCTCCTTCATTCCTCAGCGTGCTTTCTGGAGATCTTTATTTATTTATTTATTATTTACTTTATTTATATTCCGCCCTTCTCACCCCGCAGGGGACTCAGGGCGGATTACCATGTACACATTACATTTAGACACACAAACAGACAAGACAGACAGAGGTAATTTAACGTCTGGCCACCAGGGGGAGCTGACGTTCTCCTTCATTGCTCAGCGTGCTTTCTGGAGATCTTTATTTATATTTATATTTATTTACTTTATTTATATTCCGCCCTTCTCACCCCGCAGGGGACTCAGGGCGGATTACAATGTACACATTACATTTAGACACACAAACACACAAGACAGACAGAGGCAATTTAACGTCTGGCCACCAGGGGGAGCTGTCGCACTCCTTCATTCCTCAGCGTGTTTTCTGGAGACATTTTTTATGCTCTCGTAAATCAGTTAAATTTAACCTCCCCACTAAGTGGTACCTTAATTTCCTACTTGACAGATGCAACTGTCTTTCGGGTTGCAAAGGTCAACAACAGGCTACACAATAGATCAAGAGCCCACCTCGACCCGGGCAGGCCTCGAACTCATGACCTTCTGGTCAGTAGAGATCTTATGCAGCTGACACCCAGCCAGCTGCGCCACATTCCCGGTGCGTCTTATTTGTAAGATGTGTCATTTTGCCTTCATTTCGTGGACTTGAACGCTTCCTTCCTGTTCCTACACAGGTTCAAGGGAAGGATGTCAGCAGCGAAGAATACGTCGTCATTGGGATGGTGTTTTTCCTCTGGGAGTTTGTCCCGACCTTATTTGTGGTGCTGTTCTTCAGGGCCCAGCGCCTCTCGCCTAATTTGGTAGGGAAGAGTGGGGGCATTTTGCCATCTTAATTATTGTTTTCTTTAATAATTTTTAATTAAATTTTAGTCATTTAAAACAAACGAATTAAAAACAAAATAGAAAAACTAAAAAATGTACAAAATAATCCCATAATATTCCTATCAGGAGCCCCCAGTGGTGCAGTGGGTTAAACCGCTGAGCTGCTGAACTTGCTGATTGAAAGGTTGCAGATTCGAATCCGGAGAGCAGCTGAGCTTCCATTGTTAGCCCCAGCTTCTGCCAACCTAGGAGTTCGAAAACATGCAAATGTGAGTAGATCGCTAGGTACCGCTCTGGTGGGAAGGTAACAGTGCTCCATGCAGTCATGCCAGTGGCCACATGACTTTGGAGGTGTCTATGGACAATGCCAGCTCTTCGACTAAAAATGGAGATGAGCACCAATCCCCAAAGTCGGACACGACTGGACTTAATGTCTTTTACCTTTATAATGTCTCACTCAGCCAACAAAAACAAATTATAGCCCTCCCTTTTTAATTTTAAAATATTTATTTATTACGACATTAGCTGCTGCCCTTCTCACCCCGAAGGTGATACATCTATTATATAAAGGGGTTCCCATCATGGAACGACTGTCCCAAACAGAGAAACCTTACAATGCAGAAACACCAAACCTGCCAACAGAAATAGGCCTCAAGCAAGGTATGTTTGTAGCGAAGAAACTTTCCCCCCCAAAACCTAGAAGGCCCCCAAAACCTAGAAGGCCCCCAAAACAACGAGTAAAAAACTACATTTCCCAGCATCCTCCGGGGCTGCCAACGACTCTCCCAGCCTCTACATTCTGACAACATGATTGGCTGCCAATAAGGGCCGATTTGCATAACTCCTGTACTGGCCAGCCAACATGAACATTCCGACCCCTAATAAACTGTCAGAGGAGGATAAGGCAAAGGGCTGAGGCACAAACACAAACACCCAATTCACTTCCCACAGAAAATCACAGACCACGCCCAAAATTGACAGTAAGGTTTCATTAACTTGATTCTCCCGACTAGCCCTCAGCTCATTGGACATTGTGTATGGCCTGAATTGACAGTAAGGCTTCATTAACTTGCTGTTCTTGACTAGGCCTGAGCTCATGGGACATTGTGTATGGCCTGAATTTACAGTAACCTACCTTGGCACACAGAGCCCCTATGACCCACGCTACATTCTACTACAGTTTGGAGGAGGGTGGACCATGGACTATGGGACTTATTATTTATTTATTTATTTATTTATTAGTTTTATATTCCGCTCCTCCCTGCAGGCTCGGGGCGGATCACAACAAGAATAAAATGTACAATACAAATGCACAACAGGTTCCATAAAACAGTAAAAACATAACCAAAAGCCAACTAGTTACAGATCCTCGATCTTAAGTTCGGACACTAGAAAACTTCTCCATTCAGTTAGCCGAACGCTGTTCTAAAGAGGACAGTCTTACAGGCTCTTCGAAAAGGGCCGAGTTCATGTATTGCTCGGACATAATTGGGTAGCGAATTCCAAGTCATAGGAGCCACAAATGAAAACGTTGTCTCGTGCTGGACAGATAGCAGGAGCGGGGTGATGGAACGACCAACAGGTTCTGCTCTTCCGAGCGCAGTGATCTCGGGGGAACATACGGGGTAAGGCGGTCCCTTAGGTACTCAGGCCCTAGACCGTGCAAGGCCTTGAAGGTTAACACCAACACCTTGAAGGCAATCCGGCACTCAATAGGAAGCCAGTGCAGTTGCCGTAGAATGGGTGTAATATGCTCCCTCACTGGTGCACCCACCAGCAAGCGAGCAGCGGCATTCTGCACTAGCCTGAGTTTCCGGATTGTCGACAGGGAAGGCCCACGTAGAGGGCATTACAGTAGTCCAGCCTCGAGATGACCGTCGCCTGGATCACCGTGGCCAGGTCGTCCCTGGACAGGTAGGGTGCCAGTCGCCTAGCCTGGCGAAGATGGTAGAACGCCGTTTTGCTGACCATGGCGACCTGAGTCTCCATGGTCAGCAAAGGGTCCAATTGGACGCCTAAACTCTTTACGAGGGATGACGGGCTGAGCTGCTCGCCATCCAGGGTAGGTAACCGGCACTCATCCAGCCCAGGGCGACCGGGCCACAAGATTTCCGTCTTCGACGGATTCACCTTCAGCCGGCTGGCACGCAGCCAACCAGTCACGGCTTCAAGGCATAGATGGAAACAATCGGGTACGGTATCCTGCCTGCCGTCCATTCTCAGCAGAAGCTGGGTGTCATCCGCGTACTGATAACACTCCAGACCAAAGTCGCGAACCAGCTGTGCCAGGGGCGCATATAGATGTTGAATAATAAGGGTGAGAGGATGGCCCCTGGGGGACCCACAGCAATGGGAGTCTCCGGAGACCTCCTCTCCCCTCTCCACACGTTGTCCCCGGTCCCGGAGGAAGGAGGCCACCCACTTAAGGGCGGTCCCCCCCACCCCAGTGACGGCTAGACGGTGGGCCAACAATGCATGATCTACGGTATCGAACGCTGCTGTTAGATCTAACAAAACAAGCAGGGCTGACCCACCCTGGTCCAGCTGGCGGCGAAGTTGGTCTGTAATGGCGACAAGCACGGTCTCCGTCCCATGTCCAATACGGAAGCCGGACTGGAAGGGATCAAATCCAGCTGTGTCTTCTAAGAACTGCTGCAGTTGATCCGCTGCTGCCCTCTCAATTACTTTGCCTAAAAAGGCAAGTTGGAAACCGGCCTGTAATTGAGGGAGCCGAAGGATCTAACCGGCTTCTTCAGCAGCGGTCTTACCATAGCCTCTTTAAGTCCCCGGGAAGACTCCTTGCTCAAGGGAGCTATTTATGATCGTGCCCAGGGGCCACGTAACCCCCTCCTGGCAGGATCTAATTAGCCAGGAGGGGCACGGGTCGAGGGAGCAAGTAGTTGGTCTAGCTGCAGCGAGTAACTTATCGACAGCTGCTACGTCCAGCAGTTGGAAACGGGTGAAGGTGGGCCCGCCGAGTGGCGGCGGAGTCTCGAGTTCAACCACTGTATCAAGAGTGACTGGGATGTCCCGGCGGAGAGTCGAAATCTTGTCGGCAAAATAGTTCTGGAAAGCCTCAGCTGTAGGAGCCAAATCCTTATCGTTTGGGACCGTCGAAATTGTGGTCAAAGACCGAATTATTCTAAAAAGTTGAGCTGGGCGTGAGCTAGCCGACTCTATCAAGGAGGAATAATGGACCTTTTTGGCCTCCTTGATAGCACGCTCATAAACTTCCTTAAATTGTTTATAAGCTGATTTCGATGCTCCGTCACGGAGATCCCGCCACACGTCCCTCTAGCTGTCTCTTCCTTCGTTTCATCGCTCGAAGCTCCTCGGTAAAACCAAGGGGCGCGATTTCGACGGGGGTGAGAGAGCGTCTGGGGCGATCTCGTCTAAGGCCGTGGTCAGAGAGGTGTTCCAGCAGTCCACTTGCCTGTCGACTGAGTCGCTGGGAGTTCCAAATCCCTCAGAGCATTCAGGAACCTAGTGAGTTCCATAAGTCTCCTTGGGCGAACCAGAATGGGTTCGGCACCTTTACCAGGAGGGGGGGCCACTTCAAGACGTACTTCCAGGACACTGTGATCCGACCATGGAACCTCTTCTAAAGAGGCTAGGGTCACTTGAATTCCGGCCGCAAGATCAAATCCAGGGTGTGCCCAGCCTGGTGCGTGGGACCGGTCTTACAGAGTGAGAGACCTAATGTCTCCATGGTGGACATCAGGTCCATGGCCGCCGTTGAGGGCATCGGGGCGTGACATTGAAGTCCCCCAGGACAATAAGCCTGGGGAACCTCAATGCCCACTCCGAGACCACCTCCAGCAGCCTGGGTAGACTCCCTGCCGGTGCGTTAGGTGCACAGTACACCAACAGGAAGGCCACACTCTCACTAAGGTCCCACACCATGCTCGTGCATTCTATTCCTGGGATGTTCGCGGTCGGGATCGTCCTGGAATTGAAGGTGTCTCGACTGAGAATGGCCACCCCCCTCCCCGTCTCTCTGTCCTCATCTGGTAACTGGTGGTAAACCCTGGGGATGCTAACTCGTGCAAAAGGACCTCGTCCCCCTCCTGTAGCCATGTCTCAGTGAGGCAGGCTAGATCTACCTTCTTTCCCAGGAGAAAGTCCCTGATGGTCCCCGTTTTATTTCGCACGGACCTAGTGTTCACCAGTACCAGAGTTGGAAGAGAGTTAGTTGGAACTTCCCCATCTGAGTGCCTAGGGATAGCTCGTAGGTCAGAAGGAGGGCGAGTCCTAGCCCGACTCGTCCTCCTTCTCTCATAAGGCCTACGTCTACCGTCCCAATTACCCCTTCCCGAGATCACCGATATCTCCCGCCCCTGCATGGACTTGAAGTGCCTCCATGGATAATGGGATTTGTAGTACTTCAAAACCCATCATTCCCCACAGACCACTGTGGCCCAGAACCAAGACCGATAAAGACCAAACTTGGCACACAATGCCCCCCATGACCCACACTCCATCCGACTGCAGTTCAGAGGAGAACACACCATGGATAATGGGATTTCAAGTACCTCCACTCACTTCCAAAGTTAACTTCCAAGCATCAACCTCTACATCAACACAGCAGACGGAAAGACAAAAAACATTGTATATCCACAAGCTCTGCAGAACGCCAGCAACACCACACACCGACAACTCCCCAGGACTTCAACATTCCACCCACCAGAACAACCCACAACGACACAGCCAGGGCCCCAACAACACCATAACTAACAACAATTCCAACCCTTACATACTCAGACTTTCTCGCATCTCCTAAATAGGGCACAGCAACGCGTGCCGGGTACAGCTAGTACAATATATTATATTATTAGCATAGCACAATATCAGTATTACATATTATTATATTGTATTATACCATTATATTGTAATATTATTAGTAATATTACATGTAATATGAAAATATATAATTAGAATATTGTATTATAAATATATGCATATACAATATATTATATATCTTCTATCTATGTATATAATAAAAGTCAGTGTTTGCGGTGGGAGATGCGGGGGAATATGTGGCAGCTTTCTGATTGGCTTCCACTGTGGGATTATTTGCATAAAGGACTCTGATTGGCCAGCCTCAGAACTACAACATTCTAAGACACCAGACAGAGGGGATTGATTGCCACTGAGGGAGTATTTGCATAAAGGACTCTGATTGGCCAGCACCCAAAATCCAAGCCTCTTCATTAAAACAACATGATTGGTTGCCACTGAGGAGAATTTGCAAAACCAGCTCTGATTGGCCAGCTTCTAGATTCCAACATTCTAAGGTGTAGAAGGAAAAGGAAAGGCATCAGGCAGGCAGGCAGTCACTGCGACCCACAGCAATGACAGATCAGGACCAAACTTGGCACACAGAGGCCCAATGGCCCACTTCACAACCTGGTGTGGTTCAGGGCAGGATGGGCCACGAATGATGGGATTTGCAGTACCTTCACCTGATTCACTTCCCAAACAATGACCCACTCCCCATCCTACTGCAGTATGGAGGAGGGTGGACCATGGATGATGGACTTGAAGTACCTCCACTCACTTCTCGAGCGTGCTGCGACCCTCATCCAATGACTGCTCAAGACCAAGCTTGGCACACATAACCCCCATTACCCCCTTAACAACCTATTTTCCCCGTGATAATAGCTCTTCCAGGAGTAGATTTCCCTTCCTTCCAAGGGAAGATTCCTCCCATTTCCTGTCATCTCAGTCCCGTTGTTAACTAGAGTCGGACGTTTGTAACTTGGGGACTGCCTGTACTGTCTCTGCTATAAAGGCCCATTTCCTGTGCTGTTTCCCCAACAGGCGCCTGGGGATGATCAACAGCCACAGCTACAGCTCCAGGGCTTACTTCTTTGACAACCCAAGGCGGTACGACAGCGACGATGACCTTCCCAGGCTTGGCGGAGGAAGGTAGGTGGCGTGATTGGACTCTGGGATTCTTGGTCACAGAAATTCATTCTGCGTGCAACACAAAATATTCTGAGACCTTGCTTGATTATTGGGGATTAGAGCTGCAACCTGGAAACAGGTTTGTCTGCTAAGTATGTGTACCTGTAATCCTCTTTGAGTCCCCTTCAGGGTGAGAAGAGCAGAATATAAATCTCTATAACTTAATAAAGCAGAATGTTTGTATATATATGTGTGTGTGTTTGTATGTATGTATGTGGCAGCGTTCCGATTGGCTCCCGGCCTCTACATTCTGACAACATGATTGGTTGCCAGTGAGGGAGCATTTGCATAACGCCTCTATTGGCCAGCCCACACGAACATTCTGACCCTCTAAACTGGCAGAGGAGGATAAGGCAGAGGCCTGAGGCAGTCGCCAACATGAACATTCTAACTCTCTAAACTGGCAGAGGGGATAAGGCAAAGGCCTGAGGCAGTCGCCAACATGAACATTCTAACTCTC
>JARBWK010000053.1:0-162574 GCA_030556195.1 Anolis apletophallus
AAACAAACACCCCGTCCCGTAGAAAGCCTACGTTGGATCTTTAATTAAAAATCAGGGTTCAAAGCACTGGGGCATCGACTTCCACTACTTAATCTCCATCACTTCATTTCCCCACCAACTTCTTTAGTCTACAAAACTGCTGGAGACAATTTTTATTGATTGCTCTTCAAGCCGCCAGCAGCGTCCCCGGCTGATCATAATGCTAGCCCCAGACACCTTGTGCATTTCAGATAATAACTTGGTGCTCCAGAGAAGAAATGAATGGATGTGCAGTCACTAACTGTCCAAGTGAATCATGTTACTATATGTCAACCGCCTGCACCTCCGATCATTTCGCCGAGAGAGAGAGAGGAATCTGCGATTTTCAGGGCTGTTTAAGAATTATTTTCCAGATGAATAAGATGTAACAACAACTACTTAGAATCCAAGGTATCGTGAGTAGGCTGCAATTGGGCCAGCCGAGAATCCGTTGGCAGGATTAGGCTCATAAGTATTATCTAATTTATAGCTGGGAGAAAATGGGGGGGGGGGGAAACCCACTAAAAAGGGTGTGTCTATACCCGGGGTGGGCAATTATTTTTTCCAAGGGGCCCCACGAGGGCCAAAAAATACTATGGAGGGCGGCACCTAAAGGCAGAACTGCATTTTAATCTACATAATTTGTTTATTTATTTACTATATTTAATATATATTATTTATTTATTTATTTATTTATTATTAGGGCTTCTATGCCGCCGACTCCCTGAGGCTCGCGGCGGCTTACAGGAGCCGAAGGGCACAGTAAAATACAGGCAATAAGCAGTTAAAAACAATTAAAAACAACAGCAGTACAGTAATTAATAACACAGTTAAAACAATGAACAGCACAATCGTCCTCAGAAGAAGGAATAGATGGCGGGGCATGGGCAGGGACTGACTCACCAAGGCCTGCTTAAACAGGTATGTTTACAGGCCCGTCTAAACGGAGCAAGTCCTTCATAGCGAAGGTCCGGCCGGGAGGGCGTTGGGGTGAGACGGTCCCTCAAGTACGCTGGCCCCAGGCCGTGTAAGGTCGTAAAGGTGAGGACCAACACTTTGAAGGTAATCCGGTGCTCAATTGGCAGCCAGTGCAGATCCTGCAAAACAGGTGTTATGTGGCGCCAGCTGGCGTGCCAGACAGGAGCCCGGCGGCAGTGTTCTGCACTAGCCTGAGCTTCCGGGTCACCGACAGAGGAAGGCCAACGTGAGAGCGTTGCAGTAATCCAGCCTTGAGATGACTGTGGCTTGGAACACCGTGGCCAGATCGTTCCGGGCGAGATAGGGGGCCAGCCTCCTTGCCTGTCGCCGGTGCACAAAAGCGATCTTGCTGACCGCAGCGACCGGGGCCTCCAGGGTCCGCTGGGAGTCCAGATGGACCCCCAGGCTCTTTACGGAAGGCGTGGGCATAACACCGCACCGTCAGGCTCGGAAGCTGGACATTAACATCACCCGGGCGACCCAGCCACAAGATCTCCGTCTTCGCCGGATTCACCCTCAACCTACTGGCTCGCAGCCATCCAGTAACGCTTCGAGGCAGTGTTGGAAATTCTCGGGGACAGAACCCGGCCTGCCCTCCATCCTCAGAATGAGCTGGGTGTCGTCAGCGTACTGGTGACACTCCAGCCCATAACCCGCACCAGCTGTGCAAGCGGCTGCATGTAGATGTTAAATAACAGAGGGAGAGAATGGCCCCTGGGACCCCACAGAGTAGTGGGAGGCCCTCGGAGACCACCTCGCCTCCTCACACGCTGAGACCGCTGGTGGAGGAAGGAGGTCAGCCATTTAAGGGCTGTCCCCCTCACTCCAGCCACGGCCAGGCGGTGGATCAATAGATTGTGGTCGATCCGTGTCAAACGCTGCCGTGAGGTCCAATAACACGAGCAGCGCAGCCCCGCCGTGGTCGAGCTGGTAGCGGAGTTGGTCTGTGATGGAGACCAGAACCGTCTCCGTCCCATGCCCCGAACGGAAGCCGGACTGGAAGGGGTCTAGCCATTACACATCATTAATATTAACATATTAATATATCAAGAAATATTCATATATTATTAGTATTAATAGAATTATTATATTATAGTATATATATATAGACATTATAATATATTGAAATTATAATATAATATAACATTATATTATTTATTATTATATTATTATAATAAAATTATTATAAAATAATAATAAAACCACTAAAATTAAATTAAATGAAATTCAAGAAGGTGCGAACCAAGATGGAATGGCCCAATGGACCCAGCCCAGAGGATGGCAAAGCGGACCCAGCTGCCGCAGCACAGAAGAGCAGAGCAGCAGGCGATCAGAGGCTGCAGGCCTCCACCCGCTCTCGCCCCCAGCCGTTCTCCAGCTGACCGCCCTGCTATGGAGTGCCTACCATCCCTGGAGGCGATCCGGGCCTGCAGGGGGAGCATTCAGCAATCTGAGGTGGCTGATCGCCCTGGCAACCCGGAAGACGATCAAGTCTTCCGGGTCGCCAGGGCGATCAGCCGCTGCAGGTCGGCGACTGCTCCCGCTGCAGGCCCGGATCACCTCCAGGGATGGCAGGCACTCCAAAGCTGCCGCTCCTCCGGCCTGTCTGCTAACACAGGCCCCACAGATGGGATGGTGGCAGCGGCACCCCTTCCTCTTGGCCCCGCCCCCGACGCCCTTTTCCCCGGGCCGGACAGAATCGGCTGCCAGGCCACATCCGGCCCGCGGGCCGTAGGTTGCCCACCCCTGGTCTATACTATACAGCTAAGACAGTTCAATGCCACTTTAATGGCCCTGGTTCAATGTTATGTAATCCTGGGAGTTGTAGTTTGGGGAGTCCCAAATGCAAGTCAAAAAGAGAGGCGGGGTGCTAATTCAAAAAGTGATATCCAGAATTTCTTCAATCAATTTATTTATCAAAATTTCTTCAATCAATTCATTTGTAGTTATTCAATGATAGAAATAATAAATCTTCCCAGATGGGGATGTGAAATTCATAAAGTGGTATTCAAAAGAATAATAACAAAGCAATCCGTTCCGGAGTAAAGTAATTCTATCAGCAATAATATCCAAATCAACGTATAGGTATATTTGTAATCCGGAGCGTCAAGCTTTAAAGGTCGACGGACTATATATCCAAAGGCCTCGCCGTTTCGCCAGGGGAACCTGGCTTCATCGGGACCCCAAATAATTCCATTTATTTATAATTCCACTGGTCCGATAGTCTATAATATAAAATGAAATATGGTACAGGCTTATCATCATGCTATTAGTCATAATACATTCAATTGTGCCCGCCATTTATACAGGACAACCCTTCAGAAAGGCTCAAAATTATATACATACCAATATATTAGATCAACGTAAACATATTCAGTGTGGACGCAGCCACTGCTTCGAAAGGTAGTCAAAGGACAACACACAACACCGGAGGGCTCGGTTACATACACTCCTGATTAGCTCCAGGTGGAACTTACTCCAAAATCTCACTGATTGATAGGGGATCATTATGGCCTAGAGGTAACTCGCTTTTTAGGGAATGAATCCAGAATACTTCTCGTTGGTGTAGTAATTGCTTATGATCCTGGTATGGGCGGGGTGAAATTACTTCTAATACTAAGATTTTAAAGTCATCAAAGTTGTGTCGTTGTTTAAAATGCATATAAAGCGGAGAAGATTCATTGCGCGTTTTAAACCTCGAACGGTGTTCTTGCGCCCTCGTTCTCAAGTCACGCCCACTTTCTCCAATGTAATATCTAGAACATGAACAAATTAAACAATAAATAATATTTTTTGTGCCGCAGGTGGCTCCTGTACGTAATTTAAAGGTATGTTTCCCCTCTAAGTCAGTAATAGTTTCTTGGGTGGAGATATGTTTGCATATAGTACAGTGGTAACAGGGTTGGGTATGTGTTTTGCCTCTGAATGTTTGCTGAGGGGTTCTATGATCCGCGTGAATCAACAATTGTTTTAGATTGGATGTTCTTTTATTAGCTATCATAGGACGTTTTTCCAACCCTGGAATGGAGCTCACTAAGGGCCAGTATTTGCGTACGATTTTCGAAATACAATGGGAGTGCGGGGTGAGAGTCAAGGGCCAGATGATTCGTTCAGGGGGTGTTTTGGGGCGTTGGTGAAAGAGTTCTTCTCTAGGGATGTTGCGAATCTTATTAAGGGATTTGTATAGAATCGAATTGGGGTATCCCCTTTCTTTAAGTTGCGCTATAAGGACCGCAGCTGATTGTTCAAAATCTTCCTCTCTCGATGGGTTCCGCTTAAGGCGAGTCATCTGGGAAAAGGGAAGGTTATATTTGAGAGAATGGGTATGATAGTACTTGAAGTGCAAATAGGAATTACGGCTAGTCGGTTTACGATAATTCTTCACTCTTAAGGTATCATGATCCCGATATATCGTTAGATCCAAAAAAGTAATACTCTGTGTGTTTTGTTCAAAAGTAAATTTGATAGATGGATTCAAGTAACTCATAATTAAAGTAACTCATAATTGACTCAATGTCACCCTCTCCTGACCAAATAAAGAATACATCATCAATATAACGGTAGTATTGTCTAATGGGTGCTGTGATTTCCAAATCTGGGTACAGAAATTGAGATTCTAAATCAGACATATACAGATTAGCGACACTTGGGGCGAAAGATAGTCCCATGGAAATACCGCCATTTTGAACATAAAAACAACCATCAAAAATGAAATAATTGTAGTCAAACACAATATCAACTAATTCCATAAGGAATGCTGTGGGGGTGTGTGTGTGTGTGCGTGGGGTTGAGTGGGAATCCAATAAATTGTAGATTACTGCCCGTTAGTATACAAAGAGACAATGTCTGCAGTAATTAACACATCATTCTCATGCAACATAATCCCGTCAATTTTAGAAATCAAGTGACCTGTGTCTTTAACAAAGGCGGGTGATGTAGTAACAAATTCTTGTAGAATAGTATCCAAAAATATTGCAAGGGGTTGCAACAGGGTGTTGGTTGTGGCGACAATTGGGCGTCCGGGCACCGGAGAAATTTTCTTATGAGTTTTCAGTAATAAATAAAACTTGGCGATGGCTGGATGGCGGTTGATAAGGGCAGTCCCTAGTTGTGAGGAAATAAATCCTTTTTCGACCCCAGATTGTACCGTATGGATGATCGTATTCAGGAAGGCTTTGGTAGGGTCATTGGGGATTCGGGTGTAGAATGCCGTATTAGATAATTGTCTTTCAGCCTCTATCATGTAATCCCTCCGATTAAGAAGGACGAGGGCCCCATCTTTATCGACGGGTTTCAGAATCACAGATGGGTGTTGTCCCAGTTCCCGGAGTCTCCGAATATCCTCCCCAGAGAGATTTGCTTTTTTTGTGTCATTTTTGTGGTTGATAGAGGCAACTTCTCTGAGTACAGTAGATTCAATTTTTTTAACTTATCTGATATGACAGGAGGAACAAAGGAGCTCTTACCCTTAAGACGAGCCGGAACATCATCAGCTTGGCGTGTGGGATGATCCTGAAAGTATTCCTTTAGACGCATAGATCTAAACAATGTTGCCAAGTCCCGGCGGATATTCAATGTAGAGCAATGCGGGGTGTATACAAATGAAGTGCCTTTATTCAGGATCCGGATGTCACGGGGAGAGAGGGGGAGGTCAGATAGATTGATGATCAAGTTGGAGCCTTTTTGTTTTTGGCCCGGAGAAAATTTTGCTTGGGAGGTTCAAAAAAATGATTCCTTCAATTTGGAACAAGAAGCTGAATTAACTAGATTATATTCATTATTTGATGACAACGCCACCTCTTCTTCTGTGGAAAACGAACGAGCCACCAACATTTCCTCTATTGCCAACAAAGAACTCCGGAAAATAAGAGTACAATTGAATATAGCGACTTTGTCGGATTATGTGAAAAGGAAAATTATACCTCGAGGCCTTCGGGTCCAGATTAAACCAGGAGTCTACGAAGCTGATCCCACTTTTATTACCAACTGGAAAAATATAGTTCATCGTTGCTCTAAAGATTTGATGCTTTTGATTATCCAAAAAGCTACGGCGGAAATGACCTCTCTAAATCAAGTGATTGATAGCATCAAGTCCACGATTGATCCTCCAATAGACCTTCCTGATCTAAACTCAATACAACAAGAATGCGACAAACTATACCAAGAATTCAAGAAAGAGAAATTGGGAAAGGTCAAACGAGACGAAACAGACTTCACAAATAATAGAATTTATCGATGGCAATTCCGCCCATATACCCGACCGTCACAACGCAAAGTTCGCTCCCCAGACATATAACGGAGGGTGAAGCTGGTGAGGGGAGGAGAAAAATAAAGGAAAGAAAGAGAGGAAGGAAACTTAGGGAGGGAAAGAAAGGGAAGGAGGAGTGATAGAGAAAAGGAAAGAATAGGGGAAAGGAGGGATAGAAAAAGACGGAAGGAAGGAGGACAGAGAGAAGGAAAGAGCTGAAGGATGAGGGAGACAGGGGGGAGAGCAAGAACAAAAGACAAGAAGGGATGTTGCTGTTGTTCTCAGGCCCAGATTAATCTTTTGTGGTGCCCTAGGCCACACTCTCTAAATGCCGCCCCCGGGGGTGGGGCCGCTTGAGGTGGGCGGGGCTTCTTGCGGGGGTGGGGCCATTTGCAGGGGGCGGAGCCAGCGTGAGGGAAAAGGAGCTGGGGAAGTCCCACCCCTAGGGCGTCTGACGTGGCTTCCCCCGCCGCCGTGAGCGAGGCGGCGGGGGTGTAAGCCACGTCAGTCGCCCTAGGGGCGGCGGGCGTCCCCCCGGCTCCTTCTCTCCCGCTTGCGGGGCGGTCGCCACTCCTCCCTTCACTGAAGGGAGGAGGGGCGGAGCTGGCGTGAGGGAAAGGGAGCCGGGGGAAGTCCCGCCCCGAGGGCGTCTGATGTGGCTTCCCCCGCCGCCGCCTTGCTCGCACGGGCGCCCCTCCTCCCTTCACTGAAGGAAGGAGCGGCGCCCGCCCGCGCAAGCAAGGAGGCGGCGGGGGAGCCATGTCAGACGCCCTAGGGGCGGCAGGCTTCCCCTCGGCTCCTTCTCCCTCATGCGGGGTGGGCGCCACTCCTCCCTTCACTGAAGGGAGGAGGCGGAGTCGGCGAGAAGGAAAAGGAGCCGGGGAAGTCCCCGCCTAGGCGTCTGACGTGGCTTCCCCCAGCGCCGCCTCGCTCGCACGGGCGTCCCTCCTCCCTTCACTGAAGGAAGGGAGCGGCGCCGCCAGCATAAGCAAGGAGGTGGCGGGGAAGCCATGTCAGATGCCCTAGGGGTGGCAGGCTCCCCGACTCCTTCTCCTCGTGCGGGGTGGGCGCCACTCCTCCCTTCACTGAAGGGAGGAGGGGCTGAGCCGGCGCGAGAGAGAAGGAGACGGGGGAAGTCCCGCCCCTAGGGCATCTGATGTGGCTTCCCCCGCCACCTCGCTCGCATGGGCGCCCCTCCTCCCTTCACTGAAGGAAGGAGCGGCGCCCGCCCGCGCGAGCAAGGAGGCGGCGGGGGAAGCCATGTCAAACGCCCTAGGGGTGGCGGGCTACCCCCCGACTCCTTCTCCCTCGCAGCGGGGTGGGCGCCACTCCTCCCTTCACTGAAGGAGTCAGCGTGAGGGGAAAAGGAACCGGGGGAAGTCCGCCCCTAGGGCGTCTGACGTGGCTTCCCGACGCCTCCTCGCCGCACGGGCGTCCCTCCTCCCTTCACTGAAGGAAGGAGCGGCGCCCGCCCGCGCAAGCAAGGAGGTGGCGGGGGAAGCCATGTCAGATGCCCTAGGGGTGGCAGGCTCCCCCCCGACTCCTTCTCCCTCGTGCGGGGTGGGCGCCACTCCTCCCTTCACTGAAGGGAGGAGGGGCGGAGTCGGCGCGAGGGAAAAGGAGCCGGGGAAGTCCCGCCCCTAGGGCATCTGATGTGGCTTCCCCCGCCGCCGCCTCGCTCACACGGGTGCCCCTCCTCCCTTCACTGAAGGAAGGAGCGGCGCCCGCCCGCGCAAACAAGGAGGCGGCGGGGGAAGCCATGTCAAACGCCCTAGGGGTGGCGGGCTTCCCCCCGGCTCCTTCTCCCTCGTGCGGGGTGGGCGCCACTCCTCCCTTCACTGAAGGAGTCAGCGTGAGGGAAAGGAACCGGGAAGTCCCGCCCCTAGGGCGTCTGGCGTGGCTTCCCGACGCCGCCTCGCTCGCTGGGCGGCCCTCCTCCCTTCACTGAAGGAAGAGCGGTACCCACCCCGCACGAGCAAGGAGGCAGCGGGGGAAGCCACGTCAGACACCCTAGGGGCAGCGGGACTTCCCCCGGCTCCTTCTGCCTTGCTCCTCAGTACGCCGGCGCAGAAGCAAGCGCCCGAGAATCGGTTAATTTTTTTTTTCAATTTTGGGGGGTCTGGATCCGCTGTTCCCCCAAAGCTGCCGCCCTAGGCCTTGGCCTAGGGTGGCCTTATGGGTAATCCGGGCCTGGTTGTTCTTTGCCACAGCAGCGCGTGGCTGGGTACAGCTAGTTATTATCTAACAATGATGTGTGGATTTGCAGTGTGTCACACCCACTCTTCCCCTAAGAACATAAGAACATAAGAAGAGCCATGCTGAATCGGGCCTCAGCCCATCTAGTCCAGCATTCTGTGTCACACAGTGGCCCCCAGTTGTACACAGGGATCTCTAGCAGAAAGAGAGATCCCTTGAAACTTCTAACCTCGTTTTCCTCTAAACCAAACCCCCAACTAAACCAGACCCCCAGGGGCGGTCCTACAAGATAAGCCAAGTAGGCCGCCGCCTAGGGCGCCATCTGGGAAGGGGGCGCCATCCTGGCCGCATGGGGCGCCATCCTGGCCCTGCCGATGTTCCTCAGACAGTGCTGCAGCTGCCTGCTTTTTGACCCGGCCTTGTGCGCTCCGGCGCGCTTCTGGGCACGCGGAGGTTTTCACGCAGGTGCAGTTGCTCTGGAGCTGAAGTTGGCGCAGGAGCAACTGCACATCTGCGAAAACCTCCGCGCATGCCCAGTAGCTCCCTTGCGCAGAAGCCTGTAAGCAAAGCACTCCCTATCGGGCAGGCAGGGAGTGCTTCCCCTCTCCCTTTGTCTCCGCCGCGCGCGCGCGTTTGCAGGGAAGGAGAAAAGAATCAGTGAAGGAAGTGTAAGTGAAGGAATGAATGAAGGGCCTTCCTCCTCCTCCTCCTCTGTGACCTCTTCTCTCCCTCCTTCCTTTCTTCGGCTCTATTTCTGTCTAGACCTGAGGGCCTGAGGCTATGAGGAGTTGTGGGAGTTGGAGTCCAAAACACCTAGAGGAGAGGAGGAGGGCCCAAGTTTGCCCAGGCCGCGCTGCCTGTATTCGACCTCATTTGAACATTTTGGCTGTTTTTCTATTTACATTTACATTGGGATCCTAATTTTGGACTTATGGGAGACTCCTATGGATTATGAGATGGGTGATAGGTAATATATCCTGATTTTGATGCATTTACATTGCATTTCTTGTTGATTATTATACAGTTCTGCTTAATATTGTCATACAATATAATAAAAATACAATATAACAATAGAATAATGATATATTTTATATTACATGTAATATTACAAACAATATTGCAGTATAGTGGTATTGTACAAAATAGTAGTATATAATATTTTATTTTACTTTATTTTGGGTTATTTGAGTTTTATAGGAGTCACGAAAATATTTAGTAGAGGATAATTTTATTTAAATAAATAATTTTATTATTTTATAATAATAATATAATAGAATGTTACATTATATTATCATGTAAACACACACAATTGGTAGTAGCAGAGTCTAAGCAAGATACACACTGCAAGACTGAGAGTTAATTATGTCATTTATCAATAACAAAATCATAAGACCCTTGTAGGGTTAATGTACAAATGGTCTTGGTACATAGATTCAATCCAAAATTGGTATGAAAGAACTTTGCAACATAGTATAAACATAAACACAGTGGAAAAACAGCTTTGGAGTTATTTAGGAGTAAGGAATAGACTGGGGAGGGGGTACAATGTAACATAAATGTAAGCACGATATGCAATATCCACTTCTAATGCCACACTCCCCGTACAATCAATAAGTCCAGTCCCAGAGCTGAAGTCCACAATATCCGTGTGGTTGCAAAGATTCAAGGCACATTAATCGCTAAGAACGCTGGAGGGGCCGCAATGGCAAGGGGTTCCACCAAAGACCCAGCTGCTGACAAAATGGGTCTACCTGGGGAGGAAACCGGGTTTGTGAATCTTCGGGAGGAAGTACATCTGTGCGATGCGTGGTTGGTCATTCAGCAGAAACTTGGCAGTTTTATCATCGATGTGGCCCATCACTGTAGCTTCAACCACACCGGAGCCAGGGCCACCCTTGAGGTCCGCAGGAGCACGGTGTATATGAATCTTTCCTCCACCGGATGGTATGTTTTCCACAAAAGCCATGATTGTATACTTAGCCTACCAGCCATATGTGCAGAGTGCAGACATTTATATGCTTGTATTATTGTTTGTTACAGTTTAAGTTTCCCGTTCCTGTGACGCTGCGCATTATGCCTCTTTATGTTGCCGCTTGAGAAAGCCTACTTGGCGAAATGGATCGGGCCTCGCACATCGACCATTGCGGCCCCTCCAGCGTTCTTAGCGATTAATGTGCCTTGAATCTTTGCAACCACACGGATATTGTGGACTTCAGCTCTGGGACTGGACTTATTGATTGTACGGGGAGTGTGGCATTAGAAGTGGATATTGCATATCGTGCTTACATTTATGTTACATTGTACCCCCTCCCCAGTCTATTCCTTACTCCTAAATAACTCCAAAGCTGTTTTTCCACTGTGTTTATGTTTATACTATGTTGCAAAGTTCTTTCATACCAATTTTGGATTGAATATATGTACCAAGACCGTTTGTACATTAACCCTACAAGGGTCTTATGATTTTGTTATTGATAAATGACATAATTAACTCTCAGTCTTGCAGTGTGTATCTTACATTATATTATCATGTCAATATATTATAATATAATTATATTGTAATGTAGTATAATATAATTATGATATAATATAGTATGAGTATGGTATAATATATTGTATATACATTGATACAATATAATACTACTAATGGTATTGTGATATTATAATTGTATATTTGTTTTACATGGGGGGCACCAAAATAATGTTCGCCTACCATTTAAAATTCCCTTAGACCGCCCCTGCAGACCCCCCAACTTTGTCATAACTAGTTCTCCTCCTGTTCTATTGAAAATATGAAACCGAAGCTTTGGGAGCTGCAAACTCTGCCTGACCTCGAGCGATGGCCAAGACGAGAAGGAGAGAGCCGGTGCCGCAATAAATAACCCGGAAAGGCCACACAACGCAGGGTGATGTCAGAGTGCCCTTGTCACCCTAAGCTGGAAGACATTACTTAACACATTGGGAGGAGGAAGAGATGGGAAAGCAAAGCAAACCGGGGACAAATGAGGGATAGAAGGGCCTAATCCTCCGCTTTCAGGCTGCAGCCAAGAGAGAGAGAGAAAAAAAGCCTGTTCGATGGAAAGGCCAACTTCATTTGACTCTTTTCCGTCGCTTGTCCATTTCAATCCCGGACTTGAAAATATTGCCTTCGCCCTGAAACCAAGTTTTGGTTTTGCTATTTTTATACACGACTAGCTTGCACTGCGTTGCCCAGGTTTTTTTTTTTAAGTCAATTTTGCAATTGTGTAAAATGCATAAGGTTGTAGGTGAACTACAACTCCCATTATGCCAGGTTAAGTATTTATTTATTTACTTTATTTATTTATTTACTTCGACGGGTCTTGACAACGCAGAAAGAACCGCAACTTGGAAAGAACATCACCCAAGGAGACTTTTCTGCTGTGCTTTCTGCAACCGGACTTGCCTATCTCAGATTGGCCTTTTTAGTCATCAACGCGCTTGTAGAAAGCGTGGGATGAGTCCTTCCTAAGAATCTTCCTTCGCGAAGTAATGCCGAGAGAGAGACAATGCACATATTTATGGCAAACATTCAATGTCATTTAGACATACAACATATATAGATAGACATAGAGGCAATTTAACATTCCAGCTTTTCCCGGCTTCATGAGGGTACGCTCGGTTCCGGCCACAGGGGGAGCTGCTTCTTCACCGTTCACTTGTGACACTGGGTCCTTTGATGGAGTACTTCCTCATTCTTCGACATGCTCCTGGACGTTTTTTTTTATGGCATCGTAAATTTGTTAAATTAGCCTCTCTGCATAAAACTGTACCTACATTTCCTATTTGACAAATGCAACTGTCTTTTGGGTTGCATAGGTTAACAGCAAGCTAGACTATTAATGGTTGGAGCTCACTCTGACCCAGGCTGACTTCGAACTCATGACTTCTTGGTCAGTAGTGATTTAATGAAGCTGGCTACTAACTAGCTGTGCCACAGCTTGGTCTGGCACCTTAGAGATTTGGGATGTTGGAATGCTGGCCAATCCATGGCCCATCCTCCCTCAAACTGCACCAAGACGTAAAGTGGGTCTTGGGGGTTCTGTGTACCAAGTTTGGTTTTGTTGTCTCATTGTTGGGGGCTGCAAAGTGTTTTGGACTTAAATTCCCACCATGCCTGACTGCCTCAGGCCTTTTCCTTACCCCCCTCTGGCACTTTAGAGTGTCGGAATGTTCGTGTTGGCTGGCCAATGGGAGTATGCAAATAATCGCACAGTGGTAGCCAATCAGAAAGCTGCCACATATCCTTCCGCCCTCCGGACACATACAAACATTCCGCTTTATTAAGGTATACAGATATACAGATACAGATGTTGTAAACCTCCTCGAGCTGCTGGGAATGGCGGTGTACAAGTCCAAATAAATAAATATTATACACACACACACACACACACACACAGTATATATTATATAAAGGAGGTCCCGTCATCGAACGACTGACAGAGACAGAGAAACCTTCCAAGGCAGAGACACCAAACTTGCCAACAAAAATAGGCCTCAGGCAAGGAAGGTGTTTCGCACAGAAACTCCCCCAAACCTAGAAGGCCCCAAAACAACGATACAAAAACCCTACATTTCCCAGCATCCCTCTGCGGCAGCCAGCGAAACCCATTGGCCAACATCGGCCCACACAAAATGTAGGGTGGCTGAGTAACCATAGTAACGCTGGGCGCAGCCAGCCAAGGCTAGGATAGAATGCTGAGTGATTTGAACTACAACTCCCATTATGCCAGGTTAAGTATTTATTTATTGACTTCATTTACTTATTTACTTCGACGGGTCTTGACAACGCAGAAAGAACCGCAACTTGGAAAGAACATCACCCAAGGAGACTTTTCTGCTGTGCTTTCTGCAACCGGACTTGCCTATCTCAGATTGGCCTTTTTAGTCATCAACGCGCTTGTAGAAAGCGTGGGATGAGTCCTTCCTAAGAATCTTCCTTCGCGAAGTAATGCCGAGGGAGAGAGAGAGATTTTTATGACTGTAAGCCGCTTCGAGTCCCATGTTGGGAGATGGGCCAGAGTATAAATAAAGACTATTATTATTGTTTATTTATTTACTTACATCATTTATATTTATAGTTATTTATAAATAAATAAATAAAATTCGCCCTTCTCACCCTACAGGGGACTCAGGGCGGATCACAATGCACATAGACAGGCAAACATTCAATGCCATTGACATACAACATATATAGAAAGACATAGAGGCAATTTAATATTCCAGAAATCAGTTAAATTTAGTGGTACCTAAATTTCCTACTTGACAGATGCAACTGTCTTTCAGGTTGCAAAGATCGACAACAAGCTACACAAATTGGTCACGAGCTCACCCCGACCCGGGCAGGCCTCGAACTCATGACCTTCTGGTCAGTAGTGATCTTAATGCAGCTGACTCCCATAAGACCATCATGGCTAACCAAGATCTCAGTGGGACTTATGACCATCATGGTTATCCAAAATCACAATGGGACATAAGACCATCATGGTTATCCAAAATCACAATGGGACATAAGACCATCATGGTTATCCAAAATCACAATGGGACATAAGACCATCATGGTTAACCAATATCTCAGTGGGACTGATGACCATCATGGTTAACCAAGATCTCAGTGGGACTGATGACCATCATGGTTAACCAAGATCTCAGTGGGACTGATGAACATCATGGTTAACCAAGATCTCAGTGGGACTTATGACCCATCATGGTTAACCAAGATCTCAGTGGGACTGATGACCATCATGGTTAACCAAGATCTCAGTGGGACTTATGACCATCATGGTTAACCAAGATCTCAGTGGGACTGATGACCATCATGGTTAACCAAGATCTCAGTGGGACTTATGACCATCATGGTTAACCAAGATCTCAGTAGGACTTATGACCATCATGGTTAACCAAGATCTCAGTGGGACTTATGACTATCATGGTTAACCAAGATCTCAGTGGGACTGATGACCATCATGGTTAACCAAGATCTCAGTGGGACTGATGATCATCATGGTTAACCAAGATCTCAGTGGGACTGATGACCATCATGGTTAACCAAGATCTCAGTGGGACTTATGACCATCATGGTTAACCAAGATCCAAGATCTCAAGTCAGTGGGACTTATGACCATCATGGTTAACCAAGATCTCAGTGGGACTGATGACCATCATGGTTAACCAAGATCTCAGTGGGACTGATGACCATCATGGTTAACCAAGATCTCAGTGGGACTTCATGGTTAACCAAGATCTCAGTGGGACTTATGACCATCATGGTTAACCAAGATCTCAGTGGGACTTATGACCATCATGGTTAACCAAGATCTCATGACCATCATGGTGGTTAACCAAGACTTATGACCATCATAGTTAACCAAGATCTCACTGAGACTTATGACCATCATGGTTAACCAAGATCTCAGTGGGACTTATGACCATCATGGTTAACCAAGATCTCAGTGGGATTGATGACCATCATGGTTAACCAAGATCTCAGTGGGACTTATGACCATCATGGTTAACCAAGATCTCAGTGGGACTTATGACCATCATGGTTAACCAAGATCTCAGTGGGATTGATGACCATCATGGTTAACCAAGATCTCAGTGGGACTGATGACCATCATGGTTAACCAAGATCTCAGTGGGACTGATGACCATCATGGTTAACCAAGATCTCAGTGGGACTGATGACCATCATGGTTAACCAAGATCTCAGTGGGACTTATGACCATCATGGTTAACCAAGATCTCAGTGGGACTGATGACCATCATGGTTAACCAAGATCTCAGTGGGACTTATGACCATCATGGTTAACCAAGATCTCAGTGGGACTTATGACCATCATGGTTAACCAAGATCTCAGTGGGACTGATGACCATCATGGTTAACCAAGATCTCAGTGGGACTTATGACCATCATGGTTAACCAAGATCTCAGTGGGACTGATGACCATCATGGTTAACCAAGATCTCAGTGGGTCTTATGACCATCATGGTTAACCAAGATCTCAGTGGGACTTATGACCATCATGGTTAACCAAGATCTCAGTGGGATTGATGACCATCATGGTTAACCAAGATCTCAGTGGGACTTACGATCATCATGGTTAACCAAAATCACAATGGGACATAAGACCATCATGGTTATCCAAGATCTCAGTGGGATTGATGACCATCATGGTTAACCAAGATCTCAGTGGGACTTATGACCATCATGGTTAACCAAGATCTCAGTGGGATTGATGAGCATCATGGTTTTCCAAAATCACAATGGGACATAAGACCATCATGGTTAACCAAGATCTCAGTGGGACATAAGACCATCATGGTTAACCAAGATCTCAGTGGGACTTATGACCATCATGGTTAACCAAGATCTCAGTGGGATTGATGAGCATCATGGTTTCCCAAAATCACAATGGGACATAAAACCATCATGGTTATCCAAAATCACAATGGGACATAAGACCATCATGGTTATCCAAAATCACAGGGCAGGCCTTGAACTCATGACCTTCTGGTTAGTAGAGATCTTATGCAGCTGACACCCAGCCAGCTGCGCCACATTCCCGGTGCTTTTATTAGTATATTATTATTATTATTATTATTATTGGTTGCCCGCCATGGAAACCACAAAACTGGACTCAATGGAACCGGGATTGGATCCAACCGAACTCAATATGCATGGTATAATTTAGAAAACACGGATGAGTTCTGCCGCCTCTCTGTCCCATGCAACGGCTGGCGGCTCCAGCTCTCATGTCACCGTATGATGGACGCCTTCCCAAGCCGAAGGAGAGCGATCCCAGCCTTGGCCGAGGTTCTCCATCATTTCTCCAAGAGCCTTCATGGAAGCAAATTCAGATCAAGCCGCTTGACATTCTGAAATGCTGGGGATTGCGGGTCGATAGCCAGGAGGACAGATCAATTCCTGTGACGGCTTAGACCACTATAATCGCTTTCCCTTCACCTTGTCAAAGTCACCTCGGTTTCACTCCAGTCGGAGCTGGGGCAAGGGAACCGTTTGGGTAGAAAACGCACCTCCACCTTCAGTTTGTGACTTGCTAAGCAGCTTTGTGTAGCACACAAAGGCTCCTAGGAGACGTTTAAATATTTGCGTGCAGACATGCAACCGTGTATCTATGGGAAATACATTGCTTGAACCACGGATAATAGCAAACCCTATTGGAAGGGAAGCCAAAAAATCTCATTACACATCCCTGATAGAGTCTACTAGCTCAGTGTTTCCCAACCAGTGTGCCGGGGCACACTAGTGTGCCGTGAGCGATCATCGGGTGTGCCTTGGGAAATTGGAGCCTCCAGGAGGGGAGGGGGGAGAGTCTTGTGTATTGAAATATAAAAGCCCTAAGAAACCTACCTCGATTAAGGCACAAAATTACAAACGCCCCTCTCCCCACCCGTTGTCTACTTCAGTGTTTCTCAACCTTTTTTGAGCCGAGGCACACTTTTCACATTTACAAAATCCTGGGGCACACCACCAACCAAAATGACACAAAATGACACTCTAGCACAGTCATACATATAGTTAATATGTTTTTAAATCTATTTATACACTCAGTGTGAAACCTGGGCCTGTTTCGATGAACAAACCATGGATATCTTGGCAGGAATGGCAGAAAGACACACACTGAGGTCTTGCTCAACAGCTGTCAGACTTACTCTGTGTTTAGTTTTTATCGCAGTCACATATGGCTATGTGGAAGGGCCCTGCGTTCACACAGCTGCATAAAATCCACATTGAAGTGGATTATCTGGCAGTGTGGATTGAGATAATCCAGTTCAAAGTAGATAATGTGGATGGCCTGCCTTGATATTCTGGGTTATATGACTATGTGGAAGGGCCCTGCATTCACACAGCTGCATAAAATTCACATTTATTTATTTATTTATTTATTAACTTCGATTTAGTATACCGCTCACTCCGGAGCTCAGAGCGGTTTAGAGAAGAAGCATAAACACCGTGAGTAATAAAACAGATTAAACAGTTAAAACACATTAAACATCAAAGCAGTTAAAACATATTAAAAACACTAGCCCTCAGCGAAGGCTGGGGGACAAGATAAGAATGGGGGGGCATAGGCGGCATTGGCACACAGTGTGGTTGAGTTAAGGGCCGAACGCCTTCCTAAAGAGCCAAGTCTTCAAGGCCTTGCGGAAGGGCAGAAGAGCGGATGGCGCGGATCTCCTCCGGGAGGCCGTTCCAGAGACTTGGGGCAGCTACAGAGAATGCCCTCCGCCGTGTAGTGGCCAGTCTGCAGGTTCCAAGGGAAGGCACCTCAAGGAGGTTAAGCTCCTCAGAGCGCAGTGATCTCGCGGGCACATAAGGGGTAAGTCGCTCCCTCAGGTACACTGGCCCCAAACCATAGATGGCCTTAAAGGTGAGAACTAACACCTTGAAGAGGACCCGGAATTCAATCGGGAGCCAGTGCAGCTCGCGCAAGAGTGGGGTCGCGTGGTCAGATCTTGCAGCACCCAGGAGGAGGCGTGCTGCGGCGTGCTGCACTAGCTGAAGCTTCCGGATCATCGACAAGGGAAGGCCAATGTAGAGCGCATTACAGTAATCGAGCCTCGAGATGACCGTGGCTTGGATCACCGTAGCAAGGTCGCGTTGGGAGAGGTAGGAGCCAGGCGCTTAGCCAACCGTAGGTGGTAGAATGCTGTCCTGCAGGTGCAGCCAATCTGCTCCTCCATGGACAGGTGGGCGTCCAGCCGGACCCCTAGACTTTTTACCGATGGCTGAGGGCAGAGGGCCACACCATCGAACGTTGGCAGCTGGGTCGCTACCCCCCCCCCCCCCGGGTGGCCCAGCCACAAGATCTCCGTCTTCGCCGGGTTCACCTTCAACTTACTGGCTCGCAGCCATCCAGTGACGGCTTCAAGGCAAAGATGGAAATTATCGGGTACAGAGACTGCCCCGGGTCCAACTCAGAATGAGCTGGGTATCATCAGCGTACTGATGACACTCCAGCCCAAAACTCCGCACCAGTTGGGCGAGTGGTCGCATATAGATGTTAAATAACAGCGGGAGAGGATAGCCCCTGAGGCACCCCCGCAACTCAGCGGGAGCCTCCGGAGACCGCCCCTCCCCACTTCACTCGCTGCTGGCGGCGTTGGAGGAAGGAGGACAGCCAGTTGAGGGCTGTCCCCTCACCCTGCCACCGCCAGGCGGTGTATCAAAAGTTGGTAATCGACGGTATCAAACGCTGCCGTGAGGTCCAATAACACGAGCAGCGCCGATCCACCTCGGTCCAAGTGGCAGCGGAGTAGGTCTGTGATGGAGACCAGGACAGTCTCCGTCCCATGGCCTGAACGGAAGCCGGACTGGAAGGGGTCTAGCCAGGTTGCGTCATCCAAGAAGGTCTGCAGCTGGTCCATTGCTGCCCTCTCAATCACCTTGCCCAGGTACGGAAGGTTCGACACTGGGCGGTAATTGGAGGAGCCGCGGGTCTAATCCGGACTTCGTCAGCAATGGACTGACCACCGCCTCTTTTAGCTCCTCTGGAAAAACCCCTTGCTCAAGGGAGCCGTTGACTATCTTCAACAGAGGGCCTCGTAGCCCCTCCACGCAAGCTCGAATCAGCGTGGAGGGGCACGGGTCGAGGGAGCAGGATTGAATTGAAGTGGATTATCTGGCAGTGTGGATTGAGATAATCCAGTTCAAAGCAGAATTGGGAATTGTAGTTCACCTACATCCAGAGAGCACTGTGGAGTCTAATAATGATGGATCTGGATCAAACTTGGCAGGAATATTCCATATGCCCAACTATGAACAGACATGGAGTTTGGGGGAAATAGACCTTGACGTTCGGGAGTAGTGGTTGCTGGGATTTATAGTTCACCTGCAATCAAAGAGCATTCTGAATCCCACTAACAACGCAATTGGGGCAAACTTCCCACACAGAACCCCCACAAGCAACAGCAAATAAAAGACAGCAATGAGGACAGGAAGAGGGAGGGAGGGAGGGAAGCCAGCTCTGCTCCGTGTTTGTGCGCTGCCAGAAAGGAAAGGGGTGGCACAGGAAGTAAGGAGAAGACGAAGAAGGGAAGGATGGATGGAAGAAAGGGAGAAAGGAAGGAGGGGGAGGGGGGAAAAGGAATAACGGAAGGAAGGAAGGAAGGAAGGAAGGAAGGAAGGAAAGAGGGGGGAGGGGAAAAAAGGAAGAATGGGAGGAAGGAAGGAAACAAGGCAAGAAGGCAAGGCAGGCAGGAAGGAGGGGAGAAAAGAAGAAAGGAGATTAGGAAGCAAGGAAGGGAAAGGAGGGAGGGAGAGAGGAAGGAAGAAGAGAAGGAGGGAAAGAGGGAAGGAAGAAAGGGATGAAGTAAAGAGAGCGAGGGGGATGGATAGGGAGGGAGAAAAGCCCCTTCACCGCCTTACTAAGAGCTCTGTGTCCATGCTGCTCCAGCAGCCGCGGATGGAGCTGCCTCTGGCCACACCCCTCCCTCGCTCCCTTCTTTTTGCTGCGGCCCTGCTCCTTGCTTCTCTTGCTCGCCAGCTGGCAAGGCGGCAAGGAAGCCCGGAGGAGGCTTTTTGCGCCTCCAGGCCTGGCGCAAGGGGCGCACGCTGCCTTCCTCCTACAATCACGAGCGCTCCTGATTGGAGGAGGAAGGGAGCTGCTTGCTGCTTGCTGCGGGGGAGGGAAGAGGCATGCTCGGGGAAAAGAGGCGTGGCCTCCCTCTCTGGCCTCCTCTTCTTCTCCCCACTCCCTTCCCCTCTGTTGGCCTGTGCATGGTCCTGGCGGCCGTGGCATCTGCGCCCTTGGCCACGTGGCGCCCTGAAAAGGAGGGGGGAAGAGGCTTTCCAACGGCACACCTGATGATCCCCCACGGCACACTGGTGTGCCGAGTCACACCGGTTGACAATGACTGGTCTACTTGGTCTCTCCCTCTCCATGCATTGGGAAGGCCCGTCTCCCTTTCCCCAAGTAGAGACCTCCTCTTGCCTCCCCCCCCCCCCGGGCCTAATGCCGGATGGTTAAGTCCAGCACCGGTCCCACCCCTCCCTCCTCCCCCTTCTCCCGGTGCGTGCTAAACTGCTCTTGGCCTCCCTCCGGCTCCCTGCCCACCGCCACCTTCTTTCCTGCCTGCTTCGCCAGCCCCGAGATGCCCACCTGGGCTGCCCTGCTGACCCCCGAGGAGCTGCGCAGGTGGTGAGTGAGGCTCCTGCTCCCAATTCAAGTCTAGCGGGGAGGGAGGGGGCAACCTAAGTGAGAGGGAGACTTCTGGTCTTTCGAGCCCCCCTCCAGAAACTGTAACTCCCAAATGTCAAGGTCTATTTTTCCCAAACTCCATCTGTGTTCACATTTGGGCATATTGAGTATTCATGCCAAGTTTGGTCCTGATTAAACCTTGTTTGAGTCCACAGTGCTCTCTGGATATAGGTGAACTACAACTCCAAAACTCATGGTCAATGCCCACCAAACTCTTATAGTATTTTCTCTTGGTTATGGGAGTTCCGTGTGGGGAGTTTGTGTCTTTCTGCCATTCCTGCCAGGATATCTATGTTGTGTTCATCGAAACAGGCCCAGGTTTCACACTGAGTGCATAAGTACATTAAAAAAACATATTAACTATATGTATTACTGTGTTAGAGTGTCATTTGCTTGTGTTGTATTGAGGGCAGAGACTGCCTGTGTAAACCGTCCCGAGTCGCCATCGGGCTGAGAGGGGCGGTATAGAAACGTGACAAATAAATAAATAGATAAATAAATAAATAAATACTCAATATGCCCAAATGTGAACACAGATGGAGTTTGGGGAAAATAGACCTTGACATTTGGGAGTTACAGTTTCTGGGATTTATAGTTAACACACAATCAAAGAGCATCCTGAACACTTACAACAATGGAATTGAACCAAACTTGGCATATTGAACTCTCATTACCACCAGAAAGTACTGAAAGGGTTTGCTTGGGAATTGACCTTGAGTTTGGAAGTTGTAGTTCACCTACACCCAGAGAGCACTGCGGACTCAAACAATGTTATGTTATGTTGTTGTTTGTTTTCTATCCAGAATCACAATGTTGGAAGGAGGCTCACCACTTTAAGGTCCCTGAAACTGGCATGGGAAAACGTCGGCCCTCTGGGTGCTTTGGACTCCAACTCCCACCATTCCTCACAGCCTGAGGCCCTTTCCCGCTTAAGTGGCTGAGGGGGGGGGGGAGGGCCTGAGGCTGCTAGG
The DNA here is from genome assembly GCA_030556195.1 of Anolis apletophallus. Lineage (NCBI taxonomy): Eukaryota > Metazoa > Chordata > Lepidosauria > Squamata > Anolidae > Anolis > Anolis apletophallus. Next base: position 21,651 of record JARBWK010000053.1, read on the forward strand.
AATGGTGGGAGTTGGAGTCAAAAACACCTGGAAGGTCCAAGTTTGCCCATGCCAGCTTTCGACAGAGACCTCTTCCTCCCCCTTCGCGCCCTTTCTTCCCCCTCCTGCCAAACACTTTTTCTTCTACACTGCCGCTTCTGCCGCCATTTTGATCCGAGGGGGCAGCGTGAGCGTGTTCAGGAGGGAAGGGGGGAGGGAGGGAGACGTGACCCGTGCGGGCGCTACTGCACAGACTCACCCCAGAGCAAAGCAAGGCAAAGGGAGCAGAGCGAGGCTGGGAAGAAGGGAGCCCGAGTGGAGAAGGAAAAGTGTTCGGCAGGAGGGGGAAGAAAGGGTAGTGGAGGTTCCCATTTCCCACGGCACACCTGATGATCGCTTACGGCACACTGGTTGGGAAAGACTGCACTAGACCATGCATTATTGATCCACAGCCTAACCATCTTGGGGGTTAGGGGGACTGCCCTTAAGTGGGTATCTTCCTTCCTCCAGGATCGGGGCCAGTGGTGGTTAGGGGAGAGGTGGTCTCTGAAAGGCACCCATTAAATTGTGGGGTCCCTCAGGGGGCTATCCTCTCTCTCCTATTATTTAACTGGTGCATAGCTTTAGTCTAGAGCAGTGTTTCCCAACCTTTATTGAGCTGCGGCACACTTTTAACATTAAAAAAATCCGGGGGCACACCACCAACCAAAATGACACAAAATGACACTCTAACACAGTAATACGTATAGTTAATATGTTTTTAAATGTATTTATACAATCAGTGTGAAACCTGGGCCTGTTTCGATGAACACAACATATATACGGCTTCCTTTCACATATTTATACATGGCTATCAGGTCTTCTCTCAGCCTTCTCTTCTTCAGGCTAAACATGCCCAGCTCTTCAAGCCGCTCCTCATAGAGCTTGTTTTCCAGACCTTTGTGAAATTTCACCCTGAGTGAAACTTGCTTCCAGTTATCTATGGCAGTGTTTCCCAACCTTTTTTGAGCCGCGGCACACTTTTAACATTAAAAAAATCCGGGGGCACATCACCAACCAAAATGACACTCTAACACAGTAAAGAACGGCTGGGGATGGTGGCCTGCTGGGAGCAGCTGCTGGGAGTGCTGAAGCCGGGGGGGGGGGGGAGCCAGGTCGTGCCATGCCCCGTCCCCTCCCCCAGCTTTAGCTCTCCCACAGCTTCTCCAGCCTTGAGGGGACAGTGCATTGTGCTGGCTCTGCCACTGCTGGCTTGGCACTGCCACCTCAAGGCTGGCGAAGCTGTGTGAGCGCTGAAGCCGGGGGGGGGGGGCGCCATGCCCTGCCCCCTCCCCCGGCTTCAGCTCTCCCACAGAGGAGGAGCATGAGCGGTGGATGGGCTTCAGTGGGCAGGGCTCCTCCTCCGCGCAACTTCAGCGAGCGAGGGGCGAGAGTCATGGTGGGAGTCATGGCAGATTGGAGGCTGGCTGGGAAAACGGCCAAAGGAGGCGGCGCCCCGGTCCCTTCTTCTTTTTCTTCGCTGCCGCCCGGCCCTTCCTCCTCCTCCAACCAAGCAGCAGGAGTTCGGCAGGAGGAGGGGGGAAGGAAGGGGGGGGCAGAGAGCTTTTCTTGCGGCACACCTGATGATCGCTCACGGCACACTAGTGTGCCACGGCACACTGGTTGAGAAACACTGGTCTAGAGCAGTGTTTCCCAACCAGGGTGTCATGAGCGATCATCAGGTGTGCCGTGGGAAATTGGCACTCTCCCCCCTGCTAGCAGCCCCCACCCAGGCTTCCAAAAAACAAATTGAGCCTCTCTGCTTGGAAATGTTTTGGTGTTTTTTTACTATTGTACCGGATTTTTTTGAGAGTTGCCTCCCCCCAGGAACTGTTTATAACAGCTTCATGACATCCATAGTTAACTGGAAGCAAGTTTCACTCAGGGTGAAATTTCACAAAGCTCTGGAGAACAAGCTCTATGAGGAGCGGCTTGAAGAGCTGGACATGTTTAGCCTGAAGAAGAGAAGGCTGAGAGAAGACATGATAGCCATGTATCAATATGTGAGAGGAAGTCATATATATGTTGTGTTCATCAAAAAGAGGCCCAGGTTTCACACTGAGTGTATAAATACATTAAAAAACATATTAACTATATGTATTACTGTGTTAGAGTGTCATTTTGTGTCATTTTGGTTGGTAATGTGCCCCAGGATTTTGTAAATGTCAAAAATGTGCCGCGGCTCAAAAAAGGTTGAAAAACACTGGTCAAGAGTGCCATCCGTACGCTGATGGCACCCAGCTTGGGCTGAGGATGGATGGCCGACCGGATCCTTTCCATCTGTGCCTTAAATCCATGACTGGATGGCTACAGTCCAGCCGGTTGAAGGTGAACCCATCAAAGACGGAGATCTTATGGTTGGGTCGCAGGGGCGGACCTACCTGTTCCCGGGGGGTACGCGAAAATTTTTTTGCGCCCCCCCAGTTGCTCCTGAGGGGAGCCCAGTGTGCATGCGCCAATCTGTGCACCTCCCGCTTTGGAGCCAGTGCGCATGCACGAAACTGCGCACACGTGCACTGCAGGCATGTAGCCAGGGGGGCCTAAGGGGCTTCAGCCCCGAAATTCTCAGGATGGTCCGCGAAAGGCCTTACTGGTATATTATTTAAACTGTTATGTGCATTTAAATCATGATCTGATCACCATGCTCATTATATCCCGTATTAATGGGGTTATTGGGATAACAATACAAAAGGTTTGCTAGGGTAGACCCTCTTCCACCCAGTCTCAGCCCCCGAACCAAACTCAGCCCCCGAATCAAAATCCTGGCTACGGCCCTGGTGCACTGACTCCAAAGCGGGAGGTGCGCTCTGGAGCCAGTACGCATGCACGGAGCCACGCATCCGCACATGCGGAGGTGCGGCCGGAGTGTCCGGGCGGCGGGGCTGCCTAACAAAAGCCCAGCTGGCGCGAAGGCGCGCTGCGGCTGCGGGGCCAGCTTTGGAGGCCTGGCAGGCGCAGCGGTGGGGCGGCAGTGCGGTGCGGGCGGCGGGGCGGAGCCGGCGTGGTGACGCCCCTCCCAGGTGACGTCGCCCTACGCGCCTGCGTAGTCCGCCTAATGGCCGAACCGGCCCTGCTGGGTCGCCCAGGTGGGGGAGAATGCCGCCTGCCTACCTTGGAGAAAACTAGGGACATCTAAGAGCATTGTTATTCCCATTGTGTTGTCTCAACCAAGTCCTCCCTCTTCCCATACCTGCCTGTCTCTTTTTTTACAGCACGTAGTGTGAGATTTGACACCATTTATCCTTTCCACGCACCAGGAAAAGTTGCCACCACCGGGCGTTCCGTGACAGGTCCCACTGAGCCACTTTCCTTCCAGATGAGAATAAAAAAAACCACGTGACTGCTAGCAACCTGGCCATAAACGTTTGGTGGGGGGATAAATGAGGGACAAACCAACCGGCTGTTTAATGGGCGGTTGTTAGCGACATTATTTGCTTTCGCTCTTAAGCGTCGCCCAAACCCGTCCTGTCCAACGAGACTCTGGGCGACGTTTCAGATCGCACCGTATTGATCAACGCATTAGACAGGTTGGTCATCTGCGGTTGCCTGCGTACCTTGGCACTTCTAGGGGTAATCAATGATATTTTTATAGCTGCGGGTATGAATCAATAGACTTGCAGCTCTCTTAATTGATTCGTCCAAGGCCTTCCATGGGGCAGACCATCAATTATGTCGGATCGTAACCGCTGGATGTTAAGCAAGGACGGCAGGCCATCCGAGCTGGCCCCTCCGAAGAGAAGGGCCATTTGGAATCGGCAAGGACAATTTGGCTCATTTGGCTCATGATCGAGAACAGTTTTTCCCAACCAGTGTGCCGTGGCACAGTATTGTGCCATGAGCGATCATCAGGTGTGCCGTGGGAAACGGGAACCTCCAATCCCCTTTCTTCCGTGACACTCTGTCATTTTACTAACTGTCACCCTCCCCCCTTGTGATGCCGCTGCTTCCATCAAACCCCCCTCCTGCCCCCCTCTGGAGGCCCACACGCAGGAAGCCTGTCACATTCCCGCGGGGGAGCGCTGCGCTGAATGGCCGAAACGCACGTGGGCTCGGCTGAGCAGGACGAATAGGAATTGAGCACACGGGGTGGCTCCGAGCCTCGGAACAAACTGCAGCGGAGGCTCGCAGCCGTCGCCACCCCAGCTCTCCTTCCTGAAGGGGTTCAGCCCCCCCCAGGAGTGCCTCCCCCCCCCACCGCGTCCCGTGCCTTGGGGCCAGATCAGGAAGGAACCAAGTTGGGCTGTGGAGCTGCGCATCCTGGCTTCTGCTCTGCTCTGCAGTGAACCCGGAGTCGGATGGGGGCAGCTCCCACGGACTCCTCCTCCCTCTCCTCCTCCTTGCTGCCGGAGGGGAGAAGGGCAGAAGAGCGCCCAGGAGCCAGGAAGCAGGAGGAGCCGCAGCCCGGCCAGGTAGGCCTTGGCACGTAGAGGGAGGGAGGGAAGGAAGGAAGGGAAGGAATGAAAGAGAGAGGAAGGGAGGGAGGAAGTTCTGGACGCCGAGGGCTCTCCCTGACTTCAGCCAGGCTGGCTGGCATTGCTGCTTCGGCTAGGAAAGCCTCATTTTCGTTGCCTAAAGCAGTGTTTCCCAACCAGTGTGCCGTGGCACACTAGTGTGCCGTGAACGATCATCAGGTGTGCCGTGGGAAATTGGAACCTCCAATACCCTTTCTTCCCCCCTCTTGCCGAACACTTTTTCTTCTCCACTCGGGCTCCCTTCTTCCCAGCCTCGCTCTGCTCACTTTGCCTCGCTTTGCTCTGGGGTGAGTCTGTGCAGTAGCGCCCACATGGGTCACGTCTCCCTCCCTCCCCCCTCCCCTCCTGAACACACTCACGCTCCCCCCCCCCCCAGATCAAAATGGTGGCAGAAGCGGCTTTGTAGAAGAAAAAGTAAGTGTTGGGCAGGAGGGGGAAGAAAGGGCGCGAAGGGGGAGGAAAAGGTCTCTGTCCAAAGCTGGCATGGGCAAACTTGGACCTTCCAGGTATTCTGGACTCCGACTCCCACCATTCCTAGCAGCCTCAGGCCCTTTTCCCCCTCAGCCACTTAAGCAGGAAAGGGCCTCAGGCTGTTAGGAATGGTGGGGAGTTGGAAGTCCAAAGCATCCAGAGGGCGAAGTTTTCCCATGCCTGTTTTAGGGACCTTCAAGTGGTGAGCCTCCTTCCAACGTTGAGATTCTGGATAGAAAACAAACAACAACATAACATAACATTGTTTGAGTCCACAGTGCTCTCTGGGTGTAGGTGAACTACAACTTCCAAACTCAAGGTCAATTCCCAAGCAAACCCGTTCAGTACTTTCTGTTGGTAATTTGAGTTCAATATGCCAAGTTTGGTTCAATTCCATTGTTGCAAGAGTTCAGGATGCTCTTTGATTGTGTGTTAACTATAAATCCCAAAAATTGTAACTCCCAAATGTCAAGGTCTATTTTCCCCAAACTCCATCTGTGTTCACATTTGGGCATATTGAGTATTCATGCCAAGTTTGGTCCTGATCCAACATTGTTTCAGTCCACAGTGCTCTCTGGATATAGGTGAACTACAACTCCAAAACTCAAAATCAATACCCACCAAACTCTTATCGTATTTTCTCTTGGTTATACGAGTTCTGTGTGGGAAGTTGGTGTCTTTCTGCCATTCCTGCCAGGAAATCTATGCTGTCTTCATCGAAACAGGCCCAGGTTTCACACTGAGTGTATAAATACACTTAAAAACGTATTAACTATATGTATTACTGTGTTCGAGTGTCATTTTGTGTCATTTTGGTTGGTGGTGTGCCCCAGGATTTTGTAAATGGAAAAAATGTGCCGCGGCTCAAAAGGTTGAAAAACACTGACCTAGAATATTGGTTCTCAGCTTGTAGAACCCCAGATGTTTTGACCTTCGACTCCAAGAACTCCTAACAGCTGGAAAACTGGGTTGGATTTCTGGAAGTTGTAGACCAAAACATCTATAATCTATCTGACAGATGGCAAGCCATTTAACCTCAGCAGACTGAAAGCCAAAACCAAGGTCACAACAACATCTGCTCTAGAACTCCAATATGCTGATGATAACGTAGTCTGTGCGCATTCAGAAGAAGACCAACAAGCCACTCTAAACACCTTTGCAGAAGCATACGAGAAGCTCGGCCTCTCATTGAACATCGACAGATAGCAAGCTATTTAACCTCAGCAGACTGAAAGCCAAAACCAAGGTCACAACAACATCTGCTCTAGAACTCCAATATGCTGATGATAACGTAGTCTGTGCGCATTCAGAAGAAGACCAACAAGCCACTCTAAACACCTTTGCAGAAGCATACGAGAAGCTCGGTCTCTCATTGAACACGAGAAGCTCGGCCTCTCATTGAACATCGACAGATAGCAAGCTATTTAACCTCAGCAGACTGAAAGCCAAAACCAAGGTCACAACAACATCTGCTCTAGAACTCCAATATGCTGATGATAACGCATTCAGAAGAAGTAAACACCTTTGCAGAAGCATGCTTGGCCTCTCATTTCAGAAGAAGACCAGACAAGCAAAACCAAGGTCTTAAACACCTTTGCTGATGAAGCATTCAGAACGAGACCAACAAGCCACTCTAAACACCTTTTGGCCTCTCATTGAACATCGACAGGTAGCAAGCCATTTAACCTCAGCAGACTGAAAGCCAAAACCAAGGTCACAACAACATCTGCTCTAGAACTCCAATATGCTGATGATAACGTAGTCTGTGCGCATTCAGAAGAAGACCAACAAGCCACATTGAACATAAACACTATTTAACCTTGCCAAAACCAAGGTCACAACAACATCTGCTCTAGCAATATGCTGATGATAACGTAGTCTCGCATTCAGAAGAAGACCAACAAGCCACTCTGCAGAAAACACCTCTTGAACATCGACAGATAGCAAGCTATTTAACCTCAGCAGACTGAAAGCCAAAACCAAGGTCAACAACATCTGCTATAGAACTCCAATATACTGATGATAATGTAGTTTGTGCGCATTCAGAAGAAGACCAACAAGCCACTCTAAACACCTTTAAACACTCATTTGACAGATAGAAGCAGACTGAAAGCCAAAACCAAGGTCACAACAACATCTGCTCTAGAACTCCAATATGCTGATGATAACGTAGTCTCGCATTCAGAAGAAGACATTGAACACACCTTTCGAAGCACAGCCTCTCATTGAACATCGACAGATAGCAAGCTATTAACCTCAGCAGACTGAAAGCCAAAACCAAGGTCTCAGCAACATCTGCTCTAGAACTCCAATATGCTGATGATAACGGCCTCTCAGTCAGTGCGCATTCAGAAGAAGACCAACAAGCCACTCTAAACACCTTTGCAGAAGCCATAAACACCTTTGCAGAAGCTCGGCCTCTCATTGAACATCGACAGATAGCAAGCTAGTTAACCTCAGGAGACTGAAAGCCAAAACCAAGGTCTCAGCAGCATGTGCTCTAGAACTCCAATATGCTGATGATAACGTAGTCTGTGCGCATTCAGAAGAAGACCAACAAGCCACTCTTAAACACCTTTGCAGAAGCATACGAGAAGCTCGGCCTCTCATTGAACATCGACAGATAGCAAGCTAGTTAACCTCAGCAGACTGAAAGCCAAAACCAAGGTCTCAACAGCATCTGCTATAGAACTCCAATATACTGATGATAATGTAGTCTGTGCGCATTCAGAAGAAGACCAACAAGCCACTCTTAAACACCTTTGCAGAAGCATACAAGAACCTCGGCTTCTCATTGAACATCGACAGTTGGCAAGCCACTTAATCTCAGGAGACTGAAAGCCAAAACCAATGTCACAACAGCATCTGTCATAGAATTTCAATATGCTGATGATAACGTAGTCTGTGCGCATTCAGAAGAAGACCTACCAGCCACTTTGCAGGAGCATAAGAGAAGCTCGGCCTCCACGCCACCTCCACGCCCCCTCGCCAGCTGGCAAACTACGCGGTTAAAGATAAGAAAGGGTGGAAATAAAACGACATAATAACACGCCCTTTATGGAAATGGCGGACCGGTTTCGATTTGAAACATCACTTCCGGGTTGATGGCCGTGGGTCGCTGTCCGTGGGTCGAATTAGGGTCTGAATTGATTTTAATACAAAATAATAACGTTTTTTATAAGTATAACGACCGGAGATATCCACCCCTAGTGTCCGCCATTAACGAAGCCATTCCGAAATTTCGGAATTAATTTGGGAAATTCCGATTTATTTTTTTCCCGGAAAATTTCGGAAGTCATTCAGATTCGCCCCTTACATCCGGAACGAGTTTTGAACTTTTGTTGTTGTTGATCAAACAGGCCTAATGTGAAACTCTAAGCCAGGGGTGCTCATTATGGTGATCGGGAGCACCTAGGTGATCTTCAGCCCTCTTCCAGGTGATCTTTGGGCCTCACCAGCCAAATGGCGCGCGCCTGCCATGCGCTCCCGCCAGCGCCTTCGCGGGGCGTCTTTGCCAAAATGAGGCTTTAGTGGGCGGGGCCCTGGCGCTCGTATTGCCACGCACGGTGTGGTGACATGACCGCCCATTGGTTGCTGCTGGGGGGGGGCAGCAAGGTGAAGGCACGCGCACGGATAGGATGCGAGGCTGTGGGAGGGATGGAGGGAATGTGTGTGTGTGTGAGAGAGAGAGAGAGCGCCAAGGAGAGAAGAAAGAAATCCGGAGAACTTTTTCGGACCCTTTTGGCAGGCAGGCGGGCGGGCACTGGAAGGAGAGAGGGAGAGAGAGAGAGAGAGAAAGAGGCGAAGAAGGCCGGGCAAAGTGGGGCAAAGCCAAACAAGCCCCACCACAAATCCTGCTGCTGCCCTCGGGACTCCCATTCCAAGCCGAGACCTAGGCGAGCGAGCTGTGTGGGGCTGCTTTCTTTCCTTGGTTGGGGGCGAGGAGGGAGGGCTCAGCCGTGTTGCTGGGGCTGAACCCGAGGAGGAGGGGGCTGCGGGGATGGAGACTCCACTTGCTGCTGCTGCTTGTGCCCTCGCCGCCTTTCTCCGCCTCGCCCTCCCTCGCCCTCGAAGGAGAAAGGCGGCGAGGGCCCACGGGAGAGAGAGAGAGAGAGAGAGAGAGAGAGAGAGAGGGAGGGAGGGAGGGAGGGAGGGTGGCTCTTCAGAGCCGGCTAGGAAGAGCCACCCTCTTCTTCGGCGTTGAGTATTTATGTCACAGCGGATAGGCAACAGAAATATAGAAGTTTAATTCCCCATCGGCCCAAAAACTCCAGTCTCTGTTCGAGTGAATAATGAAACTCTCATTCAATTCACAAGGTAAATATATAACTTTGTATTGAATTGTTTTTAACAATAACTGGCAAAACATCGAAAAACAACAGCCATCACAGCTACCTTTCTAAACATCCTTTCCTCACAAATATTGAATCCCAACTGACAAATCCCAACTGTCACTTTGTAACGGAAATTCCTCAAGGTTCCATTTAGCAGTCTTGAGACAGCGTGTCAAACATGTCACACTGCAGGTCATCTCAAACTGCGAAAATATATCTTGTGCTGACTCATGAATTGCTATTCAAAATGCAATAATCTGACACCTCTCTCTCTCTCCCGTGGGCATGGACTGCCACCAGTGGGAGGGGTCCTCCTTCCTGCCAGCCTTCCACTTGGGCGTCCTTTCTGAGTGACACCCTCGAAAGGAAGGAAGGGCGCCCCCGCTGCATCTGTCACTTTGGGGAACCACCACTTCCACTCTTCCTTCTCCTGCCCAGGTATGGAAGCCTCGAGGGACGAGGGAGGGGGGGAGGCTGCCGTGGGGGGGCTCCAGCCTCACGTGGGTCCCTTTCTCTGTTGAGTTTCCTGGCCCAGGCAGCCCCTCTTCCCAGCCCTGCACCTTCCGAGCCACCACCGAAGCCATATCTGGCCGGAGCGCTGGTGGGTGCACCTATCAATATCCTCCTGCTGCGTGCGTGGGAGGGCCTGCTGTGCACGCAAGAAGCAGGACGGGATGGGGACTTCTTGCTTCGCGAAGCACAGCAGGAAGGAGGAAGGCAACGAAGACATTAAGAGAGAGAGCGCGCAGGCAAGGAGGATCCCCTTCCCGGGTGCGCGCGGCGGTGAGTTCGTGGGCAGGGAAGAAAGAAGCCCTGCACGGACGGAAGGCTGCAGTAGGAGCGTCTTGCGGCGCATATCTATGCGCCCACACGCTCACATGCACAACAGGTGATCTTTTCAACTTGATTGTTCATATAGTAGCTCACATGATGAAAAAGTGTGGGCACCCCTGCTCTAAGCAATCTGTTGAACACAGGAGAGAAATCCAGCAGCCTTCCCACCCAGAAAGCTTGGCAAGCTAGGATGTCTCCAGAAACATGATCCCAACACATCTATCATTGATATTCCTGTTGTAATGACACAACCCTTGGCCTTGCGGCCCCTCCGGAGTTCTGAGTCTGGGCACGACCTTGTTTTCCATCCCAGAGGAAACAATGATTTCATCCAAAGTAACAGACATGGGTGATAGGTTAGAGACAGAAAGAGACCTTTTGTTTACACAATTTATTTGCAGCCACTAGCCCTCAAAGGAGAGCGCCACTGGGTGCGCGCATAAATCAAAGCCCTTCCGTGTTTGGAGAAAAGAAGTTCGTCAATAAGGATAATAAAACTCTGTTGCAAAGTTGTGAAATGAATGCGGTTTTGACACTACTTGGTTTAATGCTATAGAACAGGGCTGTCCAACTTCTCCCGGCCCAGGGGCCTGAATTCCGGTCACGGATGACCTGGGGGGCCATAGGGTCTGCCCCCGGCGCCGCCCTGGCTTTGCCCCTCCCGCCCCTCCCGCCCCCTCCGCCCCTCCCGCCCCTCCCCGCTCCCCCCCCCCCTCCCTGCCCCCCCCGCCCCCGCCCCTGGCACCCTCTCCCCTTATTTTTATTTAATATTAAATATTAAATATATTTAATTCCATCCTCCCCTCTCCCCTTATTTTTATTTAATCTATATATATAAAAGGGAAGTGGTCGTGCCACGGGGGCAAATGAACGCCAAAACTAAATTTCCCACACACACAAAAAAACACAGGGCCACTCATCCGCACTTTTCGAGGTACAAACTCCACCCACTGTAACACCCTAAACACAACACAAAACCCCAAAACATCCCCAAAACACAACATTACTATGCATGCGCAAAACACCCCAGACACAAAAAATGGCCACCATAAAAACATCACAATACCAAGCATGCGCCATGCCCCCCTCCTCCGCCGCTTACGAAACACTCCAGAGACCAACGAGGTGACATCCTCCACGCGGCTCCCGGAACCCACCGGCCTATGGAGGCATCCAGAAACCAAAAAAACTACAAACAAAATGGCACTAAAACCACTTCCTGTCCCATAAATAACACTCCCGGAAGTGGTCCCTCACAAAAACCAAAACCCGGCAGGAAACACATACCTCACACACTAACAGGAAGTTCATAGCCTTCTCGCTCTCCTCCGCTGCTTCTCTTCCGCTCCCAGCACAGGAGGGGAAGGGAGAGGGACCGTGCGGCCCCTTTCAACGCAGCCCTCCTCCCTGCGAAGGTCGCTCTTCGGCCCACCCTGTGGCAGGGAAGTGGCGAAGGGGGAGTGATGACGGCGGCACCATGGCCGTTCTTCCGGCCCCTTTGCGCTCTCTTCCGCCGCCTCCGTGCTGCTCCTGAAGGGCCCCGCGATCTCTCCCTTCGCCCTTTTCTCCTGGGAGGCGGAAGAGAGGCGGCAGAGGAGAACGCACGCTTCGACACGTAAGCGCCGCCGAGGGAGCGATACCGGCGGCGCCCTGGCTGCCTCTTCCACCCCCTTCTCACTCTCCTCCACCGCCTCCCTTCCACTCCTAGAAGATGAGGGCGAAGGGACAGAGATCGCGTGGGGCCCCCTTTCGTCCTCCTCTTCAGGAAGCACCACGGAACCGGCGGAGGAGAGCGCAAAAAACACAAAGAACAATGCATAAAAAAGACAACATACTCGACAAAAGAACACAAACCTACACAAATATACACATACCTAGCCACACATATACTGTATATACATAAACATACATACACACACACAAACTTTAACACAAACACACATACATATATACACACACACACAAATATATACACACACAAAACAACAAACACAAATATACACACATACACATATATACACAAACCCATACATTCACACCCAAACCCACAGACACACAAACACCCCCACATATACACAGACACAAATACACACAAATATTAAACACACATACAGCCATACCTACACACAAGCATACACATATATACACACACACAACACACACTCACATCATTTCAAACCCTTACATACTTTTCCACATCTACTACATAGGGCACAGCAACGCGTGACGGGTTAAGCTAGTATTAAATATATTTAATTCCATCCTCTCCTCCCCCCTTATTTTTATTTAATATTAAATATATTTAATTCCATCCTCCCCTCTCCCCTTATTTTTATTTAATATTAAATATATTTAATTCCATCCTCCCCGCTCCCCTTATTTTTATTTAATATTAAATATATTTAATTCCATCCTCCTCTCTCCCTTATTTTTATTTAATATTAAATATATTTAATTCCTTCCTCCCTCTCCCTTATTTTTATTTAATATTAAATATATTTAATTCCATCCTCTCCTCCCCCTTATTTTTATTTAATATTAAATATATTTAATTCCATCCCCCCTCTCCCCTTATTTTTATTTAATATTAAATATATTTAATTCCATCCTCCCCTCTCCCCTTATTTTTATTTAATATTAAATATATTTAATTCCATCCCCCTCTCCCCTTATTTTTATTTAATATTAAATATATTTAATTCCATCCCCCTCTCCCCTTATTTTTATTTAATATTAAATATATTTAATTCCATCCTCCCCTCTCCCCTTATTTTTATTTAATATTAAATATATTTAATTCCATCCTCCCCTCTCCCCTTATTTTTATTTAATATTAAATATATTTAATTCCATCCTCCCCTCTCCCCTTATTTTTATTTAATATTAAATATATTTAATTCCATCCTCCCCTCTCCCCTAATTTTTATTTAATATTAAATATATTTAATTCCATCCTCCCCTCTCCCCTTATTTTTATTTAATATTAAATATATTTAATTCCATCCTCCCCTCCCCCTTATTTTTATTTAATATTAAATATATTTAATTACATCCTCCCCTCTCCCCTTATTTTTATTTAATATTAAATATATTTAATTCCATCCTCCCCTCTCCCCTTATTTTTATTTAATATTAAATATATTTAATTCCATCCTCCCCTCTCCCCTTATTTCATCTTTAAATATATTTAATTTTATATTTAATACATGAGGGGAGATGGGGGGAGGGAATGAGGAGCCCCCTGAGGAGCCCCCTGCTTCGGCCTACCTTTTCCAAACGCGCAGGATCCAGGAGTACCCGGACGATGAGAGAGGCAACGACCGACTGAGTCGAAGAAGGTCCTAATCGCGTCTGTGGGCCTCAGCGATCCAGTAGTAGAGTAGCTGAAGAGTATCGCGAGAATACGCAATCCACACGGGATTTCGCTGTCAACGCCGGCGTGATCTCGCGGTGACCGCGAAATCCCGTGTGGATTGTGTCTTCTCGTGATACTTGCTCTGAACCCGGAAGTAGGTTTTTTTTATTTATTTTATTTTTCAATTTTTATTTTTTATTTAAAAGCTTAGGGGGGCGTAGGGAAGGGGCTGGGGGGCCATATACGGCCCCCGGACCGCCAGTTGGACACCCCCGCTATAGAATCAGTCAATCTCTTTTCCTGTTGTTTGGTGAGACATCAACACACTTTGGCAGAGAAGACTATAGACTTTATAAAACTACAGCTCCCATAGTACTACTGAGCCAAGGTAGTAAAAGTGGTGTCAAACTGCATTCACTGATCTGCATTCACTGCAGATCAGTGTTTCCCAACCGGTGTGACACAGTACACTAGTGTGCACGCCCGGATTGCCCATAAGGCCACCCGAGGCCATGGCCTCGGGCGGCACAAATGGGGGGCGGCAGATTAGGACCCCCGATTTTATTATTTTTAGAGCAAGAGGCAGAGTGAAGGGGCGCCGCGTCACAGCCAGGCCTCTGATGCGCCACCCCTTTGCGCCACCTCTTGCTCCTTCTCGGCGGTTCCCCCTCCCCTCCTTCCTTCACTTGAGTGAAGGAAGGGAGGAGGGACCGAGAAGGAGTAAGACCAAACTTGGCATGAATACTCAATATGTAGACACAGGGCTGGGCTAATGAGTAATTGTATGAATACTCAATATGCCCTACTATGAACACACATGGAGTTTGGTGAGAATTGACCTTGATGTTTGGGAATTGTAGTTCACCTACATCCAGAGAGCACTGTGGACTCAAACAAAGATGGATCTGGACCAAACTTGGCACGAATCCTCAATATGCCCAAATGTGAACACTATTGGAGTTTGGGGGAAATAGACCAAGACATTTGGGAGTTGCTGGGGGTGTATATTTCACTTATGTTGCGGAGCAGAGTCACGCGGTGCCCCCGGTTGGCGGCAAGGAGAGCAGCCAGGAAGCTCTCCAGCAGGGCCTCCTCGCCCAGGCAGGGGCTTCGCAGCCTCCCTTCCCTGCCTTGCTCGAGGGGCAGTGCAAAGCCACTTGCCGCCGACCCAGGCCCAATCCCCTCGCATGCTTCCACTGTCGAGAAGGCCTGAGGAGGGTTAAACAGCCAATGAGGGGAAAGCATCTCAGGAGAGGCAGGAATCTAATGCCGATTCCTTTCTGAAAATGGCGGTGGCGGCTTCGAAATGGCAAATTTACTTCCGGGTTCCTTACATCGCTTCGATACCGCTTCGTGAAGTTCGCAGCTTGGGAGTGACCCTGGACTCATCGCTGAGCCTGGAAACCCAGGTCTCGGCGGTGGCCAGGGGAGCTTTTGCACAGTTAAGACTCAGGCGCCAGTTGCGCCCGTACCTTGGGAAGTCTGATCTGGCTACGGTCGTCCACGCTCTGGTCACATCCCGAATAGATTACTGCAACGCACTCTACGTGGGGCTGCCTTTGAAGACAGTTCGGAAATTACAACTAGTCCAACGGGCGGCAGCCAAACTACTAACGGGAGCTACATACAGGGAGCATACCACCCCCCTTGTTGTGTCAGCTCCACTGGCTGCCGGTCCAATTCCGGGCTCAATTCAAAGTGCTGATTTTGACCTTTAAAGCTCTATATGGTTCGGGCCAGCTTACTTGTCCGAACGCATCTGCCGCTACGTCCCACCTCGTACTTTAAGATCATCCGGGGAGGCCCTGCTCTCGCTCCCGCCGGCTTCCCAGGTGCGGCTGGTGGGGACGAGGGAGAGGGCCTTCTCGGTGGTGGCTCCCCGTCTGTGGAATGCGCTCCATAGCGACATACGATCAATTCCATCCCTCCTGACATTTAGGAAAAAAGTGAAAGCCTGGAAGTGGGACCAGGCGTTCGCATAGTAGCACAGGACAGCACTTTAGTAGTTTAATGGGAAGTTGGTGAATAGGGCTCAATGCTTTTATGGACGGAACACTGTTTTTAACATAGGTGAATGCATACGATGTGTGAATATAATTGTATTTTTTTTGTTATAGATTTTTATTGCAGTTTTTCAGTGATATTGACACAAGATGGTATATTTGTCAAGTGGGGTAAGAGTGGGGAAGGCGGGGGGTAGGGAGTGGGGGGGGGGGAGTGGGGGGGGTGGATAGGCAAGGAAAAGGGGCATTAAAAGAGACTTCCCAACAGTTACTCAAGAAAAGAGTTCTTTGGTTTGCACTAAATGTTCAATAATTATACAGTTTCGTTAATAATCACAGTAATGGAGCGAGGATTTGGCGAGGGGAGAGGGGGTCGGATCAGGGGGTTACATTGTTGCATCATTATACATTAAGCATTAAACATCATCGATGTTAATCACAAATTGTCTTCCCTTGTTTTGCATGTAGCTTTGGAAGGTGGACCAGTCGGTTCTTTTCCTGTCTCCATGTAGTTTTTGGGATAGAATGTCCATTTGTATAAAGTCCATTATCTTTATCGTCCATTCCTCTATGTCCGGAACGCTGTTTTGTTTCCATTTTCTAGCTAGGGTTACTCGGGCACATGTGCTGAGGAGGAAGAGCATCTTATCTTGGTTTTTTGTTAGTGTGGGTCCAGTCAGACCAAGGAGATATATTTGTGGGTCGATTTTGAATTTTGCCTTAATAATTTTTTGTGTTTCCCTGTGGATTAATTTCCAGTATCTTGCTACTTTTTTGCAATCCCACCATTGGTGTATGTATGTACCTAATTCCTTATTGCATTTCCAACATTTGTTGGAAATGCCTTTGTTAAATTTAGCGAGCTTGTGTGGGCTTAGATGCCATCTGAAGTGCATTTTAAACCAATTTTCTTTAATGTCAGTTGCAGTCGTGTATTTGAGTTTTTTATTCCAAACTTCCTCCCATTGTTTAAAAAGTATCGTCTGTTTGAGATCCCTTGCCCACCTGATTTGGCAATCCTTGACCTGTTCTTCTGCAGTAAACCATTTTAGCAGGTGTTTATAGGTCAAGCTTATGCCTTTTTTCCGTGTCTTAATCATTTGGTCCCAGAAATTGTCCTCCATAGGTTTGATGTGCCATTTGCCGTTTGAGGCTTTCTTCAGTATTTGCCTGTAGGTTAGCCACTCCTCTATGGCTAGTTCCTTTTTGTGTAATGCCTCCATTGGGGATATCCACAACGGGGTTTTTGGAAATAGTGTATATCTGTATTTTTCCCAAGTCTTATATAAGGCTGCCCTAATGATGTGATGGCTGAAATTTTTTTCTATCTGTTTCTTTTTGTACCAAAGGTACCCATGCCATCCATATCTTAAATTGTGTCCCTCTAATGCAGGGGTGCTCAGAATGGTGATCGGGATCACCAGGGTGATCTTCAGGCCTCATCTTGGTGATCTTCAGGCCCCTGACCAGGTTTTTTGCTGTTGGTTCTCTTCACGCGCCCCTGCACGCTGCAAAGAAGTCCTCTGTCGTTGCTCCTCCCGCTCCCTGCTCACGCACCACCTCCAAAAGCTCCAGAGCCCAAGAGGCAGAATGGGCCCCTCTTTTGGATTCCTCCTCCTCCCTCCGTCCTTCTTCAGCCACTCAGAGTCGTAGGAGACCAAGGAGGGCGGGCCTGGATGACGCGATGCATGGCTGGCCCCGCGCGCATGCGCAGAAGCACCCATTCTGCCTCTCGGACTTCTCGTGAGCTCTTGGAGGCGGCACGCATGCTGGCGGCGTGGAAATAGGAGCAACGACGGAGGAGAAGAAGAAGGACGCTTTGGGGTCATTTCCTTACCGCATCTCAAAGGTCGGTCTTTTTACTTTGGGGTGGGTGCTTGATTGTTCTGTGGCATGTCTCTTTGTTTATTTTAATGTTTAAAATGGCCTTTTAGCTCCAAAGCCTCTCTGCTTGCTTTGTTCCTTGAGAAATATATGTTGGGGAATATGGAAATGTGGGAGAAATGGGGTGGTTGGATGTATTTTTCCATGCCCCTTTGTTTACCTTGCTGAGTATTAAATGGCCTTGCAGTTCGAAAGCCTCTCTTCTTACTTTCTGGCTGATAATATGTGTGGTAATATGGCAGTGTGGGAGAAATGGGGTGGTTGGATGTATTTTTATGCTCTGTTTTATATTGTTGTTATTAAATTGAAATGTTGATGTTTTATAACTTTATTTTATGTCAACTGCCCCGAGCCTGCTGGAAGGAGCGGGACATAAAAATGAATAATAAATATAAATAAATAAATAAATAAGAAAATAGTTATACATTTTACATTTCTGGGTAAGTGATCTTTGGAACTTGGTTTTTTAATCAGTAGCTCCCATGCTGAAAAAGTGTGAGCACCCCTGCTCTAATGTAAGTAACCCTAATGTAAGTTACCCTCAAAAATAAGAACCTACTTACAATATAATTGTATTTTAATGTATTTTAGTGTCGAATGCTGGAGGGTTTGATATTGTGTTTTTATACTGCGATTGTGATGTAGGCATCAAATTGTGCCTTTTGGAAGCCGCTCTGAGTCCCCCCCCCCCGGGGGGGGTTTGAGAAGAGCGGGCTAAAATGCCGTAAATAAATAAATAATAAAAGCGGATTTAATCCGAATTTATTCCGATTTTACGAGCGTTCCGACGAACCTACCCCAGGCCTATTAATTGGAGAGTTGGGATGGACCCCTAATTAGAGATAATCTTATCCATTCACTCTGTTGGGTTTGGTCAACTCACCGATTCGATTTTTGATTTCGCGTGCCTACATTTCGAACCAAAAGCATTGGTCCAAATCCCAAGTATTTCTGTGGGGAAAAAAAAATGTTTCCCTACAAGTCTGTGCTTAGGAATGATTGCCTCTCCCCAAAAGGAACAAAATCCATCCAGAATCGAAGTGTTAAAAAATTTCAGAAGAATGTGCCCAAGGCAGTCCAACCATCGGGGAGAGAAATCCATCTCTCTTTCCCCATGCAAAACCACTGATGAGTTCATGAACTGTGCCGAGCCATAAATCAGTTTGGATCCCGTTGGAACACCGGAAGGTTTTTTAGCCTCCTAATGGGCATCCTGACAATCTGATTGTGCCATAATTCTTTGTCGCTGTCACCTTCGGAGGCCTGTCAACACTCCTAATCTTTTTTCATTGGGATGTCAGGTTTTGGTAAAGTAAAGAGAGGGGTGGAAAGGATGTGTGTGTGTGTGTTGATCCTGGAAGGCTTAGGTATTTTGCGTCATTATTATCCAAATGGGAGAGGATTCGGTTCACTTTTCAATCTCACCCACCCCCAAATTATACATCTGATGGAAAGAAGGATTGATGTAAGAAACCTGAATGCAAAATATCAGACAGAGGGAACACTGAGCTACAAGGGGTGTTCATGAAAGATTTCCCTGACCCTATGGACTGGGAGCAATGAAACTTATCCCAGTTATGAGTCCTTCTCTCCATGGGTGCCACCTTGGGACACACACTTAGCCCATCTTTTCAACCAACTGTAAACACTAGGCCTGGGCAATCATGGTTCTAAATGGTTCTAAAGTACTTACAAAACTAAAGTTCTGGTGGTGAACACTAGGTGGGGCTGGTGCTATGCTTGTACAGTGTTGCTAAAGTTCTGGTGGTGAACACTAGGTGGGGCTGGTGCTATGCTTGTACAGTGTTGCTAAAGTTCTGGTGGTGAACACTAGGTGGCGCTGGTGCTTTGCTTCTACAGTGCTGCTAATGCTCTGGTGGTGAACACTAGGTGGCGCTGGTGCTTTGCTTCTACAGTGTTGCTAAAGTTCTGGTGGTGAACACTAGGTGGCGCTGGTGCTTTGCTTCTACAGTGTTGCTAAAGTTCTGGTGGTGAACACTAGGTGGCGCTGGTGCTTTGCTTCTACAGTGCTGCTAATGCTCTGGTGGTGAACACTAGGTGGCGCTGGTGCTTTGCTTCTACAGCGTTGCTAAAGTTCTGGTGGTGAACACTAGGTGGCGCTGGTGCTATGCTTGTACAGTGTTGCTAAAGTTCTGGTGGTGAACACTAGGTGTCGCTGGTGCTCTGCTTGTACAGTGTTGCTAAAGTTCTGGTGGTGAACACTAGGTGGCGCTGGTGCTTTGCTTGGTACAGCGCGTTGCTTAAAGTTCTGGTGGTGAAAACTAGGTGGCGCTGGTGCTTTGCTTCTACAGTGTTGCTAAAGTTCTGGTGGTGAACACTAGGTGGCACTGGTGCTTTGCTTCTACAGTGTTGCTAAAGTTCTGGTGGTGAACACTAGGTGGCGCTGGTGCTTTGCTTCTACAGTGTTGCTAAAGTTCTGGTGGTGAACACTAGGTGGCGCTGGTGCTTTGCTTCTACAGTGTTGCTAAAGTTCTGGTGGTGAACACTAGGTGGCGCTGGTGCTTTGCTTCTACAGTGTTGCTAAAGGTCTGGTGGTGAACTCTAGGTGGTGCTGGTGCTTTGCTTCTACAGTGTTGCTAAAGTTCTGGTGGTGAACACTAGGTGGCGCTGGTGCTTTGCTTCTACAGTGTTGCTAAAGGTCTGGTGGTGAATTCTAGGTGGTGCTGGTGCTTTGCTTCTACAGTGTTGTTAAAGTTCTGGTGGTGAACACTAGGTGGCGCTGGTGCTTTGCTTCTACAGTGTTGTTAAAGTTCTGGTGGTGAACTCTAGGTGGCGCTGGTGCTTTGCTTCTACAGTGTTGTTAAAGTTCTGGTGGTGAACACTAGATGGCGCTGGTGCTTTGCTTTTACAGTGTTGTTAAAGTTCTGGTGGCGAACACTAGGTGGTGCTGGTGCTTTGCTTCTACAGTGTTGTTAAAGTTCTGGTGGTGAACACTAGGTGGCGCTGGTGCTTTGCTTCTACAGTGTTGTTAAAGTTCTGGTGGTGAACACTAGGTGGCGCTGGTGCTTTGCTTCTACAGTGTTGTTAAAGTTCTGGTGGTGAACACTAGGTGGCGCTGGTGCTTTGCTTCTACAGTGTTGCTAAAGTTCTGGTGGTGAACACTAGGTGGCGCTGGTGCTTTGCTTCTACAGTGTTGCTAAAGTTCTGGTGGTGAACTCTAGGTGGCGCTGGTGCTTTGCTTCTACAGCGTTGCTAAAGTTCTGGTGGTGAAAACTAGGTGGCGCTGGTGCCTTGCTTCTACAGTGTTGTTAAAGTTCTGGTGGTGAACACTAGGTGGCGCTGGTGCTTTGCTTCTACAGTGTTGCTAAAGTTCTGGTGGTGAACACTAGATGGCGCTGGTGATTTGCTTCTACAGTGTTGCTAAAGATTTGGTGGTGAACACTAGGTGGCGATGGTGCTCTGCTTCTACAGTGTTGCTAAAGTTCTGGTGGTGAACACTAGGTGGCGCTGGTGCTTTGCTTCTACAGTGTTGTTAAAGTTCTGGTGGCGAACACTAGGTGGTGCTGGTGCTTTGCTTCTACAGTGTTGTTAAAGTTCTGGTGGTGAACACTAGGTGGCGCCGGTGCTTTGCTTCTACAGTGTTGCTAAAGTTCTGGTGGTGAACACTAGGTGGCGCGGTGCTTTGCTTCTACAGTGTTGCTAAAGTTCTGGTGGTGAACACTAGGTGGCGCTGGTGCTTTGCTTCTACAGTGTTGCTAAAGTTCTGGTGGTGAACTCTAGGTGGCGCTGGTGCTTTGCTTCTACAGCGTTGCTAAAGTTCTGGTGGTGAACACTAGGTGGCGCTGGTGCTTTGCTTCTACAGTGTTGTTAAAGTTCTGGTGGTGAACACTAGGTGGCGCTGGTGCTTTGCTTCTACACTGTTGTTAAAGTTCTGGTGGTGAACACTAGGTGGCGCTGGTGCTTTGCTTCTATTGTGTTGCTAAAGTTCTCGCGGTGAACACTAGGTGGCGCTGGTGCTTTGCTTCTACAGCGTTGCTAAAGTTCTGGTGGTGAACACTAGGTGGCGCTGGTGCTTTGCTTCTACAGTGTTGCTAAAGTTCTGGTGGTGAACTCTAGGTGGCACTGGTGCTTTGCTTCTACAGTGTTGCTAAAGTTCTGGTGGTGAACTCTAGGTGGCGCTGGTGCTTTGCTTCTACAGTGTTGCTAAAGTTCTGGCGGTGAACACTAGGTGGCGCTGGTGCTTTGCTTCTACAGTGTTGCTAAAGTTCTGGTGGTGAACACTAGGTGGCGCTGGTGCTTTGCTTCTTCAGTGTTGCAAAAGTTCTGGTGGTGAACACTAGGTGGCGCTGGTGCTTTGCTTCTACAGTGTTGCTAAAGTTCTGGTGGTGAACACTAGGTGGTGCTGGTGCTTTGCTTCTACAGCGTTGCTAAAGTTCTGGGGGACCCCACAAGTTAATGGGAGTTAATTTGGGAGTTGTAGTTGCTGGGTTTTATAGTTCACCCCTCTGACCGCCCCCCTCATGACCCCGCAAGGGGTCCTGACCCCCAGGTTGAGAAACGCTGTACTACATCAAGCTGGCTCCTCCCTATTTCAGCTGGGCATCAAATGTGACTAAGCATAATAAACTGGGCCATACATTCACCCAAACATCACCGGAGCTCTCCAAGGTCCTGAACCTATTGCTGGGCAAAAGATATGGCATCATGGATGGTTCCTTCCAAGTTCAGGCTTCAACTGGAACCAATGCTTTTGGTTTCATGTCCACGAATCCCAATTTCCACCTGATCCTTCCCCTCGTTCCTCCTTCCCGCCCTGTCAATCCGAACCTCCTGTTGATCCCGAGCGCCGTTCATAAGAACAACGGTTAACGCGCCGCTGACATATCTTTGATACAATGATCATATACGAGAAGCCGCTTGACCCCTGAAGGTCCTCGCGCACCGCAAGATTGACACTTCGCATTGACTTTGCTTCAGGCTTATCAACAAATCTAAGTCAATTTTATTAAAGAGCGCGCCGGCAACAGACAACTTCATATGGAGCACGGCATCGGAAAATAGAAGGTTCGTTCGGGTACTTTCCCTCCGCTCAACTTCGCATTCACGAAAAGGGGTTATTATTATTATTATTATTATTATTATTATTATTATGCGACTAGCCAATCAACTCGATCTTTAGCTTTCCAGTCCAGCTGTTGACCTGAAGGAAGCTGTACATATTACATACATACTTATTTATTTATTTATTTAATTAATTAATATCTAATTATTTAAATAATTAGATATTAATTAATTAAATATTAATTAATTAATTATTAATTAATATCTAACTATTTAAAGATCATAGAGAAGCACTGGGTTTGCTGAGAGTTTTCTGGGCTGCATGGCCATGTTTCCAGAAGCACTCTCTCCTGACATTTCTCCCCCATCTATGGCAGGCATCCTCAGAGGTTGAGAGGTCTGTTGGAAATGTGGCGAGTGGGGTTTATATGCCTAAGGAATACTGTCCAGAGTGGGAGAAAGAACTCTTGCTTGAGGCAAGTGTGAATGTTGCAATTGGCCACCTTAATTAGCATGGAATAGCGTTGCAGCTTGAAAGCCTGAGTGCTTCCTGCCCTGCTGGAATCCTTTGCTGGGAGGTGTTAGCTGGCCCTGATAGTTGTTTCAGGCAAGTGGGACTGTTGCAATTGACCAGCTTGATTAGCAATGAATAGCCTCGCAGGTTCAAAGCCTAGCAGCTTCCTGTCTGGGAGGAATCCTTTGTTGGGAGGTGCTAGCTGGCCCTGATGGTTTTTTCCGGCAAATGGGATTGTTGACATTGAGCAGCTTGATTAGCAATGAATTGCCTTGCAGCTTCAAAGCGTTGCTGCTTCCTGTCTGGGAGGAATCCTTTGTTGGGAGGTGTTCGATGGCCCTGATTGTTGTTTCAGGCAAGTGGGGAAGTTGCAATTGACCAGCTTGATTAGCATTGAATAGTCTCGCAACTTCAAAGCCTGCCTGCTTCCTGCCTGGTGAGAGAATCCTTTGTTGGGGCGTGTTAGCTTGCCCTGATTGTTGTTTCATAAATAAATAAGGCTGGGGAAGCTATGGGAGAGCTGAAGCCAGGGGGAAGGAGTGGGGGCAGGGCATGGCGCAGCCTGGCTCCGCCCCTCCCCCTAGCTTCGGCTCTCCTAGCAGATGCTCCAGCCTTGAGGGGGCAATGCCAAGACAGCATTGTGCTGGCTCTGCCACCGCTGGCTTGGCACTGCCCCCTCAAGGCTGGAGAAGCTGTGGGAGAGCTGAAGCCGGGGGAGGGGGCGGGGCATGGTGCAGCTTGGCTCCACCCCCTCCACCCAGCTTCGGCACTCCCAGCAGCTGCTCCAGCCTTGAGGGGCAATGCCAAGCCAGCATTGTGCTGGCTCTGCCACTGCTGGCTTGGCATTGCCACCTCAACACTGGAGAAGCTGTGGGAGAGCTGAAGCTAGGGGGAGGGGGCGGGGCATGGCACGGCCAGTCTCTGCCCCCTCCCCCTAGCTTCGGCTCTCCCAGCAGCTGCTCCAGCCTTGAGGGGGCAATGCCAAGACAGCATTGTGCT
This sequence comes from Anolis apletophallus, assembly GCA_030556195.1. NCBI lineage: Eukaryota > Metazoa > Chordata > Lepidosauria > Squamata > Anolidae > Anolis > Anolis apletophallus. Next base: position 45,557 of record JARBWK010000053.1, read on the forward strand.
GGCTCTGCCACCGCTGGCTTGGCATTGCCACCTCAACACTGGAGAAGCTGTGGGAGAGCTGAAGCTGGGGGAGGGGCATAGCTCAGACTGCCTCTGCCCCCTCCCCCTAGCTTTGGCTCTCCCAGCAGATGCTCCAGCCTTGAGGGGGCAATGCCAAGACAGCATTGTGCTGGCTCTGCCACCGCTGGGTTGGCATTGCCCCTCAACGCTGGAGAAGCTGCTGGAAGAGCTGAAGCTGTGGGGAGGGGGTGGGGCATGGCGTGGCCTGGCTCTGCCCCCTCCCCCTAGCTTCGGCACTCTCAGCAGATGCTCCAGCCTTGAGGGGGCAATGCCAAGAGAGCATTGTGCTGGCTCTGCCACCGCTGGCTTGGCAGTGCCACCTCAATGCTGGAGAAGCTGTGGGAGAGCTGAAGCCGGGGGACGGGGTGGGGCATGGCATGACCTGGCTCCACCCCCTCCGCCTGGCTTTGGCACTCCCAGCAGCTGCTCCAGCCTTGAGGGGGCAATGCCAAGACAGCATTGTGCTGGCTCTGCCACCGCTGGCTTGGCATTGCTCCCTCAAGGCTGGAGAAGCTGCTGGGAGAGCTGAAGCTGGGGGGGGCTGGGGCATAGCTCGGACTGCCCCCACCCCCACCCCCTAGCTTCGGCTCTCCCAGCAGATGCTCCAGCCTTGAGGGGGCAATGCCAAGACAGCATTGTGCTGGCTCTGCCACCGCTGGCTTGGCATTGCCCCCTCAACACTGGAGAAGCTGTGGGAGAGCTGAAGCTGGGGGGAGGGGCATAGCTCGGACTGCCTCTGCCCCCTCCCCTAGCCCGGCTCCCCCAGCAGATGCTCCAGCCTTGAGGGGGCAATGCCAAGACAGCATTGTGCTGGCACTGCCACCGCTGGCTTGGCATTGCCACCTCAATGCTGGAGAAGCTGTGGGAGAGCTGAAGCTGGGGGAGGGGGTGGGGCATGGCATGGCCTGGCTCCGCCCCCTCCGCCTGGCTTTGGCACTCCCAGCAGCTGCTCTAGCCTTGAGGGCAATGCCAAGACAGCATTGTGCTGGCTCTGCCACCGCTGGCTTGGCATTGCCCCCTCAAGGCTGGAGAAGCTGTGGGAGAGCTGAAGCCAGGGGAGGGGTGGGGCATGGCATGGCCTGGCTCCGCCCCCTCCGCCTGGCTTTGGCACTCCCAGCAGCTGCTCCAGCCTTGAGGGGGCAATGCCAAGACAGCATTGTGCTGGCTCTGCCACCGCTGGCTTGGCATTGCCACCTCAACGCTGGAGAAGCTGTGGGAGAGCTGATGCCGGGGGGGAGGGGGCGGGGCATGGCATGGCCTGGCTCCACCCCTTCCCCAGCTTTGGCACTCCTAGCAGCTGCTCCCAGCAGGCCACCATCCCCCAGCCGTTCTTTACTGTGTTAGAGTGCCATTTTGTGTCATTTTTGTTGGTGGTGTGCCCCCGGATTTTTTTAATGTTAAAAGTGTGCCGCGGCTCAAAAAAAAGGTTGGGAAACACTGGCGTAACAGATGTGAAGGCAAAGCACATTTTTCAAGCAGATGTCATGTGGCGAGGGGGGGGGGGGAGGCTCTGGGGACCCGGCACCTTCTCTCCTCCCCTCGGAAACTGTCCTCGGGTCCTCCTGTTGGGAGAGTTGTTGTGTCGAGCAGTTATTAAAAGTGACACCGCCAGCCCTACGTGAGAACTTCCGCAGCCTAGTAAATCTCCAGCCACCCTTAAATAAAACTTTATGCCGGCTAATAAATTTTAATGCTGCTTGTCAGCACTTGATAACTGCAATCATTTAACCAGGCGAAGGGAAAAAAAGGAAGGAAAGGGAAGGAAACCAGAGGATCCCAGGGATGAGGAAGCCTTGAGCAAAGGGCCTGCAATCGAGTTGGGTCACACAAGCGTTCCCACAGGCCCGGATTAACACCTTTTTGCACCCTAGGCCAGTGTTTCTCAACCAGTGTTCCGGGGCACACTAGTGTGCCGTGAGCGATCATCAGGTGTGCCGTGGGAAATTGGAACTTCCAGGAGGGGAGGGGGGAGAGTGTAGTGTGTTGAAGTATAAAAACTCTAAGAAACCTACCTCGATGAAGGCACAAAATTACAACCACCCCCCTCCCCACCTGTTGTCTACTTGGTCTCTCCCTCTCCATGCATTGGGAAGGCCCGCCTCCCTTTCCCCAAGTAGAGACCTCCTCTTGCCTCCTGGGGGTTCTGCGTGGGAAGTTTGGCCCAGTTCTATCATTGGTGGGGTTCAGAATGCTCTTTGATTGTAGGGGAACTATAAATCCCAGCAACTACAACTCCCAAATGTCAAGGTCTATTTCCCCTGAACTCCATCTGCGTTCACATTTGGGCATATTGAGTATTCATGCCAAGTTTGGTCCTGATCCAACATTGTTTGAGTCCACAGTGCTCTCTGGATATAGGTGAACTACAACTCTAAAACCCAAGGTCAATGCCCACCAAACCCTTATAGCATTTTCTCTTGGTTATGGGAGTTCTGTGTGGGAAATTTGTGTCTTTCTGCCATTCCTGCCAGGATATCTATGTTGTGTTCATCGAAACAGGCCCAGGTTTCACACTGAGTGTATAAATACACTTAAAAACATATTAACTATATGTAGTACTGTGTTAGAGCAGTGTTTCCCAACCAGTGTGCCGGGGCACACTAGTGTGCCGTGAGCGATCATCAGGTGTGCCGTGAGAAATTGGAACCTCTAAGGGGGGGGGGGGGGAGTCTAGTGTGTTGAAGTATAAAAACCCTAAGAAACCTACCTCGATAAAGGCACAAAATTACAACCACCCCCCTCCCCACCTGTTGTCTACTTGGTATCTCCCTCTCCATGCATTGGGAAGGCCCGCCTCCCTTTCCCCAAGTAGAGACCTCCTCTTGCCTCCTGGGGGTTCTGTGTGGGAAGTTTGGCCCAGTTCTATCATTGGGGGGGTTCAGAATGCTCTTTGATTGTAGGGGAACTATAAATCCCAGCAACTACAACTCCCAAATGGCAAGGCCTATTTCCCCTGAACTCCATCTGCGTCTCTGTCGAAAGCTGGCATGGGCACACTTGGACCTTCCAGGTGTTTTGGACTCCAACTCCCACCATTCCTAGCAGCCTCGGGCCCTTTTCCTTTTCCCCCCTCAGCCACTTAAGCAGGAAAGGCCCTCAGGCTGTGAGGAATGGTGGGAGTTGGAGTCCAAAGCATCCAGAGGGCCGAAGCTTTCCCATGCCTGTTTGAGGGACCTTAAAGTGGTGAGCCTCCTTCCAACATTGAGATTCTGGATAGAAAACAAACAACAACATAACATAACATTGTTTGAGTCCACAGTGCTCTCTGGGTGTAGGTGAACGACAGCTTCCAAACTCAAGGTCAATTCCCAAGCAAACCCTTTCCGTACTTTCTGTTGGTAATGAGAGTTCAATAGGCCAAGTTTGGTTCAATTCCATTGTTGCAAGAGTTCAGGATGCTCTTGGATTGTGTGTTAACTATAAATCCCAGAAACTGTAACTCCCAAATGTCAAGGTCTATCTTCCCCAAACTCCATCTGCGTTCACATTTGGGCATACTGAGTATTCATGCCAAGTTTGGTCCTGATCCAACATTGTTTGAGTCCACAGTGCTCTCTGGATATAGGTGAACTACAACTCCAAAACTCAAGGTCAATGCCCACCAAACTCTTATAGCATTTTCTCTTGGTTCTGGAAGTTCTGTGTGGGAAGTTTGTGTCTTTCTGCCATTCCTGCCAGGATATCTATGTTGTGTTCATCGAAACAGGCCCAGGTTTCACACTGAGTGTATAAATACATTTTAAAACACATTAACTATATGTATGACTGTGTTAGAGTGTCATTTTGTGTCATTTCTGTTGGTGGTGTGCCCCAGGATTTTGCAAATGGAAAAAGTGTGCCGCGGCTCAAAAATGGTTGGGAAACACTGCCCTAGGCCATATTTTAGAATTACGCTCCCTCTACCACCGGCACTGAAAGTTGTTGTTTGGGATCCGGGAAGGGAGGGTGGGGCCCAAGCCGTGCCTACCTTTCCTTCCTTCTTCGCCCGGGGTGGGGTAGCCATCTGCCAGGGCTAATTAGGATCCCCACACCCCAGGGAGGGAGAGTAGTGGGGAGAGGGCTGGGGGTCCTTCCTTCCTTCGGGGCTCCTGAAATAGAGAGAGAGAGACACCCACCCGTCTCCGTCTCCTTCAGGGCCGCTGCTCCTCCTCCTTGGTTGCAATCCGTGGCTCTGGGAGAACCCCCTCCATGGACTTCCGCCTTCAAGTAGGCCCTATTGGCCGAGTCCGCGGAGCCACGCCCACCCAGGAGGGAGGGCGGCTCCCCGATTGGCCGGCTGCCGCTCTTCAGCTTTGATCGATGGGTGTCGCAAGGTGGGAGGCGGGGCCAGGAGGCGAGCTCAGAGGAGTCACTCCTGGCCCCGCCCACCCCCGCCTCCCAGGGAGGGAGGGAGGAAGTGACGTCACCCTGGGAGGTGACGGAGCAAACAAGGAAGGCGGGCCTGGCGGAAAAGGCGGCAGTGATGTCGCCCTGGGAGGCCCCGCCCCCGGCTGAGTAGTGGGGAGGAGGGAGGGAGGATGGGAGGGAAGCCGCTGCTGCTGCCCCTCGCCCTGCGTGTCCTGCTTTGAGATCAGGCTCGACCCTCCCTCCTTCCGGGGTCTTTGTGCTTCAGCTCCTGCCCAGGCCCAGATTAGGCCCTTTTGGCGCCCTAGGCCGGGGCTGTCCAACAGGCGGCCCACGGGCCGCACACGGCCCACCAGCCCCTTGGATGCAGCCCGCCTACCCTCCTGCAAGAAATCGGCACAAATGGGGGGGGGGCAGATTAGGACCCCCAATAGGCGGCGAGAAGGGCTTGGCTGTGACGCGCCGCCCTTTGCGCCGCCTCCTGCTCCTTCTTGGCGGTTCCCCCTCCCTTCCTTCCTTCACTTCAGTACAGAGCCCAACCCGATCGGCTCCAGCCGGGAGGATGAAAAATCAGGCCCTTGCATAAGAAAAATCCAGCTTCATGCAAAATTCAAAATCAGGATGACATTGAAAATATTTCACTTTTATGGCACCTTCCGACAGGTGTGCGAAGGTTTCGGAGCCAGAGTGTCATAGAATCATCGAATAATAGAGTAGGAAAAGCACAATCGAAGCACCCCTAACAGATGTCTCTCCAGCCTCTGCTCAAAAGCTTCCAAGGAAGGGGCTTACACCACCCTTCCTTCCTTCCTTCCTTCCTTCCTTCCTTCTTTCCCTCTTTCCTCTCTTCCTCTTTCTCCTTTCTTCCCTCCTTCATCCTTCATCCCTTCCCTCTTTCCTTCCTCCTTCCCTTCTTTACTTCCAGCCTTCACTTCTACCCTTTTGTCTTTCCTGCCCTCTTTCCTCCCTCCTTCTCTCTCTTCCTCTTTCTTTTGTCCTTCCTTCCCTCTTCCCTCCCTCCTTCTCTCTCTCTCTTTCTCCTTCCTTCCTCCTTCTCTCTTCCTTCCCTCTCTTTCTCCCTCTCTGCATTCCCTTCCACCCTTTCATCCTTCATCCCTTCCCTCTTTCCTCCCTCCTTCCCTCTTTCTCCTTCTATCCTTCACCTCCTCCCTTGCATCCTTCCTTCCTTCTCTCTTCTCTTCCTTCCAATCTTCACTTCCATCCTTTCATCCTTCCTTCCCTCCCTTTTCTCTTCTCTTCCTTCCTTTGCTCTCTCACTTTCCCCTTCCTCCCTCCCTCCCTTCTTTCGTCCCTGTTTCTTTCCTTTTCTCTTTCCACCTACCCTCTCTGTCTCTTTTCTTTCCTTCCATCCTTCCCTTCCTCCCTTTATACTTCCTTCCTTCTTTATTTCTTTCCTTCTTCCTGGCCTCTTTCTCCTTCCATCCTTCCCTCCCTCCCTCTTGCCTTGTCTTCCCTCTTTCTCCTCCCTCCCTCTTGTCTTTCCTTCCTTCTCTCTTTCCTCCTATCTTCCCTCTCTATCTCTTTTTCCTTCCATCCTTCCCTTCCTCCCTTTATACTTCTTTCTTTCTTTCTTTCCTTCCTCCTTCCCTCCCTCTTTCTCCTTCCATCTTTCCCATCCTCCCTTTTGTCCCTCTTTTCCTCTTTCTTCTCTCTTCCTTCCCTCTTTCTTTTCTCCCTCCCCTCCCTCTTTCTCCCTCTCTACATTCTCTTCCACCCTTTCATCCTTCCCTCTTTCCTGCCTCCTTCCCACTTTCCCATTCCTTCCTTCCCTTTTGTCCTTCCATCCTTCCCTCTTTCCTCCCTCCTTCTCTCTTTCTCCTTCCTTCCTTCCTTCCTTCCTTCCCGTTTGTCTTTCCTTGCTTCACTTCAGTGAAGGAAGGGAGGGGGGACTGAGCTCGTCCCTTCCTCCTAAAGCCGTGGCATGCCGGCCGCCTCCGAAATCACCGAAATCGCCCTTCTGAGGAAGCCGGCATGTCACAGCTTTAGGAGAGAGGGAGGAGCCGCCGCATCGGCTTCGGGGGTAGGGCTTTCCTTCCTCCTCCTCGCCGCGCGGCCGGGAGGGTGGGGCTTTCCTTCCTCCTCCTCGCCGCACCGGCGGGGGCGGAGCCGGGGAGGGGAGGGGGCGGAGCCGGGGGCTGGGTGGAGCCGGGGGTGGGGGGCAGAGCCTTTGGCCCTCCAGGTGATCAGTGACCGGAATTCCGGCCCTTGGGCCGGTAGAAGTTGGACAGCCCTGCCCTAGGCCAAAGGCTCTGGCCCCGCCCCTGACTCCGCCCCGCCCCTGGCTCCTCCCCTGGCTCCGCCCTGTCCCACCCTGGCTCCTCTCCACCCCACCCCGCTCTGCCCCATCCCGCCCGCGGCTCCTCCCCACCCCCGGCCCGTCCCGCGCCGCCCTCGGCTCCGCCCTTGCCTTAAAAAAAACTTTGGGGGGGGGGGGGTCTGGACCTGCTGCCCCCCAAAGGTGCCACCCTAGGCCATGGCCTTATGGGTAATTCGGGCCTGCTCCCATCATTCCCAAATGCTAACCACAGAAGGGTTTTTTTAATTAACTTTTTTTTTTGGTCTGTGAATTGCGCCCCCCTCGGCTTGCGCGCCCTAGGCCATTACCTAGGTTGGCCTTATGGGTAATCGGGGCCTGCTCTCCCACATGTCCCAAACCCCAAAGTAGACCATCTGAGGACTGGTTTGGAGAAGCTATATCACCCTCTTCCAGAAGCATTCCCTCCTGACGTTTCGCCCACATCAAAGGATTCCTCCAGGCGGAAAGCAGCCAGGCTTTGAAGTTGCAAGGCCATTCGATGGTAATCAAGGTGGCCAATGGCAAGATTCACACTTGCCTCAAACAGAAAAGAAAGAAGAGAAAAAGGAAGGGAGAAGAAAGGAAGGAAAGCAAAAGGAAGGAAGGAAGGAAGGAAAGAAAGAGATAGAGAAGGAGAAAGAAAGGAGGGAAGAGAGGAAGGGAGGAGAAAAAAGAAAAATAAAGGAAAGAACGAAGGAAGGATGAAAGGAGAAAGGAAGGGAGGGAGGGAGGAAAACAAAAGGAAGGAGGGAAGTGAAGGAAGGAAGGAAAGAAAGAAGAGCAGGTAATATATAGAAAGATAAACAGATAAGAGGGAGGGAAAGAAGGAAGGAATGAAGGAAGGAAAACAAAAGGAAGGAAGTGAAGAAAAGAAGGAAAGAAGGAAGGACATTTAATATGTAGAAAGATAAACAGAAAAGAGGGAGGGAGGGGGGAAAGAAGGAAGGAAAGAATGGAGGGAGGGAGGAAAACAAAAGGAAGGAAGGAAGTGAAGAAAGGAAGGAATAAGGAAGGGCAGTAAAGATGTAGAAATATAAACAGAAAAGAGGGAGGGAGGGAAAGAAGGAAGGAAGGAAGGAATGGAGGGAGGGAGGGAGGAAAACAGAAGGAAGGAAGTGAAGAAAGGAAGGAAAGAAGGAAGGGCAGTAAAGATGTAGAAACAAACAGAAAAGAGAGAGGGAGGGAAAGAAGGAAGGAAAGGAGGGAGGAGGGAAAACAAAAGGAAATACGGAAGAAAAGAAAGGAACGAAAGAAGGAAGGGCAGAGATAGAGTGGGATATAAATATAATATAATAATAATAAAGATGGAGGAAGGAAAAAGGAAGGAAGGAGCAAAAGAACAGTAGAGAAGGTGTAGAAAGAGAAACACACAGTAAAGAAGAAGAGAGAGAGGGAAAGAAGGAAGGGAAAAGAAAGAAAGAAAGAAAGACAAGGAGGAAAGAAAGGAGGGAGAGTGGAAGAAAAGAAGAAAAGAAAAAGAAAGGAAGGAATGAAGTAAAGGAAAGAAAGGAAAGAGGAAGGAAGGAAAGGAAGGAAGGAAAGAGGTAAAGAAGGAAGGAAGGAAGGAGGGAAGGAAGAGAGGGAGGGAGGAGAAAAAAGAAAAAAGGAAAGAAGGAAGGAGAAAGGAAGGGAGGAAGGGAGGGAGGAAAAAAGAAAAGGAAAGAGAGAAGAAGGAAGGAAGGAGGTAAAGAAGGAAGGAAGGAGAAAGAAAGGAGGGGAAGGGAGGGAGAAAAAAATAGAAAAATAAGGGAAAGAAGGAAGGATGGATGGATGTAAGGAGAAAGAAAGAAAGGAAAGGAAGGGAGGGAGGGAGGAAAGGAGGAAATAAAGGAAGGAAGAAAGGAAAGAAAGGAAAGAGGAAAGAAGGAAGGAATGAGAAAGAAAGGAGGTAGGGAGGAGAAAAAAGAAAAATGAAAGAAGGATGGATGGATGGAAGGAGAAAGAAAGAAGGAAAGAAAAGGAGGAAGGAAGGGAGGGAGGAAAAAGAAAGGAAGGAAAGGAAGGAAAGGAAAGAGAAAGGAGGGAAGGAAGGAGGGAAAAGAAAGGAAGGAAGGAAGGAAGGAAGGAGAAAAAAAGGAGGTAGGGAGGAGAAAAAAGAAAAATAAAGGAAAGAAGGGTGGATGGATGGAAGGAGAAAGAAAGAAGGAAAGAAAAGGAGGAAGGAAGGGAGGGAGGAAAAAGAAAGGAAGGAAAGGAAAGAGAAAGGAGGGAAGGAAGGAGGGAGGGAGGGAAGGGAAGGAAGGAAGGAAGGAAGGAGAAAGAAAGGAGGGAAGGGAGGGAGGGAGGAGAAAAATGAAAAATAAAGGAAAGAAGGAAGGAGAAAGAAAGAAAGAAAGACAACAAAGAAGCCGTAGAGTGATACAGAGCCTGATTGAAAGAGAGGAGAAATCCTAAAATGAGAAGAAAGGAAGGCAGAAAAGAAGGTGTAGAGTGTTTGAAAGAGGGGGGAATGAATGAACAAAAGGAAGGGAAGAAAGGCAGCTGAAATCAAGGCCTTTCCCCCCCTTCCTGCCGAACACTTTTTCTCCTCCACTCGGGCTCCCTTCTTCCCAGCCTCGCTCTCCTCGCTTTGCCTTGCTTTGCTCTGGGGCGAGTCTGAGCAGTAGCGCCCGCATGGCTAACATCTTCCTCCCTCCCCCCTCCCCTCCTGAACACGCTCACGCTGCCCCCTCGGATCAAAATGGCGGCAGAAGCGGCAGTGGAAAAGAAAAACTCAGTGTTGGGCAGGAGGGGGAAGAAAGGGCGGACAGGGGAAGGGGGAGGAAGAGGTCTCTGTCGAAAGCTGGCATGGGAAAACTTTGGACCTTCCGGGTGTTTTGGACTCCAACTCCCACCATTCCTAGCAGCCTCAGGCCCTTTTCCCCCCCCCACCCCCAGCCACTTAAGCAGGAAATGGCCTCAGGCTGCTAGGAATGGTGGGAGTTGGAGTCCAAAGCACCCAGAGGGCCGAAGTTTCCCCATGCCTGTTTTAGGGACCTGAAAGTGGTGAGCCTCCTTCCAACATTGGGATTCTGGATAGAAAACAAACAACAACATAACATAACATTGTTTGAGTCCACAGTGCTCTCTGGGTGTAGGTGAACTACAACTTCCAAACTCAAGGTCAATTCCCAAGCAAACCCTTTCCATACTTTCTGTTGGTAATGAGAGTTCAATATGCCAAGTTTGGTTCAATTCCATTGTTGCAAGAGTTCAGGATGCTCTTTGATTGTGTGTTAACTATGAATCCCAGAAACTGTAACTCCCAAATGTCAAGGTCTATCTTCCCCAAACTCCATGTGTGTTCACATTTGGGCATATTGAGTATTCATGCCAAGTGTGGTCCAGATCCATCATTATTTGAGTCCACAGTGCTCCCTGGATGTAGGTGAACGACAGCTTCCAAACTCAAGGTCAATTCCCAAGCAAACCCTTTCAGTACTTTCTGTTGGTAATGAGAGTTCAATAGGCCAAGTTTGGTTCAATTCCATTGTTGCAAGAGTTCAGGATGCTCTTTGATTGTGTGTTAACTATAAATCCCAGAAACTGTAACTCCCAAATGTCAAGGTCTATCTTCCCCAAACTCCATCTGTGTTCACATTTGGGCATACTGAGTATTCATGCCAAGTTTGGTCCTGATCCAACATTATTTGGGCATATTGAGTATTCATGCCAAGTGTGGTCCAGATCCATCACTATTTGAGCCCACAGTGCTCCCTGGATGTAGGTGAACGACAGCTTCCAAACTCAAGGTCAATTCCCAAGCAAACCCTTTCCGTACTTTCTGTTGGTAATGAGAGTTCAATATGCCAAGTTTGGTTCAATTCCATTGTTGCAAGAGTTCAGGATGCTCTTTGATTGTGTGTTAACTATAAATCCCAGAAACTGTAACTCCCAAATGTCAAGGTCTATTTTCCCCAAGCTCCACCTGTGTTCAGATTTGGGCATATTGAGTATTCATGCCAAGTGTGGTCCAGATCCATCATTATTTGAGTCCACAGTGCTCCCTGGATGTAGGTGAACGACAGCTTCCAAACTCAAGGTCAATTCCCAAGCAAACCCTTTCCGTACTTTCTGTTGGTAATGAGAGTTCAATAGGCCAAGTTTGGTTCAATTCCATTGTTGCAAGAGTTCAGGATGCTCTTTGATTGTGTGTGAACTATAAATCCCAGAAACTGTAACTCCCAAATGTCAAGGTCTATCTTCCCCAAACTCCATCTGTGTTCACATTTGGGCATATTGAGTATTCATGCCAAGTGTGGTCCAGATCCATCATTATTTGAGTCCACAGTGCTCTCTGGGTGTAGGTGAACTACAACTTCCAAACTCAAGGTCAATTCCCAAGCAAACCCTTTCAGTACTTTCTGTTGGTAATGAGAGTTCAATAGGCCAAGTTTGGTTCAATTCCATTGTTGCAAGAGTTCAGGATGCTCTTTGATTGTGTGTTAACTATAAATCCCAGAAACGGTCACTCCCAAATGTCATGGTCTATTTTCCCCAAACTCCATCTGTGTTCACATTTGGGCATACTGAGTATTCATGCCAAGTTTGGTCCTGATCCAACATTGTTTGAGTCCACAGTGCTCCCTGGATGTAGGTGAACGACAGCTTCCAAACTCAAGGTCAATTCCCAAGCAAACCCTTTCCGTACTTTCTGTTGGTAATGAGAGTTCAATAGGCCAAGTTTGGTTCAATTCCATTGTTGTAAGAGTTCAGGATGCTCTTTGATTGTGTGTTAACTATAAATCCCAGAAACTTTAACTCCCATATATCACAAACTCCATCTGTGTTCACATTTGGGCATATTGAGTATTCATGCCAAGTTTGGTCCTGATCCAACATTGTTTGAGTCCACAGTGCTCTCTGGATATAGGTGAACTACAACTCCAAAACTCAAGGTCAATGCCCACCAAACTCTTATAACATTTTCTCTTGGTTATTGGAGTTCTGTGTCGGAAGTTTGTGTCTTTCCGCCATTCCTGCCAGGATATCTATGTTGTGTTCGTCGAAACAGGCCCAGGTTTCACACTGAGTGTATAAATACATTTAAAAACATACTAACTATACGTATTACTGTGTTAGAGTGTCATTTTGTGTCATTTTGGTGGGTGGTGTGCCCTAGGATTTTGTAAATGGAAAAAATGTGCCGCAGCTCAAAAAAGGTTGAAAATCACTGGCTTATGGTCTCCACTTCAGATTTTTCTCCTTTTAGAGGCAGGCTTGGATTCATATGTTCTGGTCACAAGGGGGTAGCATTGGTACGGCACTCTCCTTCTTCCTTCCTTCCTTCCTTTCTTCCTTCAGTGCCTCTCCAAGAATTGAGGCCTTTGCCTCACTCTCAAGGCCGCCAAATGCCCTGGTTTCTGAAAGATAATGGCGAGGAGTTTGCCGGCCTGTCTGTCCATGTTCCAGAAACATTCTCTCCTGACGTTTCTCCCACATCTATGGCAAGCATCCTCAGAGGCTGTGAGGTCCTTTGGAAACTATGCAAGTGGGGTTGATATACCTGTGGGAAAATGTCCAGGGAGGTGTAAACTGGCCCGGATAGTTTCCTGTCTAGAATTCTCTCTGTTTTCTGAGTGTTGCCAGACAGGAAACAATCAGGGCCAGCTAACACCTTCCAACAAAGGATTCACCCAAGCAGGAAGCAGGCAGGTTTTGAAGCTGCGATGCTATATTCAATGCTAATCAAGCTGGTCAGTTGCCTGAAATAACAATCAGGGCCAGCGAACACCTCCCAACAAAGGATTCCCCCAGACAGGAAGCAGGCAGGCTTTGAAGCTGTGAGGCTATTCAATGCTAATCAAGCTGGTCGATTGCAACATCCCCACTTGCCTGAAACAACAACGAGGGCCAGCAAGCACCTCCCAACAAAGGATCCCCCAAACAGGAAGCAGGCAGGCTTTGAAGCTGCGAGGCTATTCATTGCTATTCAAGCTGGTCGATTGCAACATCCTCACTTGCCTGAAACAACAACGAGGGCCAGCAAGCACCTCCCAACAAAGGATTCCCCCCCAGGCAAACAGCTATATTCAATCCTAATCAAGCTGGTCAGTTGCCTGAAACAACAATCAGGGCCAGCTGAACACCTCCCAACAAGGATTCCCCCAGACAGGAAGCAGGCAGGCAGGCAGGCAGCTGGGCTTAGAAGCTGCGAGGCTAGATTCACTCCTACTCAAGCTGGTCAGTTGCCTGAAACAACCATCAGGGCCAGTGAACACCTCCCAACAACGGATTCCCCCAGACCGGAAGCAGGCAGGCTTTGAAGCTGCGAGGCTATTCAATGCTAATTCAGGCAGGCTTTGGTCGCTATTTGCAACATCCCCACTTGCCTGAAACAACAATCAGGCCAGCAAAGGATTAGCACCTCCCAACAAAGCTGGATTCCCAGGGCCAGACAGGAAGCAGGCAGGCTTTGAAGCTGCTATTCAATGCTAATCAACGCTGAAACAACAATATTCAATGTTAATCAAGCTGGTCATTTGCTTGAAACAACAATCAGGGCCAGCGCTAACACCTCCCAACAAAGGATTCCCAGACAGGAAGCAGGCAGGCTTTGAAGCTGCTATTCGAGGCTATTCAATCCTAATCAAGCTGGCAACATCAGTTGCCTGAAACAACAATCAGGGCCAGCGAGCACCTCCCAACAAAGGATTCCCCCAGACAGGAAGCAGGCAGGCTTTGAAGCTGTGAGGCTATTCAATGCTAATCAAGATGGTCGATTGCAACATCCCCACTTGCCTGAAACAACAACGAGGGCCAGCGAGCACCTCCCAACAAAGGATCCCCCAGACAGGAAGCAGCCAGGCTTTGAAGCTGCCTAAGCTGTGGCAGTGTTTTTCAACCTTTTTTGAGTCGCGGCACATTTTCGACATTGACAAAATCCTGGGGCACACCACCCACCAAAATGACACAAAATGACACTCTAGCACAGTAATACGTATAGTTAATATGTTTTTTAATGTATTTTTCTCTCTCTCTTCTATCTCCAGTTTCTCACGGCACACTGGTTGGGGAACACTGTGCTACGGCATCAAAGTGTATCCATTGCGTGCAAACGCAACCCTAAAGAATTCCCGTTCTCACATTCCAGGCTCTCTGAACAAGATTGTGATGTGTTGCGATCCATTCTCACAAATTCACGCAAGGAGTACGGAGCCCAACCCGATCGGCTCCAGCCGGGAGGATGAAAAATCAGGCCCTGGCATAAGAAAAATCCAGCTTCATGCAAAATTCAAAATCAGGATGACATTGAAAATATTTCACTTTTATGGCACCTTCCGACAGGTGTGCGAAAGGTTTGAGCCAGAGTGTCATAGAATCATCGAATAATAAGTAGGAAAAGCACAATCGAAGCACCCTAACAGATGTCTCTCCAGCCTCTGCTCAAAAGCTTCCAAGGGGGCTTACACCACCCTTCCTTCCTTCCTTCCTTCCTTCCTTCCTTCCTTCCTTCCTTCCTTCTCTCTTTCCCTCTTCCCTCTCTTCCTCTTTCTCCTTTCATCCTTCTCTTCCTCCCTTTCGTCCTTCTTTCCTTCCCTCTTTCCTTCCTCCTTCCCTTCTTTACTTCCAGCCTTCACTTCTACCCTTTTGTCTTTCCTGCCCTCTTTCCTCCCTCCTTCTCTCTCTTCCTCTTTCTCCTTCCTTCCCTCCTTCTCTCTTCCTTCCCTCTCTTTCTCCCTCTCTGCATTCCCTTCCACCCTTTCATCCTTCATCCCTTCCCTCTTTCCTCCCTCCTTCCCTTCTTTACTTCCAGCCTTCACTTCTACCCTTTTGTCTTTCCTGCCCTCTTTCCTCCCTCCTTCTCTCTCTCTTTCTCCTTCCTTCCCTCCTTCTCTCTTACTTCCCTCTCTTTCTCCCTCCCTGCATTCCCTTCCACCCTTTCGTCCTTCATCCCTTCGCTCTTTCCTCCCTCCTTCCCTTCTTTACTTCCAGCCTTCACTTCTACCCTTTTGTCTTTCCTTCCCTCTTTCCTCCCTCCTTCTCTCTCTTCCTCTTTCTCCTTCCTTCCCTCTCTTTCTCCCTCTCTGCATTCCCTTCCACCCTTCCATCCTTCATCCCTTCCCTCTTTCCTCCCTCCTTTACTTCCAGCCTTCACTTCTACCCTTTTCTTTCCTTCCCTCTTTCCTCCCTCCTTCTCTCTCTTTCTCCTTTCTTCCCTCCTTCTCTCTTCCTTCCCTCTCTTTCTCCCTCTCTGCATTCCCTTCCACCCTTTCATCCTTCATCCCTTCCCTCTTTCCTCCCTCCTTCCCTCTTTCTCCTTCTATCCTTCACCTCCTCCCTTTCATCCTTCCTTCCTTCTCCCTTCTCTTCCTTCCTTCCAATCTTCACTTCCATCCTTTCATCCTTCCTTCCCTCCCTTTTCTCTTCTCTTCCTTCCTTTGCTCTCTCACTTTCCCCTTCCTCCCTCCTCCCTTCTTTCGTCCCTGTTTCTTTCCTTTTCTCTTTCCACCTACTCTCTCTGTCTCTTTTCTTCCCTTCCATCCTTCCCTTCCTCCCTTTATAATTCCTTCCTTCTTTATTTCTTTCCTTCTTCCTGGCCTCTTTCTCCTTCCATCCTTCCCTCCCTCCCTCTTGCCTTGTCTTCCCTCTTTCTCCTCCCTCCCTCTTGTCTTTCCTTCCTTCTCTCTTTCCTCCTATCTTCCCTCTCTATCTCTTTTTCCTTCCATCCTTCCCTTCCTCCTTTATACTTCTTTCTTTCTTTCTTTCCTTCCTCCTTCCCTCCCTCTTTCTCCTTCCATCTTTCCCATCCTCCCTTTTGTCCCTCTTTTCCTCTTCCTTCTCTCTTCCTTCCCTCTTTCTTTTCTCCCTCCCCTCCCTCTTTCTCCCTCTCTACATTCTCTTCCACCCTTTCATCCTTCCCTCTTTCCTGCCTCCTTCCCACTTTCCCATTCCTTCCTTCCCTTTTGTCCTTCCATCCTTCCCTCTTTCCTCCCTCCTTTCCTCTTTCTCCTTCCTTCCTTCCTTCCCGTTTGTCTTTCCTTGCTTTCTTCTATTTGCTCTCCTTCCCCTCCCTCTTTCTCCCTCTCTACATTCCCTTTCACACTTTCGTCCTTCCTTCCTTCCTTCCCTCTTTCCTCCCTCCTTCCATCTTTCCTGCTTTCTCCTTCTATCCTTCACCTCCTCCTCCCTTCCTTCCTTCTTTCTCTTCCCTTCCTCTTTCTCTTCCTTCCTTCCAACCTTCACTTCCACCCTTTCATCCCTCCTTCCCACCCTTTTCTCTTTCCTTCCTTTCATATCTCTCTTTCCCCTTCCTTCCTTCTTTCCTCCCTCCTTCCCTCTCTCCCGCTTTCTCTTTCTATCCTTCACCTCCTCCCTTTCATCCTTCCTTCCTTCTCTCTTCCCTTCCTCTTTCTCTTCCTTCCTTCCAACCTTCACTTCCACCGTTTCATGCTTCCTTCCTTCCCTTCTCTCTTCCCTTCCTCCTTCCCTTCTTTCCTTCCATCACTGGCCACTCTCTCGCTTCCTTCCTTGTCTCCCTCTTTCTCCCTCCCGTCCTCCTTCCTTTCCTTCCATTCCTTCCCTCTTTCCTCCCTCCTTCGCACTTTCCCATTCCTTCCTTCCCTCCCTTTTCCTTCCTTTCCTCTTTCTCCTTCTTCCTTCGTTTTCCTTCCTTTCTTCTTTTTGTCCTTCCATCCTTTCTCCCTCCTACATTTCCCTTTCCTCTTTTCTTCCTTCCCTTCCTTCTTTCTCTCTTCCCTTCCTCTTTCTCTTCCTTCCTTCCAACCTTCACTTCCACCCTTTCATCCCTCCTTCCCACCCTTTTCTCTTTCCTCTTTCCTTCCTTTCTACCTTCCTTCCTTCCTTCCTTCTTTCCTCCCTCCTTCCCTCTCTCTTTCTCTTTCATCCTTCTTCCTTCCTTTCTCTTCCTTCTCTTCCCCCTCTTCCTTCCCTTCCTTTCTCTCTTCCCTTCTCTCTCTTCCCTTCCTCTTTCTCTTCCTTCCTTCCAACCTTCACTTCCACCCTTTCATGCTCCCTTCCTTCTCTCTTCCCTTCCTCCTTCCCTTCTTTCCTTCCATCACTGGCCACTCTCTCGCTTCCTTCCTTGTCTCCCTCTTTCTCCCTCCCGTCCTCCTTCCTTTCCTTCCATTCCTTCCCTCTTTCCTCCCTCCTTCGCACTTTCCCATTCCTTCCTTCCCTTTTGTCCTTCCATCCTTCCCTCTTTCCTCCCTCCTTTCCTCTTTCTCCTTCCTTCCTTCCCGTTTGTCTTTCCTTCCTTTCCTCTTTCTGGTCTCCCTCCCCTCTTTCTTTCTCCCTCTCTACATTCCCTTCCACCTTTTTGTCCTTCCTTCCCCCTTTCCTTCCTCCTTCCCTTCTTTCCTTCCATCACCGGGCACCCAGTCCTCCTAGCAGGGAGTGCTAGCATGTGGCCAACAAGTCAGAAAGTTTACCCAGCCCTTCACCCAACACTCTCTAATTCAGTGTTTCCCAACCAGTGTGCCGGGGCACACTAGTGTGCCGTGAGTGATCATCAGGTGTGCCGTGGGAAATTGGAACCTCCAGGAGAGATGGTGGGAGAGTCTAGTGTGTTGAAGTATAAAAACCCTAAGAAACCTACCTCGATAAAGGCACTCCATGTGTGTTCATAGTTGGGCATATTGAGTATTCATGCCAAGTGTGGTCCGGATCCATCATTATTTGAGTCCACAGTGCTCCCTGGGTGTAGGTGAACTACGACTTCCAAACTCAAGGTCAATTCCCAAGCAAACCCTTTCCGTACTTTCTGTTGGTAATGAGAGTTCAATAGGCCAAGTTTGGTTCAATTCCATTGTTGCAAGAGTTCAGGATGCTCTTTGTTTGCGTGTTAACTAGAAATCCCAGAAACTGTAACTCCCAAATGTCAAGGTCTATTTTCCCCAAACTCCATCTGTGTTCACATTTGGGCATATTGAGTATTCATGCCAAGTGTGGTCCAGATCCATCATTATTTGAGTCCACAGTGCTCCCTGGGTGTAGGTGAACTACAACTTCCAAAACTCAAGGTCAATGCCCACCAAACTCTGATAGCATTTTCTCTTGGTTATTTATTTATTTATTTATTGCTTGGACTTTTATGCCGCCAAAATCCCTGAGGCTCGCAGCGGCTTACAAAGCCAAGAGGAACAAAATACATCATTAATAAACAAATAGGAAACAGTACAACAATAAAAAGGAGGGGAAGGGAACAAGATGGGGACAAGAACCGGCAGGAGAGTGCCCAGCAGATCAAGCGGGCCCTACTCTCCCGTCAAAGGGGGGAAGCAGAGGCGGTCTCAGGATGAGCCCGCAAAACTGGTCCAAGGTGGCTAGTCCCCCATTGTCCAGGGGTCCGGCAGGAGGTGCCCAATCCCCACGGTTGGTGGCCCTCTTCCGCTGTGAGCCTGCTGGCGGGGGCCTCCGTCGCCTAAAGCCCGGACCCCAGAAAGTTCTGACACGCAGTGGATTCCAGAGCTTGGGCTCAGGCGTTGTAGGGCTCCCATCTCTTGGGCGGGCAGTAGCAAGCGTCCCAGGGCCAGGGAGTCTGCTGCTCTTTGGCCTCCGACGCCGCCTTCTCCTACGGTCACCTGACCTCCGTGCTGGCAACCCCCCACGGCTTGTCGGATCCAGGACTCAGCCTCAGTGGACTAATCACCCCCGGGCTGTCAGGGGGAGGCGGGGGGGATTGCGGCCGGGTCGCTGGTAGAGGGGCAACCGGCAACAGGCTGGCTTGGCTTCGGGGCCGTGCCTCCGGAGCCCTCGCCAGGACTCCAGAGATGTCTAATGCCTCTGGGGGACCAGTGACAGCTGTTGCTTCGGTCCGTCGGTCGGGGGAGGTGAGGGCTGGGCCCTCGAGTCATACAGGGTCATCCACATTTGAATGCACAGTGCAGGCCCGGATTAACACCGTTTTGCACCCTTGGCCACACCCTTGGAATTACGCCCCCTTTAAGCCAACCTCTACCCCTGATCCAACATTGTTTGAGTCCACAGTACTCTCTGGATATAGGTGGACTACAACTTCAAAACCCAAGGTCAATGCCCACCAAACTCTTATAGTATTTCCTCTTGGTTATGGGAGTTCTGCGTGGGAAGTTTGTGTCTTTCTGCCATTCCTGCCAGGATATCTATGTTGTGTTCATCGAAACAGGCCCAGGTTTCACACTGAGTGTATAAATACATTAAAAAAACATATTAACTATATGTATGACTGTGTTAGAGTGTCATTTTGTGTCATTTTGGTGGGTGGTGTGCCCCAGGATTTTGCAAATGTAAAAAGTGTGCCGCGGCTCGAAAAAGGTTGGGAAACGCTGCTCTAATTCTCCTGCTCATGCCTTCTTCACTCCAAACACACTTCAGTTTCCTTTACAGTATATGAAGGAGGTGCTCTTTCCGCTGCCCTTTGTCTCCGGGAAAAAAAATTAATTCTCATTTGCATTACCTCCACTAAATGTCACCTACCGATAGTTTGTTAGACATTAGCAACGGAGGCCGAGAGGGGCAGCGGATAATTGCATTCTACCTAGTGCCGGGATTTACATAATTTCAGACAGCAATTAAAGAATCTCTGGGAATATTTCCTCTCCCTCTCTCGCGCACACGCTCCCTCGTTCCCTTCCAACCTCTTTGTTCAAAGAAAGTGTTCGTTTACATTAAGGCGCTCGGCTCCGCGCGGCTCATTTGCATAAAATTAAAGGTTTTTGTGTTCCAAACAGCAGGGTAACATTTAGAATTCTGTTTTAAAGCACTCACCTCAGAAGAATCAAATATGAATACCAAAAAAAATATTATATTTTTTTGGCCTTTTGCGGCAAACTTTTTCACGCAACGCTCTGCGCATTGGTTGCACATGAGTGTTTGATTGACTATGAAAGATTGGATGCCGCTACACTGTTGAACGGATGCAGTTTGACGGCACTTGCACCGCCACGACTCAATTCTATGGATTCTTATATCTATTTATTTACTAGCTGAGGACCCGGCGGTGCCCGGGTTATTTGAGGAAGGCATTGTGTGCCAAGGTTGTGCCCAATGAGATGTTTATGTGGCTTGCAGTGGTCTCAGGAACTTAGTGAAGGTACTGCGAGTCCCATTGGCCATGAACCATCCCCCTCCAAACAGCACCAGGATGTAGAGTGGAGCCACTGCCGGCGAGAGGGAGAAGGCACCGCCGGAAGTCCTGCCCCTAGGGAGACTCACGCGGCTTCCCCCGCCGCCACCCCGCTCGTGTTTGGGGCACGGGCGGCGGGGCGGCAGCGCGGGAAGCTGCGTGAGTCTCCCAAGGCGGGACTTCCAGCGGCACCTTCTCCCTAACGCCAGTTCTGCCCCCTCCTTTCACTGAAGGGAGGAGGGGCGCGGCCGCTGCCGGCATGAGGGAGAAGGCGCCGCGAAGTCCTGCCCTAGGGAGACTCACGCGGCTTCCCCGCCGCCACCCCGCTCGTGTTTGGGGCACGGGCGAGCTGGGGGAGCTGCGTGAGTCTCCCAAGTGTGGGACTCCCAAGGGGCGGGACTCCAGCGGTGCCTTCTCCCTCACGCCAGTTCGCCCCTCCCTTCACTGAAGGGAGGAGGGGTAGCCGCTGCCGGCATGAGGGGAGAAGGCACCGCCGGAAGTCCTGCCCCTAGGGAGACTCACGCGGCTTCCCCGCCGCCACCCCGCTCGTGTTTGGGGCACGGGCGGGCGGGCGGCGGGGGGGAAGCTGCGTGAGTCTCCCAGGGGCGGGACTTCAGCGGCACCTTCTCCCTAACGCCAGTTCCGCCCCTCCCTTCACTGAAGGGAGGGGAGGCGGCCGCTGCCGGCATGAGGAGAAGGCGCCGCGGAAGTCCTGCCCTAGGAGACTCACGCGGCTTCCCCGCCGCCACCCCGCTCGTGTTTGGGGCACGGGCGGCGGGCGGGGGATAGCTGCGTGAGTCTCCCAGGGGGCGGGACTTCCAGCGGCGACTTCTCCCTCCCGCCAGTTCCCCCCTCCCTTCACTGAAGGGAGGAGGGGTAGCCGTCGGGCGTGAGGGGAGGAGAAGCGCGCGCGGAGTCCTGCCCTAGGGCGACTCACGCGGCTTCCCCCCCGCCACCCGCTCGTGTTTGGGGCACGGGCGAGGCGGGGCGGTGGCCGGGAGCTGCGTGAGTCTCCCCCTAGGGCTGGGACTTCCAGCGGCGACTCTCTCCTCACGCCAGTTCCGCCCCCTCCCTTCACTGAAGGGAGGAGGGGCGAAGCCGCTGCTGGCTTGAGGGGAGAAGCCGCCGCCGGAAGTCCTGCCCCTCGGGAGACTCATGCGGCTTCCCCCGCCACCACCCCGCTCAGGTTTGGGGCCCGGGTGGCGGGGGCGGCGGCGGGGGAAGCTGCGTGAGTCTCCAGGGGTGGGACTCAGCGGCGTCTTCTCCCTCACGCCAGTTCCGCCCCTCCCTTCACTGAAGGGAGGGAGGGGCAAAGCCGCTGCCGGCATGAGGGGAGCGCCGCCGCGGAAGTTTCCTGCCCCTAAGCGACACTCACGACTTCCCCCGCCACCACCCGCTCGTGTTTGGGGCACGGGCGGCGGGGGCGGCCGGGAAGCTGCGTGAGTCTCCCTAGGGCGGGACTTCAGCGGCGTCTTCTCCCCTCACGCCAGTTCCGCCCCCTCCCTTCACTGAAGGGAGGAGGGGCGAAGCCGCTGCCGGCGTGAGGGGAGAAGGCCTTTCCCCCTTTTCCTCTTTGCTTTTCCCCTTCTCTCCCTCCTTTTCCTCTTCTTTTCCTCCCTCCTTATTCACTTCTCTCCATTCCTCACTTTCTTCTCTTCTTCCAGTTTCTCCATTCCTTTTGTTCCTCATCCCCTGTGTCCTCCTCTTCCATCTCTTCACCCTTGTCCTTATCTTCCTTTTCCTTTTCCTCCTCCTCCCATTTCCTTTTCCCCTTCTCTCCTTCCTTTGTCCCTCTTTGTCTTTCCTTCCTTCCCTCCCTCTTTCTCCCTCTCTACATTCCCTTCCACCTTTTTGTCCTTCATTCCTTCCTTCTTTCCTTCCTCCTTCCCTCCGTTCCTTCCATCACTGGGCACTCTCTCGCTTCCTTCCTTGCCTCCCTCTTTCTCCCTCCCTTCCTTTCTTCCATGCTTCCCTTTTTCTCCTTCCTTCCTTCCCCTCTTCTTTTCCTTCCTCCTCCTTCACTTCCTTCCCTTCCTCACTTTCTCCTCTTCTTCCAACTTCTCTGTTCCTGTTGTTCCTCATTCTCTTGTGTCCTCCAACTTTTCCATCTCTTCCTCCTTGTCCTTATCCTCCTTTTCCTCCTATTTCCTTTTCCCCTTCTCTCCTTCCTTCCTTCCCCTCTTCTTTTCCTTCCTCCTCCTTCACATCCTTCCCTTCCTCACTTTCTCCTCTTCTTCCAACTTCTCTGTTCCTGTTGTTCCTCATCCTCTTGTGTCCTCCAACTTTTCCATCTCTTCCTTCTTGTCCTTATCCTCCTTTTCCTCCTCCTATTTCCTTTTCCCCTTCTTTCCTTCCTTCCTTCCTTCTCCTCTTCTTTTCCTTCCCTTCCTCACTTTCTCCTCTTCTTCCAACTTCTCTGTTCCTGTTGTTCCTCATCCTCTTGTGTCCTCCAACTTTTCCATCTCTTCCTTCTTGTCCTTATCCTCCTTTTCCTCCTCCTATTTCCTTTTCCCCTTCTCTCCTTCCTTCCTTCCTTCCTTCCTTCTCCTCTTCTTTTCCTTCCCTTCCTCACTTTCTCCTCTTCTTCCAACTTCTCTGTTCCTGTTGTTCCTCATCCTCTGTGTCCTCCTCCTTTTCCATCTCCTCATCCTTGTCCTCCTGCTCTTCTTCTTTCCCTCTTCTTCCTCTTCTTCTGCCCTCCTTCCTCTTCCTTCCCTCTCCCTCTCTCTCATTCTACCTCTCAAAACCAGGAACGTGAGATGAGAAATAGCCCGAGCCAGGGCCGTAGCCAGGATATTGTTTCTGGGTTTGGCGGGGGGCTGAGGGGGGGCTGAGTTTGTTTCGGGGGCTGAGTTTGGTTCGGGGGGCTGAGTTTGGTCGGGGGGCTGGGGTGGTGAGTTTGGTTCGGGGGGGCTGAGTTTGGTTCGGGGCTGAGTTTGGTTCGGGGGGGGCTGAGTTTGGTTCGGGGGTGGCTGAGTTTGGTTCGGGGGGCTGAGTTTGGGGGGGCTGAGTTTGGTTCGGGAGGGCTGAGTTTGGTTCGGGGGCTGAGTTTGGTTCGGGGGCTGAGTTTGGTTCGGGGAGGGCTGAGTTTGGTTCGGGGGGGGGCTGAGTTTGGTTCGGGGGGCTGAGTTTGGTTCGGGGGCTGAGTTTGGTTCGGGGCTGAGTTTGGTTCGGGGGGCTGAGTTTGGTTCGGGGGGCTGAGTTTGGTTCGGGGGCTGAGTTTGGTTCGGGGGGCTGAGTTTGGTTCGGGGCTGAGTTTGGTTCGGGGGCTGAGTTTGGTTCTGGGGGCTGAGTTTGTTTCGGGGGCTGAGTTTGGTTGGGGGCTGAGTTTGGTTGGGGGGTGAGTTTGGTTTGGGGGCTGAGTTTGGTTCGGGGGGGCTGAGACTGGGTGGAAGAGGGTCTACCTAGCAAACCTTTTGTATTGTCATCCCAATAACCCCATTAATGTGGGATATAATGAGCATGGTGATCAGATCATGATATGAATAAACATAACAGTTTAAATACTGTACCCGTAAGGCCTTTTCGCGGACCACCCTGAGGTGGGGGGGGGGGGGCTGAAGCCCCCTTAGCCCCCCCCTGGCTACATGCCTGGCCCGAGCAGTCCGTAAATGATGTACATCGCAAGCGAGCCGCACAGATCCATGCACATTGTCTCTGAGTGGGATTGGGAAGCATCACTTCGAGACCATTTGAGAGAGTGATGGGTGGCGGCCAACCTATCCCTCTTGCATCCTGACATGCAACGTTCCTTCCTCGGCGCTTCCGCCATCACGATCCTCGGCCGGCGCTTCCTGGAGGCAAGGCTGCAGGCAGAGAAAGCTTTGACAGTGCCGGTCTTTGCTCACTTCAAACGCTTCTGCCGGGATCTCATTGTGTGCTCACTATCTAGAGGAATCCAACAGGGACCCCCAGAATCCCACTTTGATGAGGGTTTACCTAATTCATGAAGTCCTTCACAGCCGGAAATGTTTGTTTTTCTCAAAATGAATTAAATATGGGAGGAGGAGAGTGTTTTGACTGCCTCGCTCTTAAAATATAAGTGTTGGATCTCTTTATATTGCTTAGCGCAGTGTTTCCCAACCAGTGTCCCGGGGCACACTAGTGTGCCGTGAGCGATCATCAGGTGTGCCGTGGGAAATTGGAACCTCCAGGAAGGGGGAGAGTCTAGTGTGTTGAAGTATAAAAACCCTAAGAAACCTACCTCCATAAAGGCACAAAATTACAAACACCCCCCTCCCCACCCGTTGTCTACTTCAGGGCTGCCCAACAGGCGGCCCGCGGGCCGTACACGGCCCCCCAGCCTTTTGGACCCGGCCCCCACTACCCTCCTGAAAGATTTTTTTAAAGAAATATTTTTAAAAAAATAAAAAAATTGAAAAAATATATTTTTTAAAAAAGTGGCAGCTGGGGGGGGGCAGGCAGGGCAGGGAGAAGGAAGGGAGCCAGCTCCTCCTCCCTGCACTGGCCCCTCCGTCCCTCTCTCCGCGCTGCCCTTCCTAGGGAGGGGGAACCGCCGAAAAGGAGCAGTAGGCGGCGCCAAGGCCGGCGCGTCAGAGGCAAAGATGGAAATTATCGGGTACAGAGACCACCCCGGGGTCCATCCTCAGATTGAGCTGGGTGTCATCAGCGTACTCCAGCTCAAAACTCCGCACCAGTTGGGCGAGTGGTCGCATATAGATGTTAAATAACAGCGGGGAGAGGATAGCCCCCTGAGGGACCCCACAGCATAAGGGGGAGCCCTCGGAGGCCACCCCTCCCCACTTCACTCGCTGCCGGCGGTTTTGGAGGAAGGAGGACAGCCAGTTGAGGGCTGTCCCTCTCACCCCCGCCACCGCCAGGCGGTGTGTCAAAAGTTGGTAATCGACAGTATCAAACGCTGCCGTGAGGTCCAATAACACGAGCAGCGCCGATCCGCCTCGGTCCAAATGGCAGCGGAGTAGGTCTGTGATGGAGACCAGGACAGTCTCCGTCCCATGGCCTGAATGGAAGCCGGACTGGAAGGGGTCTAGCCAGGTTGTCTTATTCAAGAATGCCTGCAGCTGGTCCATTGCTGCCCTCTCAATTACCTTGCCCAGGTACGGAAGATTGGACAAGGGGCGGTAGTTGGAGGGAGCCACGGGATCTAGCCCGGGCTTCTTCAGCAATGGACTGACCACCGCCTTTTTAACTCCTCTGGAAAAGCTCCTTGCTCAAGGGAGCAGTTGACTATATTCAACAGAGGGGTCTCGTAACCCTCCACGCAAGCTCGAATCAGCGTGGAGGGGCACGGATCGAGGGAGCAGGTGGTCGGTCGAAGGGCTGCGACAATCTTGTCAACATCCTCTGCGTCCAGTGGCCGAAACCGGTCGAAGGTGGATCCAGTGGAGGGCCACGGAGTCTCAAGCTCCTGTACTGTATCAACCGTGGCAGGGAGGTCCCGGCGGAGCGTCGCAATCTTGTCTGCAAAGTGATTCTGAAAAGCCTCGGCTGAGAGGGCCCGGTCGTCATTATTTGGGATGGTAGGGACCATCGTCAACTGCCGAATTATCCTGAACAATTGAGCGGGGCGTGAATCTGCAGACGCTATCAAGGAGGCATAGTGGGAATTTTTCGCCTCCTTGACAGCATGCTCATCAGCTTCCATGAAGAGCTTATAAGCTGATTCCGAAAGTCCGTCACGGAGCTTCCTCCACATGCGCTCTAGCCGTCTCTTCTCCCGCTTCATGGTTAGGAGATCTTCGGTGAACCACGTCATCAACGCGCTTGTATTTATTTGTCACGTTTCTATACCGCCCCTCTCAGCCCGAAGGTGATTCGGGACGGTTTACACAGGCAGTCTCTGCCCTCAATACAACACAGCAACAAGGCAACCCCCCTAAAACCATATAATAACAATTTAACAATTAAAAACATACACTTGCAGCCTCAGCGTCATGTTGAAATCAGTTTCCATCGCATCGTCATCATTCCATATATCTCATTAAGCCTTATATTTCATCAAGAAATGCCTGCTCAAATAACCAGGTCTCGACTTTCTTGCGAAATATCAGGAGGGAGGGGGCCGATCTGATGTCTCTAGGGAGAGCGTTCCAAAGCTGAGGAGCCACCACTGAAAAGGCCCTATTTCTTGTCTCCGCCAGTCGCGCCTGCGAAGAAGGCGGGACCGAGAGCAGGGCCTCTCCAGATGTTCTTAAACATCTCGATGGTTCATATGGAGAGATGCGTTCGGACAGGTAAGTTGGACCCAAACCGTTTAGGGCTTTAAAGGCTACAGCCAGCACTTTGAATTGTGCCCGGTAGCAAACTGGCAGCCAGTGGAGCTGGCACAACAGGGGAGTTGTACGCTCTCCGAATGCCGCTCCTGTTATCAACCTGGCTGCTGTCTGTTGGACTAGTGGCAGCTTCCGAACAGTCTTCAAAGGCAACCCCACATAGAGAGCGTTGCAGTAATCTATGCGGGATGTAACCAGAGCGTGGACCACCGTGGCCAAGTCAGACCTCTCAAGGTACGGGCGCAGCTGGCGCACAAGTTTTAACTTTGTAAATGCTCCCCTGGTCACCGCCGAAACCTGGGGTTCCAGGCTCAGCGATGAGTCCAGGATCACTCCCAGACTGCGAACCTGCGTCTTCAGGGGGAGTGTAACCCCGTTTAACACAGGACCCAACCCCACGTAGAGAGCGTTGCAGTAATCTATACGGGATGTAACCAGAGCGTGGACGACAGTGGGCAAGTCAGACTTGTAGGAAGCGTGGGATGCAGGCATGTAGCCAGGGGGGGGGGGGCTAAGGGGGCTTCAGCCCCCCCCCCCCGAAATTCTCAGGGTGGTCCACGAAAAGACATTACTGGTACATTATTTAAACTGTTATGCTTATTCATATCATGATCTGATCACCATGCTTATTATATCCCACATTCAGCCTGGAAGCCAGCATGATCGGTGCGCTTTAGGGCAAGGGTGGGCAATTATTTTTTCCAAGGGGCCATACAAGAGCCAAAAAATATTATGGAGGGCCGCACCTAAAGGCTGATCTACATTATTTATTTATTTACTTACTTACTTACTATATCTATTATATAAATGGGTTCACGTCATGTGATGTATACCTCAAACAAAGAAACCATACAACGCAGAAACACAATACTTGCCAACAGAAATAGGCCTCAAGCAAGGTACGTTTGTAGCAAAGAAACTTTCCCCCCCAAAACCTAAAAGGCCCCCAAAACAAAGAGTAAAAATAAAACTACATTTACCAGCATCCTCCGGGGCAGCCAAAGACTCACCCAGCCTCTACATTCTGAACAACATGATTGGCTGCCAATAAGGGCGGATTTGCATAACTGCTGCACTGGCCAGCCAACATGAAAATTCCGATCCTTAATAAACTGCCAAAACAAAATAAGGAAAAGGCCTGAGCCAATCCCCAACACAAACACCCAAATCACTTCCAACCGAAAATTTACACCTAAAAAAACACAGACCACGCCCAAAATTGACAGTAAGGCTTCATTAACTAGATTTCCCTAACTAGCCCTCACTTACTGGGAAGCTGTTTACGCTCTAAATTGACAGTAAGGCTTCATTAACTTGATTCTCCTGAATTTGTATGGCCTGAATTTACAGTAACCTACCTTGGCACACAGAGCCCCGACCATGCATGATGGGACTTGAAGTACCACCATGAAAAATGGGATTTGTAGTACTTCAAAACCCATCATTCCCCACAGACCACTGTGGCCCAGAACCAAGACCAATAAAGACCCAACTTGGCACACCAATCAAAATCCTGGCTACGGCCCTGGTGGGATGGGTCCTCCCAGGGCCGTAGCCAGGATTTTGATTCGGGGCTGAGTTTGGTTCGGGGGGGGGGGGGGCTGAGACTGGGTGGAAGAGGGTCTACCCTAGCAAACCTTTTGTATTGTTATCCCAATAACTCCATTAATGTGGGATATAATGAGCATGGTGATCAGATCATGATTTAAATGCACATAACAGTTTAAATAATGTACCAGTAAGGCCTTTTCGCGGACCACCCTGAGAATTTCAGGGGGCTGAAGCCCCCTTAGCCCCCCCCCTGGCTACATGCCTGGTCCTTCCTGAATCTTCGTTTGCGAAGGAAAGCCAAGATAGCCCTCAATAACAGATGGAACAAGAGGAGGCAGACGAACAAGAATCCAAAGAGAGGAATCCAAGCAGCTCAGCGTTTAGAATAAGCCGGTTGCCGGGAAGTCCTTCCGAGCATCAAGGCAAGAGCCGTGAGTCAGGCAGGTCAACTACTATTTGTCAGCAGGAACACAACCATGGCCTGAGGCTCATCACCAACCGTGGTGGAGCCCCTTTACTCTGACCTAGCCATTTAGCCTTTTTTTCCCAAGAAACATTTATGGAAAGGTCAACAAATGTGTTGTGACAGGATGCGATCGCATCTCCCTAACCCCGTGAGCCTCTGCTGCCTACCTCGCCTTTTCTCCTCATGAGATTGGCAGGCTTCGGTTGCTCAGGGGAGAAGGAACCGCCAACACAGAAGAAGAACAACCTTGGCATAAAGGCAGAGGAGATGCTCAAAATGGTGCCCACGTCGTTGGTTTTTTGCGTCTATTGTTGTTCTGCAGCTCTCCCTCATATAGCATTGTGACAGATGGCAGATGGGTTGTGGAAGATTTAGGACTGGACCGGACTCTGGTTCAGTATCTCTTGGGTTTACCAGACAACCTCCCTGACCATTCTGCCCTCATGTCTCATTGGGGAGGGGCAACCTTGTTTTACACTGCTCTCAGGCCCGGATTAGCGGATTGTGCCGCCCTAGGCCCCCCCTGTCACAGGAGGGCCTCTTGCGGGGTGGGGCCAGCATGAGGACAAGGGCCGGGGAGTCCCGCCCTAGGGGCGACTGACGTGGCTTTCCCCTGCCGCCTCTCCGCCCGTGCCTCGAACGCGAGCGAGGAGGTGGCGGGGAAAAAGCCACGTCAGTCGCCCTAGGGGCGTGAAGGAAGGGTGGCGCCCACCCGCGAGGGACAAGGAGCCGGGGAAGCCCGCCGCCCCTAGGGCATCTGACATGGCTTCCCCCTGCTGCTGCCTTGCTCGCACAGGTGGGCGCCACTCCTTCCTTCAGTGAAGGGAGGAGGCGCCGGTGCGGCGAGGAGGCAGTGGGGAAAGCGCGTCAGTCGCCCTAGAGGCGTGACTTCACCCCGGCTCCTTCTCCCTCACGCTGGTTCTTCCCTTTAGTGACGGGAGGAGGGGCGGAGCCGCTGCCGGCGTAAGGGACAAGGCTCCGGGGGAAGTCCGGCCCCTAGGGCGACTGACGTGGCTTTCCCCTGCCGCCTCCTCGCTCGCCCGTGCCCCAAACACGAGCGAGGAGGTGGCGGGGGAAGCCACGTCAGTCGCCCAGGCGGGACTTCCCCCGGCTCCTGTCCCTCACGCTGGCGGCGCCACTCCCTGCTTCACTGAAGGGAGGAGGGGCAGAGCCAGCGTGAGGGACAAGGAGCCGGGGGGAAAGTCCCGCCCTTAGGGTGACTGACGCGGCTTTCCCCTGCCGCCTCCTCGCTCGTGTTTGGGGCATGGGCGAGCGACGTGGCGACGGGGGAAGCCACGTCAGTTGCCCTAGGGCGGCGGGGCTTCGCCCCGGCTCCTTGTCCCTGGCGCGGGCGGTCGCCACTCCTTCCTTCACTGAAGGGAGGAGGGGCGGAGCCGGCGTGAGGGAGAAGGAGCCGGGGGAAGTCCCGCCCCTAGGGCATCTGCCGTGGCTTCCCCCGCCTCCGCCTCGCTCGCACCGGCGCCCCTCCTCCCTTCACTGAAGGAAGGAGTGGCGCCTGCCCACGTGAGCAAGGCGGCGGTGGGGAAAGCCACGTCAGACGCCCTAGGGGCGGTGGGACTTCCCCGGCTCCTTGTCCCTCGCGGGCGGCGCCACTCCTTCCTTCACTCCTTCCTTCAGGCCTGGATCTGCCCCCAAAGCTGCCGCCCAAGGCCATGGCCTTGGGTGGCCTTATGGGTAATCCGGGCATGACTGCTTTTGAGACTAGGATTCCACGGACCAACAGATTCACAACATAGGAAAAGGGATTCCACACAAACATTAGGAAGGACTTCATAATGGTGAGTCCACTACTGAAGAAACCGGAATTAGATCATACGGTTCCCTCCAGTTACCGCCCAGTGTCGAACTTACCGTTCCTGGGTAAGGTGATTGAGAGGGCAGTAGCGGGCCAACTGCAGCAGTTCCTAAATGACACAGCCGGATTAGATCCCTACCAGTCCGGTTTCCGTATTGGGCATGGAACAGAGACTGTGCTGGTCGCCATCATGGACCAGCTCCGCTGCCAACTGGATCAAGGAGGATCAGCGCTGCTCGTGTTATTGGACCTCACAGCAGCTTTTGATACGGTAGACCACGCATTGTTAACCCACCACCTAGCCATGGCAGGAGTGAGGGGGACTGCCCTTAAATGGGTGTCCTCTTTTCTCCTTGACCGAGGACAGCGAGTGGAGAGGGACGTATGGTCTCCGGAGGCTCCCCTTAAGTTGTGGGGTGCCTCAGGGAGACATTCTCTCCCCTTTATTGTTTAACATCTACATGCGGCCACTTGCCAAGTTGGTGTGGAGTTTTGATCTGGAGTGTCATCAGTATGCTGATGACACCCAGCTGGTGCTGAGGATGGACGGCCACCCAGACTCTGTACCCGATTGTTTCCAACTATGCCTCGAAGCTGTGACTGGTTGGCTATGAGCCAGCTGGTTGAGAGTGAGCCCATCGAAGACAGAGATCCTTTGGCTGGGTCGCCCGGGGGGATGTGAGCTCCGGCTGCCTACTCTGAACGGCGAGGCATTATCAGGGGCGGTCTCACCTCTCCTGGGGGTACGCGAGCCTCATTTCTGCGCCCCCATGGCTGCTGGATGCGGGCAGCCCGCGCGGCGCGCGTCACCGCGCATGCGCAGGCGCGCATGACGCACGCCTGCGCATGCGCAGTGACGTCACACGCAGCTGCGCTGGGCGACGTCACGCACACCTGCACATGCGTGGTGACGCCACGCGGCTGCGCTGAGTGCGTCACGAACGCCTGCGCATGCGCAGTGACGTCAGCGCGGTTACATTGCCGCCCTGCGCCGCCGGCTGCATCACCGGCTGCGCCGCCGGCGGGAGCACTGGCTCCCGGGCAGGAGGCGGGCGGAGGGGCGGCCAGCGTGGTGGCGCCCTCGCAGGCAGCGACGCCCCTCCCAGGACCCGTCGCCCTACGCGGCCGCTTACATGGCGGAATGCCAAAGGCCGGCACTGGGCATTATGCTCGTCACACTTAGTAAAGAGTCTGGGGGTCCAGTTGGCCCCGCTGCTGACAATGGAGGCTCAGGTCTCTGCCGTCAGCAGATCCACTTTTTTACATCTGCGGCAGGCTAGGCGGCTGGCACCCTACCTCACCGGAAATGACCTAGCCACGGTGATCCAAGCAACGGTCATCTCGAGGCTAGACTACTGTAACGCCCTCTACATTGGTCTACCTTTGTCGGTTATCCAGAAACTTAAGCTGGTGCAGAATGCTGCGGCGAGACTCCTGGCTGGAGTGACCCCAGGATCCATATCAGTTCAACTCTGCGGCAACTGCACTGGCTACCAATTGAGCACCGGATCACCTTCAAAGTGTTGGTCTTGACCTCTGGCGCCGGTGTACTTGAGGGACTGTCTATTCCCATATGTTCCCCAGAGATCCCTTCAGTCGGAGGACCAAAACCTGTTAAAAGTCCCTTCTATATGGTCCATACATCTGTCATCTAGGCTCAAGTCTCTGCCATCAGCAGATCCGCTTTTTCCCATCTGCGGCAGGCTAGGTGGTTGGCGCCCTATCTCTCCGGAAATAACGTAGCCAAGGTAATCCAGGTGATGGTCATCTTGAGGTTAGACTACTGTAACGCCCTTTACATTGGTCTTCCTTTGTCGCTCATCCGGAAGCTCAAACTGGTGCAAAATGCTGCAGCGAGGCTCCTGGCTGGAGTGCCAGCCAGGGCCCATATTACGCCAACACTGCAGTGCCTGCACTGGTTGCCAATCAAGCACAGGATCATCTTCAAAGTGTTGGTTCTGACCTTCAAGGCCTTGCATGGTTTGGGGCCAGTGTACCTGAGGGACAGTCTACTCCCATATGTTCCCCAAAGATCTCTTAGATCTGAAGACCGCAATCTTTACAGATTCCTCCTGCGAACTATCCACCTGTTGACAACCAGACAGAGAGCTTTCTCTGTGGCAGCGCCATGTCTGTGGAATAATCTACCATCGGAGATGCGAGCAATTAGCAAGCTGCCTGCTTTCCGGAAAGCTTGCAAAACAGTATTGTTCCAGCAAGCGTTTAATCTTTAGCCTCTTGGTTATAGCGGAAAATTGTTTAAATTGTTTTATATTTTACTGGTTTTATGCCTTCTTGTTAGTAGTTCGATATGCTGTAAACTGTTCTGAGCCAACTGGAAAAGACGGTATACAAATCGAAATAATAAATTAATAAATAAATAAATAATGGAATATACATCCAAAGAGTCTTCTTCTTTGGAGAACATTAAACAGAGACTGGATGGCCATAAGTTGAAAGGTGTTGTAGATCAACCAGAGGATGATGGTTTAACTGATGATTCAGAGAGGATTGTGAGCTTTCCTGTGGCACAAAGCGATGGGCTCTCAAGTCTTGGAAATTCAAGTCTGGGAAATGAGGGCTCTCTCTATGAGAAAACTGGCTTGGAAAGTGCAGGGCCTGAAGGACATTCAGAGAAGCCAGAAGTAGCAACAGAACCAGGAACTCAAATACCGAGCCTGGCCCCTGCATCTAACCACTGAATATTTTAATCTAGTTTTAAATACTCTATTTTAATTGTGGAATTTGTTGTGTGTAAGTCGCCCGGAGCACTAACGTGGAGGGCGACTCAGAAATAATAAAGTCAGTCAGTCAGTCAGTCAGTCAGAAGATAAGGAATCAATTGAAGAACTGAGTGATTAGATCCCTTCCAGTCCGGCTTCCGTTCAGGGCACGGGACGGAGTCCGTCTTGGTCGCCATTTCAGATCAGCTTCGATGACAGCTGGACAGCTGAAAGTGCAGGGCCTGAAGGGCATTCAGGGGAGTCAGAAGTAGCAACAGAAGATAAGGAATCAATTGAAGAACTGAGTGATTAGATCCCTTCCAGTCCGGCTTCCATTCAGGGCATGGGACGGAGTCCTTCTTGGTCGCCATTTCAGATCAGCTTCGATGACAGCTGGACAGCTGAAAGTGCAGGGCCTGAAGGGCATTCAGGGGAGTCAGAAGTAGCAACAGAAGATAAGGAATCAATTGAAGAACTGAGTGATTAGATCCCTTCCAGTCCGGCTTCCGTTCAGGGCACGGGACGGAGTCCGTCTTGGTCGCCATTTCAGATCAGCTTCGATGACAGCTGGACAGCTGAAAGTGCAGGGCCTGAAGGGCATTCAGGGGAGTCAGAAGTAGCAACAGAAGATAAGGAATCAATTGAAGAACTGAGAACCCAGCTGTAGCTACGAAGATCAACAAAAATCTTTGTTTACAAATCAGAGCCAAAAATAGGTTGCGCCATTCAGAGAGATTCTGTGGTAAAGTTGGGAAGGAAATTCAAGGGAAACAGAACACCTGGGTCCCCAGGTGTTTTGGCCTACAACTCCCAGAAATCCCAGCCAGTTTACCAGCTGTTAGGATTTCTGGGAGCTGAAGGCCAAAACATCTGAGGACCCACATGTTGAGAACCACTGTTTTAGACAGCTTTGAACAACTTTCGAAAGCCTGTGACTCGTTAATAAACTTTTATTGTTTCCTAACTGGGCTTGGCTCCTTTAAGGTGGTCTGGATCATGACAGTAAGCACTGCTATGAAATCTGTCCTGGCAAAGGTCCAGACTTCTGGCATAGGAATAATAACTGGAGGATGAGGAGGAAGGCACCTCTATTGCCACTTTGAAACGGTCTGCAACATTACCTTGCGTGTCGCCTTTCTCATTATGGATCAGCATAGCCATTGAGACTGAAGCACCGTTTGGAGCCATCTTGGCCAAGGTCTCTCATCCATTGAGCACAAGAGCAGCGATGAACCCGGATCCTTCGCCAAGGAGGAGAGCGGAGGCACCGGTCCCAGGTATTCAACTGTCAGGAAGATATATGATCTCCTATCCTGCTTTGTACAGCTGGCACCGGGGAAGTGGCAACTGTCCGAATGCCAAGAGAGCGCACAATGGAGTTGGCACTCCCCAAACAAGCCCAAGCAAACAAAGACAGCGAGCCAAACTCAAGACTTTGGTCCCAGGAGCGAAGCCTGCTTACCATATTGTGACAGGCACAGCTGGCAAAACTCAACATCTCCTTCCCGAGGGAGAGGCGAGCTTTGGAAAGATGAGAAGAGGAGCCCAGTCTTTCAAGATGGAAAGGAAGGAAGCAGGACAACCAGAGTTAGGAGGTCATGCGTTTCCACCGCCTGAAAGGGAGGGTCAATATGGATGCCAGGAAGCCCACGGCAGACAAATCAGAGTGAAACAGCTTGTGGGAAGGCATTGTCCAGAAGCGGGATGAGAAGCTGGGGAAAAGGTTGATAAGAGGGTTCGGGGCCCTGCCAGCATACAATGGGCCGCAGCTGGAGGAGGGATTCTGCAAGAACAGAAAGCAACTCCTGTCTGAACACACGACTTCCCTCCCTGCAATCTATATATATAAAACTACCTGTACCCGGCACGCGTTGCTGTGCCCTTTTTAGGAGATGCGAGAAAGTCCAATCATCCACGGTGTGCCCTCCTCTAAACTGCAGTTGGATGGAGTGTGGGTCATGGGGGGCATGGTGTGCCAAGTTGGGTCTTTATTGGTCTTGGTTCTGGGCCACAGTGGTCTGTGGGGAATGATGGGTTTTGAAGTACTACAAATCCCATTTTCCATGGTGGTACTTCAAGTCCCATCATGCATGGTCGGGGCTCTGTGTGCCAATGTAGGTTACTGCAAATTCAGGCCATACACAGTGTCCCATGAGCTGAGGCCTAGTCAGGAACAGCAAGTTAATGAAGCCTTACTGTCAATTCAGAGCGTAAACAGCATTCCATTAAGTGAGGGCTAGTTAGGGAAATCAAGTTAATGAAGCCTTACTGTCAATTTAGAGCGTAAACAGCTTCCCAGTTAGTGAGGGCTAGTTAGGGAAATCAAGTTAATGAAGTCTTACTGTCAATTCAGAGCGTAAACAGCTTCCCAGTAAGTGAAGCCTAGTTAGGGAAATCAAGTTAATGAAGTCTTACTGTCAATTTAGAGCGTAAACAGCTTCCCAGTAAGTGAAGGCTAGTTAGGGAAATCAAGTTAATGAAGCCTTACTGTCAATTCAGAGCGTAAACAGCTTCCCAGGAAGTGAGGGCTAGTTAGGGAAATCAAGTTAATGAAGCCTTACTGTCAATTCAGAGCGTAAACAGCTTCCCAGTAAGTGAGGGCTAGTTAGGGAAATCAAGTTAATGAAGTCTTACTGTCAATTCAGAGCGTAAACAGCTTCCCAGTAAGTGAGGGCTAGTTAGGGAAATCTAGTTAATGAAGCCTTACTGTCAATTTTGGGCGTGGTCTGTGTTTTTTGGGGGTGTAAATTTTCAGTTGGAAGTGATGTGGGTGTTTGTGTTGGGGATTGGCTCAGGCCTTTTCCTCATTCTGTTTTGGCAGTTTATTATGGATCGGAATTTTCATGTTGGCTGGCCAGTGCAGCAGTTATGCAAATCCGCCCTTATTGGCAGCCAATCATGTTGTTCAGAATGTAGAGGCTGGGTGAGTCTTTGGCTGCCCCGGAGGATGCTGGTAAATGTAGTTTTATTTTTACTCGTTGTTTTGGGGGCCTTTTAGGTTTTGGGGGGGGAAGTTTCTTTGCTACATACGTACCTTGCTTGAGGCCTATTTCTGTTGGCAAGTATTGTTTTTCTGCGTTGTATGGTTTCTTTGTTTGAGGTATACATCACATGACGTGAACCCATTTATATAATAGAAGAGAGTGTCCGTGCGTTGACCCTTATAGATGGGAAAACTATAAGCCCCAGAACTACAACAACCACCGAACACATTCCCACATACCACGAGGTACATTCGGGGCACAAAAACCCCACCCTACATACCTCGCAAGACCCCTAAATACGACCCCCCCAAAACCGCCATTCACACCAAGCATCGCGGCGCTTAGTGAATGCCAATGGCGAACGGAGCCGGCAAGGAGAAAGAGGACAAGGCAGAGGAGGAGGAAAGAGCAGCGAGAGGGGAAGGATCGTAGCCTTACCTCCTCCTCCGCATCCCTTTGCCTCCATCGCTGAGGGAACCCCCAGCCACTCGCCGCCGCTTCGGTCGCTTCTACGACTCTCCGGGGAGGCAGCACTGGACCACGGGGAACCCCCCCCCCCCAAAAAACAACAAAAATGGCGGCCAAACCATTTCCGGCCCGGCCGGAAAGGCTCCGCCGGAAGTCGGTCCGCCAGAAAAGGGTCCGGGCGGCAACTGCCACCCAAAGAATGGCAACCGGAAGTCACGCCCCTCCCGACCAGAAGTGACGCCATGAAAGATGGCGGCCGCCACGGACCAGCGGCGGCCACACGGAGGGCTCCCGGGTGCTGCGGGAGCCCACAGCCCACCGCTGCACTTTGCTGGGGGAGAGAGGCTTCCCCGCCGCTGAGGCTGCCCTCCGGAGGACGGAGGGTCAAGAAGGAGGAGGCATGGGGGCGCTGTCCTCACCACTACTACCCTCTGGATGGCACAGGGTGAAGACAGAAGGAACGGGGTCGCTGCTGCCGACTTGCAGCTGCCCTTTGGGTAGCCTCCCTTCTTTCACTTCTCTTTGGGGGTTCGGCCTTCCTTCTCTCTGGGGCCTTGGGCTTGCTGGGGTCCCTGGCTGAAGGCACCACTGGCTTGCACTGTGGCCTTTGGTCCCCAAGAGGATCCCTTTGTTTCCCCTGAGGGCCTTGCCTCAAGGCCCACGTTCAGCTGCTGACCTCCCGGAGCTCTGGGGTGGCCCAGAATTTCCCCTTTAGCCCCCCCCCCCTGGCTACATGCCTGCTTACAGCAGTTATGCAAATCCGCCTTTATTGGCAGCCAATCATGTTGTTCAGAATGTAGAGGCTGGGTGAGTCTTTGGCTGCCCCGGAGGATGCTGGTAAATGTAGTTTTATTTTTACCGTTGTTTTGGGGGCCTTTTAGGTTTTGGGGGGGAAAGTTTCTTTGCTACAAACGTACCTTGCTTGAGGCCTATTTCTGTCGGCAAGT
This sequence comes from Anolis apletophallus, assembly GCA_030556195.1. Classification (NCBI taxonomy): domain Eukaryota; kingdom Metazoa; phylum Chordata; class Lepidosauria; order Squamata; family Anolidae; genus Anolis; species Anolis apletophallus. The sequence continues at coordinate 82,532 of JARBWK010000053.1, forward strand.
ATTGTGTTTCTGCGTTGTATGGTTTCTTTGTTTGAGGTATACATCACATGACGCGAACCCATTTAGATAATAGATATAGTAAGTAAGTAAGTAAATAAATAAATAAATAATGTAGATTAGAATGCAGTTCAGCCTTTAGGTGCGGCCCTCCATAATATTTTTTGGCTCTCGTGTGGCCCCTTGGAAAAAAAATTGCCCACCCTTGCCCTAAAGCGCACCGATCATGCTGGCTCCCAGGCTCAAGCGCCAGAAAGCAGCTACAATGGTGCCAGCTCTCGTTGCCTCAAATTTGGCACGACGTTTTCCTTTTCCTCCCTTCTCCATCCTTCAACAGGTGCCTGGAAGAGAAGAGCACCTCCCGCTTATTATTTCCAACGGCGCTTTGACCCCAACCGCAATCGCGAGGTGTACTCCCTTGTTCCCCAGACGGAGTTCAGACGGATGGGAGAGGCCACTTATAAGTGCTGTGCGGGGCAATTTAAAAATAATGTAATGGCAATAAAAAGAAAGAAAATGACTCCTAAGCCATCCATTGCGGGCAACATTTGACACAGACTAGGCTTTCTTGTCCCCGGCATATTAAGCGAATCAATGGGGCAAGCCAAGCTTGACAGCTTAAGGAGGAGACGGCACAGCAGATAAGTGGGATTTTTCCCCCAACTAGGTCAGATTCTATTGCAAAGAGTGAGCTGGTTTCTCAGCCTCTCAGGACCCTTTTTTCCCCCAAGCCGTGATGTTACAAGGAGTGAAAGAGAAATAAATTTAATTTATGGCACTGTTCAAAAAAGGAGGAATTGCATTTCCTTTCTCCCTCCCCATCGAACAAGCGAGTTCCCAAAGGAAATCCACCTCCGTCGTCAGGTTTGCCCAGTTTTCCTGGCAATGCCAGTCTTTCCAGGTGACCGGCTTCAATTTGGGAAGGGGGCATCATTCCAGATTGATGGATTTTAAAAGAGGTGCACAACGCTGAATATGGCAGTGTTTTTCAACCTTTTTTGAGCCGCGGCACATTTTTTACATTAAAAAAATCCTGGGGTACACCACCAACCAAAATGACACAAAATGACACTCTAACACAGTAATCCTCCAAACTGTAATAGAATGTAGCGTGGGTCATAGGGGCTCTGTGTGCCAAGGTAGGTTACTGTAAATTCAGGCCATACACAATGTCCCATGAGCTGAGGCCTAGTCAGGAACATCAAGTTAATGAAGCCTTACTGTCAATTCAGGCCATACACAATGTCCAATGAGCTGAGGCGTAGTCGGGAGAATCAAGTTAATGAAGCCGTACTGTCAATTCAAAGCGTAAACAGCATTCCATTAAGTGAGGTCTAGTCAGGGAAATTAAGTTAATGAAGCTTTACTGTCAATTTTGGGCGTGGTCTGTGATTTGTAGGGGTGTAAATTTTCTGTGGGAAGTGAATTGGGTGTTTGTGTTTGTGCCTCAGCCCTTTGCCTTATCCTCCTCTGACAGTTTATTATGGGTTGGAATGTTCATGTTGGCTGGCCAGTACAGGAGTTATGCAAATCCGCCCTTATTGGCAGCCAATCATGTTGTCAGAATGTAGAGGCTGGGAGAGTCATTGGCAGCCCCGGAGGATGCTGGGAAATGAAGTTTTTTATACTCGTTGTTTTGGGGGCCTTTTAGGTTTTGGGGGGGAAAGTTTATTTGCTACAAACATACCTTGCTTGAGGCTTATTTCTGTTGGCAAGTTTGGTGTTTCTGCGTTGTAAGGTTTCTCTGTTTGGGACTGTCGTTCCATGACGGGAACCCCTTTATATAATAGACTAGCTGTACCCGGCACGCGTTGCTGTGCCCTTTTTAGGAGATGCGAGGAAGTCCAATCATCCACGGTGTGCCCTCCTCTAAACTGCAGTTGGATGGAGTGTGGGTCATGGGGGGCATGGTGTGCCAAGTTGGGTCTTTATTGGTCTTGGTTCTGGGCCACAGTGGTCTGTGGGGGAATGATGGGTTTTGAAGTACTACAAATCCCATTTTCCATGGTGGTACTTCAAATCCCATCATGCATGGTCGGGGCTCTGTGTGCCAAGGTAGGTTACTGTAAATTCAGGCCATACACAATGTCCCATGAGCTGAGGCCTAGTTAGGAACAGCAAGTTAATGAAGCCTTACTGTCAATTCAGGCCATACACAATGTCCAATGAGCTGAGGCCTAGTCGGGAGAATCAAGTTAATGAAGCCTTACTATCAATTCAGAGCGTAAACAGCATCCCATTAAGTGAGGCCTAGTCAGGGAAATCAAGTTAATGAAGTCTTACTGTTAATTTAGAGCATAAACAGCTTCCCAGTAAGTGAGGGCTAGTTAGGGAAATCAAGTTAATGAAGCCTTACTATCAATTCAGAGCGTAAACAGCTTCCCAGTAAGTGAGGGCTAGTTAGGGAAATCAAGTTAATGAAGTCTTACTGTTAATTTAGAGCATAAACAGCTTCCCAGTAAGTGAGGGCTAGTTAGGGAAATCAAGTTAATGAAGTCTTACTGTCAATTTAGAGCGTAAACAGCTTCCCAGTAAGTGAGGGCTAGTTAGGGAAATCAAGTTAATGAAGTCTTACTGTCAATTTAGAGCGTAAACAGCTTCCCAGTAAGTGAGGGCTAGTTAGGGAAATCAAGTTAATGAAGTCTTACTGTTAATTTAGAGCATAAACAGCTTCCCAGTAAGTGAGGGCTAGTTAGGGAAATCAAGTTAATGAAGCCTTACTGTCAATTTTGGGCGTGGTCTGTGATTTTTCGGTTGGAAGTGATTTGGGTGTTTGTGTTGGGGATTGCCAGTTTATTATGGATCGGAATTTTCATGTTGGCTGGCCAGTGCAGCAGTTATGCAAATCCGCCCTTATTGGCAGCCAATCATGTTGTTCAGAATGTAGAGGCTGGGTGAGTCTTTGGCTGCCCCGGAGGATGCTGGTAAATGTAGTTTCATTTTTACTCGTTGTTTTGGGGGCCTTTTAGGTTTTGGGGGGGAAGTTTCTTTGCTACAAACGTACCTTGCTTGAGGCCTATTTCTGTTGGGAAGTATTGTGTTTCTGCGTTGTATGGTTTCTTTGTTTGAGGTACACATCACATGACGTGAACCCATTTATATAATAGATAGATATGTTCTTAAATGTATTTATACACTCAGTGTGAAACCTGGGCCTGTTTCAATGAACACAACATAGATATCCTGGTAGGAATGGCAGAAATACACAAACTTCCCACACAGAACTCCCATAACCATAAGTTTGGTGGGCATTGACCTTGGGTTTTGAAGTTGTAGTCCACCTATATCCAGAGAGTACTGTGGACTCAAACAATGTTGGATCAGGGGTAGAGGTTGGCTTAAAGGGGGCGTAATTCCAAAGTGTGGCCAAGGGTGCAAAACAGTGTTAATCCGGGCCTGCACTGTGCATTCAAATGTGGATGGGTATTTCATTGCATAGTCCAGTGTTTCCCAACCAGTGTGCCGTGGCACACTAGTGTGCCGTGAGCGATCATCAGGTGTGCCTTGGGAAATTGGAACCTCCAATACCCTTTCTTCATCCTCATGCCCACAGTGCTTTCTGGGTGTAGGTGAACTACAACTTCCAAACTCAAGGTCAATTCCCAAGCCAACCCTTTCAGTACTTTCTGTTGGTAATGAGAGTTCAATAGGCCAAGTTTGGTTCAATTCCATTGTTGCAAGAGTTCAGGATGCTCTTTGTTTGTGTGTTAACTAGAAATCCCAGAAACTGTAACTCCCAAATGTCAAGGTCTATTTTCCCCAAACTCCATCTGTGTTCACGTTTGGGCATATTGAGTATTCATGCAAAGTTTGGTCCTGATCCAAAATTGTTTGAGGCCACAGTGCTCTCTGGATGTAGGTGAACTACAACTCCAAAACTCAAGGTCAATGCCCACCAAACTCTTATAGTATTTTCTCTTGGTTATGGGAGTTCTGTGTGGGAAGTTTCATCATTCCATCATTGGTGGAGTTCAGAGTGCTCTTTGATTGCAGGTGAACTATAACTCCCAGCAACTACAACTCCCAAATGACAAAATCAATTTTTTGACTCCGTGGGTTAGTATTAGTATGTTTTGTGGCCAAATTTGGCAGCAATTTGTCCAGTCGTTTTTGAGTTATGTTAATCCCACAAATGAACATTACATTTATATATATACTAGCTTGGGGACCCGGCGGTGCCCGGGTGATTTGAGAAGTGCAGCAGGATGTAGAGTGGGTCATGGGGGCTCTGTGTGGCAAGTTTGGTCTTGATCCATCATTATTGGGAGTTGCAGTGGTATCATGAAATTACTGAAGGTAGTGGAAGTCCCGTCATCTCTGGTCCACCCTCTCCCAAAGTGTAGTAGGATGTAGATTGGGTCATGGGGGCTCTGTGTGCTAAGTTTGGTCTGTATTGGTGAATGGATGATGGCTGCATTGTTTTTAGGAAGTGAGTGAAGGTACTTCAAGTCCCATCATCCGTGGTCCGTCTCACACAAAACAGCACCAGGATGTAGAGTGGTTCATGAGTGCTCTGTGTGCCAGGTTTGGTATTGATCAGTCATAGGATTAGGTTTGTAGCAGCCTTGGAAAGTGAGGGAAGGTACTGCAAGTCCCATCATCCATGTTCTGGCCCCCTCCAAACTTCAGTAGTATGTAGAGTGGGTCACTGGGGCTCTGTGTGCCAAGTGTGGTCTTTATCAGTGTTTGTTGGGGGCCACAGTGGTCTGTGGGAACAGAGGGGTGTGAAAATACTACAAATCCCATCATCCATTGTCAGTCCTCCCCCAACCTCACCAGGACGTGAAGGCAGTCATAGGGGTTATGTATGCCAAGTTTGGTCTCGATCAGTGATTGGATGAGGGTTGCAGCGAACTTGGGAAGTGAGTAGAGGTACTTCAAGTCCCATCATCCATGGTCCACCCTCCTCCGAACTGCACCAGAACGTAGAGTGGGTCATGGGGGCTGTGTGTGCTAAGTGTGGTCTGTATTGGTCCTTTTTGGTGGCCTCAGTGGTCTGTGGGAACCAAAGTGTTTGAAAGTACTACAAATCCCATAATCCGTGGGCCATGTCCCCCGAACCGCACCAGGACGTAAAGGGGTTAGGGGGTTATGTGTACCAAGTTTGGTGCAGGTCCATCACCCGCGCTGGTCGCTGTGGCCTGTGAAAGTGGCTGCCACATATCCGCCCTTCCGCCCTCCCGCCCTTCCGCCCTCCGCACACATACATACAAACATTCCGCTTTATAAAGGTATACAGATACAGATAGAGAGAGAGAGAGGGAGGGGAGAGAGAGAGAGAGAGAGAGAGAGAGAGGGAGGGAGGGAGAGAGAGAGAGAGAGAGGGAGGGAGGGGGGAAGAGCACAACAGCGCAGGCAGATAAGCAATCATCACAGGGAAGCATGTCTGTGTAGGAGGGTGAACATTAGGAAGAACTTCTTGACTGAGAGCTATTCAGCAGTGGAACTCTCTGCCTCAGAGTGCGCTTCCGTCTGTGTTAGAGTGTCGTTTTGTGTCATTTTGGTTGGTGGTGTTCCCCCAGGATTTTGTAAATGTAAAAAATGTGCTGCGGCTCAAAAAAGGTTGAAAAACTTTGATCTACACTACATAATAAATGCCATTTGACACCGCATTAACTGTCATGGCAGGGCTATGGAAACTCAGGGTTTGTAGTTTTACAAGGTCTTAGCCTTCTCTGCCAAAAGAGTATTGATGCAAAGAGCTAACTTTTGATTCTCAAGTTTGTATGAAGTGGCCCTTATTTTTGTGAAAAATCTCGTATTTTTAGGTAAATGTCCCTTATTCCTTACTAGCTTGGGGACCCGGCGGTGCCCGGGTTATTTGAGATACGTATTAGTTGGTCTGTAGCAATTATTTATGTGGCTTGCAGTGGTGTCAGGAAGTTAGTGAAGGCACTGCGAGTCCCATCGTCCGTGGGCCACCCTCCTCGAAACTGCAGTAGGATGTAGATTGGGTCCTGGGGGCTCTGTGTGCCAAGTGTGGTCTGTATTGGTGAATGGATGAGGGTTGGATTGTTTTTAGGAAGTGAGTGAAGGTACTTCAAGTCCCATCATCCGTGGTCCGTCTCACACAAAACTGCACCAGGATGTAGAGTGGGTCATGAGGGCTCTGTCTGCCAGGTTCGGTCTTGATCAGTCATTGGATTAGGTTTGCAGCAGTTTTGGAAAGTGAGGGAAGGTACTGCAAGGCCCATCATCCATGGTCTGCCCTCCTCCAAACTGCAGTAGGATGTAGAGTGGGTCACTGGGGCTCTGCATGCCAAATGTGGTCTTTATCGGTGTTTGTTGGGGGCCGCAGTGGTCTGTGGGAACAGAGGGGTGTGGAAGTACTACAAATCCCATCATCCATTGTCAGTTCTCCCCCGAACCTCACCAGGATGTTAAGCCAGGCATGGGGGTTATGTGTGCCAAGTTTGGTCTCGATCAGTAATTGGAAGAGGGTCGCAGCGGACTTGGGAAGTGAATAGAGGTAGTTCAAGTCCCATCATCCCTGGTCCGCCCTCCTCGAAACTGCACCAGGACGTAGAGTGGGTCATGGGGGCTGTGTGTGCCGAGTGTGGTCTGTAGTGGTCCTTTTAGGTGGCCACAGTGGTCTGTGGGGACCAAAGTGTTTGAAAGTACTACAAATCCCATATTCCGTGGTCCATCTCCCCCAAACTGCACCAGGACGTGTGTTGTTGGGTTCAGTGTGCTATTGTGTCAGTCTCCCAAACCCTTCCAGTCTGTTCAGTTGCTGACGAGTTCCTCTGTGTTTGCTGTGTGCCATAGGAAAGGGTGAAGGGAGAGGCAGTAGGCGGGCTCATGCAAATTCCACACAAGGAACGCTGGGATGCCTGCCTGGGTAGAGGGAACATATCCAATGTAGGGTGGAAGTCTCCCCAAATGAAACCATTACTTGGGTGGTGAACCCAGGCCCGGATTACCCATAAGGCCAGCCTAGGCCATGGCCTCGGGCGGCAGGTTTTGGGGGGCAGCGGATTCGACACCCCGAAAACATGAAAAAAAAATTTTTTAAACCGCCCCCTCGCAGCATTTCCCCCGCCCTCTCCCGAGAGAGTCATCATACCTCGGAGAGGGCGGGGGAGAGCGCTGCGAGGGGGCGGGAGGAGGAATGGCGCCCTCCCTCGCCTGGTCCGCCCTCTTGCAAAGGAAGGAGGCGGCGAGGAGGAGGAAGGGAATCTCTGCCCTGCCGGGCGGACATTCCTTTGCAAGGGGGGCCCAGGCGGCGAGGGGAGGAGGGCGGGACTTCCCTTCCTCCTCCTCGAGTGCTTCGCTGTCGCGGGAGGAGGAGGAGGAGGTGGACGGAAGCCGCGGCACTGCTCGTGGGGCTTCCGTCCGCCGCCTCCTCCTCCTCCCGCGACCGAAAGGAAGGCGCGAGGAGGAGGAAGGAAAGTCCCGCGCGGCTTCCGTCCACCTCCTCGGGCCCACCTTCCAGACGCGGGGGGAGGAGGCGACGGAAGCCGCACGGCTGGGGCTGCTGCCGCACATGCGCCTGGGGGCGTGGCTTTCCATGCCCTGGGGGCGTGGCTTTCCGCACCCTGGTGGCGTGGCTTTCCGTGCCCTGGGGGGCGTGGCTTTCTGCACCCTGGGGGCGTGGCTTTCCACACCCTGGTGGCGTGGCTTTCTGCCCCCTGGGGGCGTGGCTTTCCGTGCCCTGGGGGCGTGGCTTTCTGCGCCCTGGGGGCGTGGCTTTCTGTGCTCTGGGGGCGTGGCTTTCTGCGCCCTGGGGGCATGGCTTTCTGTGCTCTGGGGGCGTGGCTTTCTGTGCTCTGGGGGCGTGGCTTTCCGCACCCTGGGGGCGGGGCTTTCTGCACCCTGGGGGCATGGCTTTCTATGCTCTGGGGGCGTGGCTTTCCGCGCCCTGGGGGCGTGGCTTTCTGCACCCTGGGGCGTGGCTTTCCACACCCTGGTGGTCTGGGGCGTGGCTTTCCGCACCCTGGGGCGGGGCTTTCTGCACCCTGGGGGAATGGCTTTATGTGCTCTGGGGCGTGGCTTTCCGCGCCCTGGGGGCGTGGCTTTCTGTGCTCTGGGGGCGTGGCTTTCTGCGCCCTGGGGGCGTGGCTTTCTGTGCCCTGGGGGCGTGGCTTTCTGCACCCTGGGGGCATGGCTTTCTGTGCTCTGGGGGCGTGGCTTTCTGCGCCCTGGGGGCGTGGCTTTCCGCGCCCTGGGGGGGACGGCGCGGGTCATCTTGGCCTCGGGCGGCTGAAGAGGCTAATCCGGGCCTGGGTGAACCCTAGTCTTTGGTGAACCCAAACATTGGCAGTGTTTGGGCTACATGTGAATGGCGCTCGCTGTAACCTGCAACGTCAGATGAGGGAGTGCCTTGGGAGGCTTCTCAGCACTTGGAATGATAGCCTGCTTGGGGAGGCCCCAGGCCGTCTTTGTAAGTGGACGCTTCCTCCACATACATACATACATCTTTTTCTCTTTTATTATGTGTATGGAATAGAATTATGTGTATAGATAGATATCAAAAAGTGGCATCCCTACAGAGGGAGGAAAGGAGAATAGCAAGCCAACCCCAAAGGAGGCTGTGACTCATGCGCCTGCCCTGTCTCCTGGTGAGGTTGCCTTCATCGAGAGTAGATTAGGCAGGCAAGAGGAGGCCGCAGAAGCCCTGCGCTCTGTGGAATGACCTATGGGGGACCCTTGGTCTAATAAGCCACAGAGTCGTCGACAGGAAAATTCACACAGCTCCAAGGCCTCTTAATTAGACGCTACTAAGACTTGGCGATTCGTAAGGGTAGTTAAGTAGCAAACTATGTGTTGATAATAAAATTTGCCTGCCTCTCGCCGCTGTCCAATTTGCTTCTGTCTTCCATGGGAGAAATTGGATTGCCTGCTTCCGAAATTGTTTTAATCTTGGGCCCAGGGCGCGAATGGCAGAGTCTCCTCCAATGGATAAAACCCAACAGTTGGCCACGGTGGTCCATGCTGTGGTTACATCCCGTATAGATTACTGCAATGCTCTCTACGTGGGGTTGCCTTTGAAGACTGTTCGGAAGCTGCAACTAGTCCAACGGACAGCAGCCAGGTTGATAACAGGAGCGGCATTCAGAGAGCGTACAACTCCCCTGTTGTGCCAGCTCCGCTGGCTGCCTGTCAGCTCCGTCCGAGCCCTTTGCTGGGCTAACGGCACGGACGGCGCCGCCATCTTGGAGGCAGCGCACAGTGGGCGATCGCGCCAGCAAAAGGAGTCACTCGGGGGGAGGTAATGGGCTGGCCGGCGCCACCATCTTGGAGGCAGCGCACAGCGGGAAAAGGAACCAATAAGAAGAGACATTCAGAGGGAGGGGCGGGCCTGGGGAACGTTTAGCCAATAAGCAGGGGCGTTCCGGGGGAGGGGCGGGACTGGAATAGTTATGTTGTGAAATGAGCGGGAAAAGGCCAGTCTGGTCTTTACTTGCTACGGAGTAAGACTAAATAAAGCTCAATTCCTCTTGTTACCTACCTGAGTGAGTGTGCCATATTTACAGGCCTACCGGGCCTTACACTGCCAGTTTGCTACCGGGCACAATTCAAAGTGCTGGCTTTAGCCTTCAAAGCCCTAAACGGTTCGGGTCCAACTTACCTCTCCGAACGCATCTCTCCCTATGAACCATCGAGATTTTTAAGATCATCTGGAGAAGCCCTGCTCTCGGTCCCGCCTTCTTCGCAGGCGCGACTGGCGGGGATGAGAGACAGGGCCTTTTCAGTGGTGGCTCCTCGGCTTTGGAACTCCCTCCCTAGAGACATCAGATCGGCCCCCTCCCTCCTGACGTTTTGCAAGACCTGGTTATTTGAGCAGGCATTTGTTGATGAAATATAAGGCTTAATTGGATATAAGGAATGACGACGATGCGATGGAAACTGATTTCAACATGACGCTGAGGCTGCAATTGTATGTTTTTAATTGTTAATTGTTATTATATGTTTTTTCTGAGGGGGGGGGGTTGACTTGTTGCTGTGTTGTATTGAGGGCAGAGACTGCCTGTGTAAACCGTCCCGAGTCGCCTTCAGGCTGAGAGGGGCGGTATAGAAACGTGACAAATAATAAATAAATAAATAAACAGGGCACAGGTTCCAAAGGATGGACCCAAACGTCAACAGTACCCAAGCTCAAGGGAAGTAGCTTGATTCAGAGACATAGGGTGCATACATACTACTTCATCACATTTACTAAATGCCATGGCTCCATGAGATGGAGTCCTCCTGAGAGTTATAGTTTCCCAAGGTCCATGCCCTTCTCTGGGTGCATCAACACTGTGGAATGAATGCTGTGACGACTTGGGCTATCAAATTATCGAAACGCTACCACCAACCTAAAGTCTCTCCTTTAGGATTTTCTTTTTAAATTAATACTAGGGTTGGTTGATCAAAAAAAATCGTGGTTCTAAAATCAAATGGGGGGGGGATTTTTTTTATTAGTAATAGAAAGACTTACAAAAAAATTTATTGGCAAGGGCAGGAGGGAGGGTGGTGAGAGAGGAGGAGGATGCCCCCCCCCCCCATACGCCCTAATTACAATAATTAAGAAAAATCCAGGCCCCGAAGTTCGGTAAACAAAGTCCACTTCCTGGTTGGCGGTCAAGATGCGGTAAACATTAAAAGTAGCATTTCTTACGAATCTCTTCCGATATCATTTAATTTTAATAACTCAGCAACCAGGCCTAATTAATACTTCAGCTAAGCTCCTATTAAACTACCAACTGAGAGGATTCTGAGGTAAAAATTCTTCCCCCTTTGATTGGAACGGTGGGAAGGCGGGAACTGGCACACTAAAAGGTAAAGAGATGCGATGGAGGCTTTTCTTAACAGTTAACAAAGGGGTGTGTGTATAAAATTTATTGCTTTTGACCAAAGGCCGTTGCAAGTCCAAAATAAAAAAGAGCGCACACACAAAACAATACATATGGAATTTGCATAGTAGACAATAAAAGGTTACCAGTTACTTATACACCATGAGTCACATTTAAACCTTCTTAAACCAGATTATCTCCTTTACATAGGACAGCCATCTCCGCTATGTGCCTCCTCCTAATCTTCTTAGCCGCAAGGGCAAACAGGGCTACGCGCCAGGTCGTATATTTATCTGTATCCATAAGGAGGTAGAGTAGTATCTCTTGAGAATTCAGAAAGATTTTGTTGTCCAGTAAAGGTAAGATAAAGCGCTCCCTAGGATCTTTGTGTAGGGGGCAGCACATTAAGTAATGTACCAGGTCCTCTGGGTAGGGGCAACCAACAATACATCTTCGTTCAATTTTGGGGACTTTTTTAAGCCTCCCGTCCCTTTCCGCTGAATCAAACATATTTAGTCTGAGCTCTGTGAAGGCTCGTCGGAACTGGACAAAGGTCAGGCTGTCAAGGTAGTCTGGGTAGCCAGTGGGTTGTCTAAGGCTGTAGTATAGGGGGGCACACGGAGAGTCACAGGCAGCCTGGAGGTCTGTAAGTGTAGTGACTTCTAATATTATCTTGTTTATTTTTGTCTTCCTTGTGGGGTGGTCTAGCTTTGCCAGCTCACTAACCGAGAGACCATATTTAATGGCCAGTTGTGCTGCCTTGTGGACCCAATTGTTAACAGGTAGACCATTGTTAAGTTCCAAGAGACATTTTTTTGGTAATCTAGCAGTTGGCATTTCTTGGATTTTAAGCCAATAGCACAAGATCCTTTTATCTATTTGGCTTTCTAGGGTTGGGACAGAGGTTTCAAGGCGGATCATGGCAGTTGGAGTGTCTTTAGGGAGGCCTAATAGTGCCCTTAGGAAGTAATTTTGAGGCACTTCTAGACCTAGGGAAGGGCTTATGGCGACATGGGGATTGGTCCGCATTGAATTGAGTATTGATTGCCGTTTGGGCACGCTGCTGTGGGAACCAGGTGTGGGCACGCTGCTGTGGGAACCAGGTGTGGGACGACACCGAGCCTTGAAAAAGACCTATTTACTGGGTCGAAACGAGTGATTGGAGTTCTCTGCTTATGTGCCTCGTCGGCTGTGTACACCCACCTGTGTATTTGCATCACCCCTGCTGTCCGTCATTGCGTATGTCGCTGGAACTGGGATATTGACTACCGGGGATGTTAAAATCTGTGTTCCCAAACACGGCTTGTTGGAATGATATATGAATTATACTTTGCCTGTACTCCACGGAATTGCCAGTATTGTGAATTTGCATTTGGACTGTATGGACTATATATATCTGACACGAGGATGATAAAAGACTTTTGGTTTATGGACATTGAGATTGGACTCTGAATTCCAGAACACGGTAACCCCATCGGGGAAGTGATTATTATTTGTATGTACTATAGAGACCTGAGGGTCCTTGTTTTCGTTTTGTATACTGGCGCTCCCCTGTTTATGTTACATAGTAGTGAGTAGATGTCTACAACCTGGAACTTCTAGTCACTGAAAGTTCCCTAGGCTTGTCTGAATCAGCTAACAAACCCCTACTCTTAAGAGTTTCCTGTTAGCTCTCAGTCTCAGAGCCCACCTCTATCTCTAAACCCAGAGATTACAAGGCGTCCTGACTGACTATCACAAGTCAGCCCTACCGGCTCTAAAGCTCTTAGCTTCACCCTGAATTCCCTTCTGCCACTAAGCGCTGTCAGCTACCCTGACCCCTTAGCTCAGAATATTTACTGGATGCTTCTGCTACAGAGCACAGACTGCTTCAGACTCTCTGCTTAGGCTTTGGTGTTACTCCCCCAAAGCCTAGCCCAAAACTAAACTCTTCAGACAGGATTTTTCCCTCCTAGCCAGCTCGGCTCCTCCCCCTCAGCTCTCAGCCAATCTACAGGGACATACTGTATCCAGACAGAGAAGCTCTGAAACCACTCCCCCTGTCTCTGACAATACCTTCTTATCATGGCTGCCCTGTAGAAACTCCCTCCTAAGATGGATGCCAAGCTATCTATCCAGGGAGGCCAAACTGCTACACAGGCTTTGGCCTGCTCAGAATGGGCGAGTCCTTACAAATGCTCTATGGAGACATGGACTTTACATGCCACGTCTCCATAAGATGGTCTTGGAAACTGCAGTTTCCCAAGGTCCATGAACCTTCTCTGGGTGCTTCTACACTGTGAAATGAATGCCATTCCACCCCATTTTAAATGCCACGGCTCCATACAAAGGTGTCCTCCTGGTAGTTATAGTTTCCCAAAGTCCATACCCTTCTCTGGGTGCATCTACACTGAGGAATGAATGCTATTGGACCTTACTTTACATGCCACATCTCCATAAGATGGTCTTGGGAAATGCAGTTTCCCAAGGTCCATGAACCTTCCCTGGGTGAAATAATAATAATAATAATACACTTTATTTATATTCCGATCTTCTCACCCCAAAGGGGACTCAGAGCAGATTACAGGTACACATACTTAGCAGACCATCCCTGCCATTTCCACATACACACATATAGACGAACAGAGGCAACCTCTGGCCACCAGGGGGAGCTGACGCACTCCTCACCTCTCCGCATTCCCAGCGTCCCTTGTTGTTCTTTCCGCATTCCTCAGCGTTCCTGGTGTTCTTTAATGGCCTCATAATTCAGTTAAAATTTGCCTCCCCACTTAACGTGGTACCTTTATCTCCTACTTGACAGATGCAACTGTCTTTCAGGATGCAATGGTCGGCAGCAGGCTACACTAAAAGGTCGAGCACCCACCTCGACTCGGGCAGGCCTCGAACTCATGACCTATAGGTCAGAGAGATCTTATGCAGCTGACACTTAGCCAGCTGCGCCACATTCCCGGTGCTCATGTCATCGAGAGGAAGAATAGGGTTGCAAAGTAGGACTGTAATAAAAGTGTAATTTGGGCCCATCACTAAGAGTGCCCCGTCGGTCCCATGGCTTTACCCAATTGGTCATAAATCTCCCTTTGCTTCCTCTGAACCCTCTTTCCTCCCTCCCTCCAAACCTTTGTCAAGTCTCCCATTATTTTAATCAGTTGGAAGGAGTGGGGGGGGGGGGGGATTTAATACATTATTGATTTTTGTCGGCGAATTGAAAAAGCTCCCCGTATTCCGTCCAGGTTGCTTATTCTTCCTCTCGATGACATTCAGGTACTTGTGAAAAATTATACCAATTATGAAATCAGCCATTTACTGCTTCAAACTGCAATCAGTTGTCAGGCTGCCGAGTACTCGGTCTTGAATGTTATTAGCCGTGCGGCGGGCGCAGGAAAAGTGCTGAGAGGAGAGACTTTAACCAAAGGGCAATTGCATGAAATTTACTTAGAAATAGCTATTTATCACCCGTGGATTTCCTACTGTTCAAATCCACTGCCAGACACTTTATGGAATTGGTGGGAAGGGGGAGAAAGCCATGTTGGGAATGGGACCCAGCCGGCGCATAGAAGCCCCGCGTTTCCCCCTTTCCTCTTGCTTTGCCGGGTGTGGAATGGAACATTGAGAAGTCGTCGCAACAGCATAAGGATGCGTTACCTTTGCTGAGGGCAATTGGAGCTTCATAATTTGTAAAATTCCCGCAATTTTTTTGGGAAATTTCGGAAGTCATTTAGATTCGAACCGCCAGCGCCCCTTACGTCCGCAACGCAACACAACGCAACACCCCCAAAAAAGGAGGGAGGGAGGGAGGGGGTATTCTATTCTTGGAAGCAGCAAAAGAAAAGGAGGAGGAGCCCCCCCCCTCGCTCCTCGCTGCCTCTCTCACCCCGATCCCGAGGGAGCGAGGGCCCAAGTTTGCCCAGGCTGGTCATATACCTACATTCCATGCACATGCAATAATACAGCAGTAATAACAATGGGAATAAGAAGAGGTAAAATTCAAACCGAAGTATTCTGACTCGTCCCTCCTCATGCGGTGCAAACGGGCTCTTATCTGTGAGCCCGGGAAAAGCCAGCGTTTTCTGCTTGGATGCACACACATACAAATTCTTGGGGGATTTGCTGCAGAATCTTCTCTATGAGCCCGGATTCTGCAGCAACCCCCCAAGAATATGTATGTGTGTGCACCAAGCAGAAAATGCTGGCTTTTCCGGGCGAATAGAGAAGAGCCCGTTTGCACCGCATGAGGCAGGGACCAGTCAGAATACTTCGGTTTGAATTTTACCTCTTGTTATTGTTATTACGGCTGTATTATTGCATGTGCATGGAATGTAGGTATGACCAGTTGGATTACTTATAATATTAGGCACTTAAAGTAGCATTCATTCTATTATACATTAGGTTGGTTTCTCACCCCAATACTCTTTGATGCTTTAGATCCTGGCAGGCAGGAGAGGCAGGAAGCCTGGAAAAATGTAAACAGAGAGGTTTACTCAGAAGTAAATCCACAAGGAGGGCCCTTCATCCAAAGTGCCCTCCTTTTTGCAGATTTACTTGAGTAATCCTCTCTGTTTACATTTTTTCCGGGGTTCCAGCCAAAAGAAGGAGCGCGTTTAGGGCTTGCCTTGCCATAATACTTATTGGCAAGGGAGGCGGGAGGGTGGTGAGAGAGAAGGAGGGTGCCCCCCCCCCCTTACGACCTAATAACGACACTTAAGAAAATCCTGGCCCCCGAAGTTCGAAAAAGAAAGTCCACTTCCTGGTTGGCGTTCCAGGTGCGGAAATACTCGAAAGTAGCATTTCTTACGAATTTCTTACGAATCATTTCATTTTCATAACTTTTTTCTCATGCCTAGTGTGTATATATATATATATATATATATATATATATATATATACACACACACACTAGCTGACCCAGCCATGCATTGCTGTGGGATGTTTGTGTGCATGTGTATATTTCTTTGCATGTGTATGTGTGCATGTCTTTAAGTATATACTGTATGTGTGTGTATATATTTATTTTATTTATTTATTAATTCAGCTTAATAGACCGCTCTCTCCGGAGCTCAGAGCGGTTTACAGCAATAAAATATACCAGATAAAAACACAGAAAACAACATTATATGTGTATTTGCTTATGTTTCTGTTTATATGTGTATATGTATATTGTGTATATTGTGTATGTGTGTGATCGCATGTATATGTGTGTTTCTGAGATGCCTCTGAGCATGTGCAAAGTGCATGCCTACTTTGTCTAGGAAATGTTACGAATCAGCAATCAAAGTGGTATCAGGCTACATTCATTCTACAAGAGGGATGCACTCAAGGTGGGACACAGATGCCTCTGAGCATGTGCAAAGTGCATCCCTACTTTGTCCAGGGAATGCTTGTGAATCAGCAATCAAGGGACATTTCCAAGGGGCACCTGTTCTCCATCATAGATGCGCCTCTGAGCACGTGCAGAGCGCTTTCCAATTCCCTTCCCCGGGGACACTCCCTCCCTCCCTCCCTCCCTGACTCACCCTGGAGAGCTTCACCCACAGGCCCTGGCCGTTGCAGTGCTCCTCACCACTGGCCCGGAGGCAGGAGCCCTTGCGCAGCTCTATGGCGCCCCGCCCAAGGTCACCTCCCTTCCCGGCCTTGCCTCCGCCTCCGCTGCTGGGGCTCTCCCAGACCGAGAGCAGGCTCCGGCTAAGCGCGGCAGAGAGGCCCGGCCCGCTGGCGTCCGTGCAGAGCTCTGAGTGCCAAGTGTGATATTGATCAGTCATTGGATGAGGGTCGCAGCGGTCTCAGAAAGTGAGTGAAGGTACTCCAACTCCCATCATCCGTGGTCCTTCCCACTCAAAACTGCTCCAGGATGTAGAGTGCGTCATGGGTACTCTGTGTGCCAAGTTTGGGCCTGGTCTCTGATTTGTAGGGGCTGCAATGTTCTGTGGGGAATGAATTGGGTGAAGGTACTGCAAATCCCATCAGGTTTGTAAAGTGGGCCATTGGGCCTCTGTGTGCCAAGTTTGGTGTGGGCCGCAGTGCTCTAAGGAAGTGAACTAAAGAACTGCAAGTCCCATCAGCCATGGTCCATCCTCCCTCAAACTGCACCAGGATGTAGGGTGCACCTTGGGGGGGGGTCTGTGTGCCAACTTTGGTCTTGTTCTGTCATAGTTGGGGGCCTAGTCAGGAAAATCAAGTTGAGGAAGCCTAACAATATCCCATGAGCTGAGGCCTAGTCAGGAAAATCAAGTTAAGGAAGCCTTGCTGTCAATTGTGGGCCTGGTCTGTGATTTATAGGGACTACAGTGTTGTTTGGGAAGTGAATGATGTGAAAGTACTGCAAATCCCATCATTCGTGGCCCAGCCTGCCCTAAACCACACCAGGTTGTGAAGTGGGCCATTGGTCCCCTGTTAGCCAAGTTTGGTCCTGATCCGTCATTGCTGTGGGCCACAGTGGCTTACTCCCTGAGGCCTTTCCTTTTCCCTCACAGTCTGTGATTTGTAGGGGTTGCAGTGTTTTTTGTGAAGCGTATTGGGTGACGGTACTGATCATTCCATTTCCAACAGAAAAAACAGTCAACTGGCTAACTTCAACTCCAGCCATTTATGTCTGCCTCAGGCCCTTTCCTTTCCTCTCTTTGCTGCCTAGGAGTGTTGGAATGTTGGGTGGCTGGCCAATCGGAGTCATTTATGCAAATAATCCCACATTGGCGACCAATCAAAAAGCTGCCACATATTCCTCCCTTCCTCCGCACCTCCCGCCGCAAACACTGACTTTTATTATATGCATAGATAGATAGATAGATAGATAGATAGATAGATAGATAGACAGATAGTAGGCATGGTTTGGAACCCAAAAATGGCGATTCTAAAATCAAATAGGGGGGGGGGATTTTTTTTTGATTAGTAAAAGAAAGACTTACAAAAAATTTTCCAAAAATTTCTAAAATGTAACTTAATTACTAACGAAATTCGTTAGTAGTTCGTATGCCAGAGCATGCGCATTCCAGATGGTTTTGGCCTACAACTCCCAGAAATCCTAACAGCTGGTAAATTGGCTGGGATTTCTGGGAGTTAAGAACATAAGAACATAAGAAGAGCCATGCTGAATCGGGCCTCAGCCCATCTAGTCCAGCATTCTGTATCACACAGTGGCCCACCAGTTGTACACGGGGATCTCGAGCAGAAGGGAGGGCAAAACCCTGACCTGCTCCCGACCCCCCACAACCAGTACCCAGGGAAATCCTGCCTACCTCAACCAACTCCAAGGTGGCACTTGAATGTCCTTTTCAGTAACTAGTTGTAGGCCAAAACTTGAATAAATCACACTGAATTCTAGATGGGACTCTCCAAATAGGAAGGAGGGAGGGAGGGGGTATTCTATTCTTGGAAGCAGCAAAAAAAAGTAGGAGGAGCCCCCCCTCGCTGCCTCTCTCTCACCCCGATCCTGAGGGAGCGAGGGCCCAAGTTTGCCCAGGCTGAGAGGCCTGAAGCTGTGAGGAATGGTGGGAGTTGAAGTCCAAAACACCTGGAGGGCTGAAGTTGGCCCGTGCGATGGGGCAAGACAGAGCAACGGGGAAGAGAAGGGGGGGGGAGAAGCCAGCAGGAAAGAGGAGGGGGCAGAGAAGCATGGGAGAGAGTGCAGGGAGAGAAAGGAGGAGAAGCGTGTGTGTGTGTGTGTGTGAAGTTGGCCCGTGCGGTGGGGCAGGACAGAGCAACGGGGAAGAGAAGGAGGGGGGGGAGAAGCCAGCAGGAAAGAGGAGGGGCAGAGAAGCATGGGAGAGAGGAGGAGAAGCACGCGCGCGTGTGTGTGTGAAGTTGGCCCCTGCGGTGGGGCAGGACAGAGCAACGGGGAAGAGAAGGAGGGGGGGAGAAGCCACCAGGAAAGAGGAGGGGGCAGAGAAGCATGTGAGAGAGTGCAGGGAGAGAAAGGAGGAGAAGCCTGTGTGTGTGTGTGTGTGTGTGAAGTTGGCCCGTGCGGTGGGGCAAGACAGAGCAACGGGGAAGAGAAGAAGGGGGGAAGAAGCCAGCAGGAAAGAGGAGGGGGCAGAGAAGCATGGGAGAGAGAGTAGGAGAAAGCGTGTGTGTGTGCGAGAGAGAGAAGTTGGCCCCTGCGATGGGGCAAGGCAGAGCAACGGGGAAGAGAAGGGAGGGGGAGAAGCCACCAGGAAAGGAGGGGGAAGAGAAGCATGTGAGAGAGTGCAGGGAGAGAAAGGAGGAGAAGCGTGTGTGTGTGTCTGTGAAGTTGGCCCGTGCGGTGGGGCAAGACAGAGCAACGGGGAAGAGAAGAAGGGGGGAAGAAGCCAGCAGGAAAGAGGAGGGGGCAGAGAAGCATGGGAGAGAGAGTAGGAGAAGCGTGTGTGTGTGCGAGAGAGAGAAGTTGGCCCCTGCGATGGGGCAAGGCAGAGCAACAGGAAAGAGAAGGGAGGGGGGGAGAAGCCACCAGGAAAGAGGAGGGGGAAGAGAAGCATGTGAGAGAGTGCAGGGAGAGAAAGGAGGAGAAGCGTGTGTGTGTGTGTCTGTGAAGTTGGCCCGTGCGGTGGGGCAAGACAGAGCAACGGGGAAGAGAAGGAGGGGGGAGAAGCCAGCAGGAAAGAGGAGGGGCAGAGAAGCATGGGAGAGAGAGGAGGAGAAGCGCGCGTGTGTGTGTGTGTGTGAGAGAATTTGGCCCCTGCGATGGGGCAAGGCAGAGCAACGGGGAAGAGAAGGGAGGGGGGGAGAAACCAGCAGGAAAGAGGAGGGGGCAGAGAAGCATGTGAGAGAGTGCAGGGAGAGAAAGGAGGAGAAGCGTGTGTGTGTGTGTGTGTGTGTGTGAAGTTGGCCCGTGCGGTGGGGCAAGACAGAGCAACGGGGAAGAGAAGGAGGGGGGGAGAAGCCAGCAGGAAAGAGGAGGGGGCAGAGAAGCATGGGAGAGAGAGGAGGAGAAGCGTGTGTGTGTGTGTGTGTGTGAAGTTGGCCCGTGCGGTGGGGCAAGGCAGAGCAACGGGGAAGAGAAGGGAGGGGGGGAGAAGCCAGCAGGAAAGTTGGCCAGCAGGAAGTTGGCCCGTGCGGTGGGGCAAGGCAGAGCAACGGGGAAGAGAAGGAGGGGGGGAGAAGCCAGCAGGAAAGAGGAGGGGGCAGAGAAGCATGTGAGAGAGTGCAGGGAGAGAGAGGAGGAGAAGCGTGTGTGTGTGTGAGAAGTTGGCCCCTGCGATGGGGCAAGACAGAGCAACGGGGAAGAGAAGGGAGGGGGAGAAGCCACCAGGAAAGAGGAGGGGGCAGAGAAGCATGGGAGAGAGTGCAGCGAGAGAAAGGAGAAGTGTGTGTGTGTGTGAAGTTGGCCCGTGCGGTGGGGCAAGACAGAGCAACGGGGAAGAGAAGGGGGGGAGAAGCCAGCAGGAAAGAGGAGGGGGCAGAGAAGCATGGGAGAGAGAGGAGGAGAAGCGTGTGTGTGTGTGTGTGTGTGTGAAGTTGGCCCCTGCGGTGGGGCAAGGCAGAGCAACGGGACGATCAGGGGGGGAGAAGCCAGCAGGAAAGAGGAGGGGGCAGAGAAGCATGTGAGAGAGTGCATTGAGAGAAAGGAGGAGAAGTGTGTGTGTGTGTGTGTGTGTGTGTGAAGTTGGCCCCTGCGGTGGGGCAAGGCAGAGCAATGGGGAAGAGAAGGGGGGGGGGGAGAAGCCACCAGGAAAGAGGAGGGGCAGAGAAGCATGTGAGAGAGTGCAGGGAGAGAAAGGAGGAGAAGCGTGTGTGTGTGTGTGTGTGTGTGTGTGTGTGAAGTTGGCCCGTGCGGTGGGGCAAGACAGAGCAACGGGGAAGAGAAGGGGGAGAAGCCAGCAGGAAAGGAGGGGGCAGAGAAGCATGGGGAGAGAGGAGGAGAAGCGTGTGTGTGTGTGTGTGTGTGAGAGTTGGCCCCTGCGATGGGGCAAGGCAGAGCAACGGGGGAAGAGAAGGGAGGGGGAGAAGCGTGGAGGACTACACTTTCCAGAATGCCTAGCAGCGTCACTTCCAGTTCCCCATAGAAATGCGGGAAAAAGAAGAAGATGAATGAAGGCGGGAAGGAAATGAGGGGGAGAAGACAGGGAGAAGTGAGTAGTACAATAATTAAGAATTTATTACGATCATAACGCAAATTGTTGCCCTCAAGGACCGTAAAAGGAAGTCTACTTCCTGGTTAGCTGCCGTGATGCGTATAAACTAGAAAGTCCCATTACATATGAATCACTTATGATTTCTTTTGATTTTCATAACTTTTTTCTCATGCCTAATAGATAGATAGATAGATAGATAGATAGATAGATTGATTGATAGATAGATAGATATGGTAAGTAAATAAGTAAGCATGTAAGTAAGTGAGAATGCAGCCCAGGAAGGCAGCTTTGCAAAAATCTATAATGTGTCAACGGAATGGAGAAATCATAATTTAAAACAATATACTTCCAAGTTCTTTCAAAGGACGGCGACAAAGTGAATTATAATGGCAATGCGCGCGATTAAGAAATAGCTATACAATGGGTAAACGCAACATTTGAGAGGCAAGTGATTCAATTGGCTTCAAAGTTAGTCAATTTTTAACCCCCCCAAACGTGGAAAGAAACAGACGTCTCCTCAGCCTTGTCAATCCGCACGGTACAAGACGCAGGGAGAAAGAAACTTATTTTATTGTTACTCCTGTCAAAAACAGCAAAGAAAGAAACATAACGATTTCAGAGCCATGTGACGGTAATTGCCGCGGGGTTCTCTCCCTCCCCCCGTTTCCTGACAATAAGCACAAAACTTAAAAAACTATATTAAAAATCATTTTGCAAATTCCTCTGCCTGTGCCGTCAATGAGCGAATAAGGGTTCGCGCCCCTCCTCCTTTTGCTATATACAACGCGTTCTTGTCATCTTAGAAAACTGTCAGAAATAAACTATATAGAAAACGACTCTCGTTTCTTTCTTTCTTTCCCCCACTTGAGTCAGAATTGTTTGTTTGTCACTTTGTTCCCCCTCTCCTCCCGTTTCCCCTCTTTGCAATACTAAATTGCCGCATTCTTACACAACGTTCCGGCTTGTTACAAGGACCCCCCTCCCCCAACCAGCCTCAATCAAGAGCTCACAATTTTGATAACTCAATTCCTTGGGAAAAGTCTGAATTCTCCAGGTGAGGTACAATATTGTACCTCATCTTCAGAGTTAAGAATGTATCCAAATCATGGGAAAAGCTTCTAGAACCAAGGGTAGTTGGACCTCATCACACTAGAGCAGGGGTCGGGAACCTTTTTGACTCAGAGAGGCATGAAAGCAAAATATTTGGAAACTTATTTCAGTGAGAGCCATCTATTATATAAATGGGTTCACGTCATGTGATGTATACCTCAAACAAAGAAACCATACAACGCAGAAACACAATACTTGCCTACAGAAATAGGCCTCAAGCAAGGTACATTTGTAGCAAACAAACTCCCCCCCCCAAAAAACCTAAAAGGCCCCAAAAACAACAACTAAAAAAAATAAAACTACATTTACCAGCATCCTCCGGGGCAGCCAAAGACTCACCCAGCCTCTACATTCTGAACAACATGATTGGCTGCCAATAAGGGCGGATTTGCATAACTGCTGCACTGGCCAGCCAACATGAAAATTCCGAACCATAATAAACTGCCAAAACAGAATAAGGAAAAGGCCTGAGCCAATCCCCAACACAAACACCCAAATCACTTCCAACCGAAAATGTACACCCCAAAAAATCACAGACTACGCCAAAAATTGACAGTTGACAGTAAGGCTTCATTAACTTGATTTTCCTGACTAGGCCTCACTTACTGGGAAGCTGTTTACACTCTGAATTTTACAGTAAGGCTTCATTAACTTGATTCTCCCGACTAGGCCTCAGCTCATTGGACATTGTGTATGGCCTGAATTGACAGTAAGGCTTCATTAACTTGCTGTTCCTAACTAGGCCTCAGCTCATGGGACATTGTGTATGGCCTGAATTTACAGTAACCTACCTTGGCACACAGAGCCCGACCATGCATGATGGGACTTGAAGTACCACCATGGAAAATGGGATTTGTAGTACTTCAAAACCCATCATTCCCCACAGACCACTGTGGCCCAGAACCAAGACCAATAAAGACCCAACTTGGCACACCATGCCCCCATGACCCACACTCCATCCAACTGCAGTTTAGAGGAGGGCACACCGTGGATGATTGGACTTTCTCGCAACTCCTAAAAAGGGCACAGCAACGCGTGCCGGGTACAGCTAGTATAATATATATAACTAGCTGTACCCGGCACACGTTCCTGTGCCCTATTTAGGAGATGCGAGAAAGTCTGAGTATGTAAGTATGTTACTTACGGTCTTGGTGGGGTCATGGCTGCGTCGTTGTGGGTTGTTCTGGTGGGTGGGATGTTGAAGTCCTGTGGAGTTGTCGGTGTTTGGTGTTCCTGGCGTTCTGCAGAGCTTGTGGATATACAATGTTTTTTGTCTTTCCGTCTGCTGTGTTGATGTAGAGGTTGATGCTTGTGTGGGTGGGGTACTTTGGAAGTGAGTGGAGGTACTTGAAATCCCATCATCCATGGTGTGCCCTCCTCTAAACTGCAGTTGGATGGAGTGTGGGTCATGGGGGCACTGTGTGCCAAGTTTGGTCTTTATCAGCCTTGGTTCTGGCCACAGTGGTCTGTGGGGAATGAAGGGTTTGGGTTTGAAAGTACTACAAATCCCATAATCCATGGAGGTACATCAAATCCCATCATCCATGGTCCACCCTCCTCCAAACTGTAGTAGAATGTAGCATGGGTCATAAGGGCTCTGTGTGCCAAGGTAGGTTACTGTAAATTCAGGCCATACACAATGTCCCATGAGCTGAGTCAGGAAAATGTTAATGAAGCCTTACTGTCAACTGTCAATTCAGGCCATACACAATGTCCCATGAGCTGAGGCCTAGTCGGGAAAATCAAGTTAATGAAGCCTTACTGTCAACTGTCAATTAAGGCCATACACAATGTCCCATGAGCTGAGGAGCGGAAAAAATGTTAAGAAGCCTTACTGTCAACTGTCAATTCAGGCCATACACAATGTCCCATGAGCTGAGGCCTAGAAGAAAATCCAGTTAATGAATCCTTAGGGTCAATTCAGAGCTTAAACAGCATCCCATTAAGTGAGGCCTAGTCAGGAAAATCATGTTAATGAAGCCTTACTGTCAATTTTGGGTGTGGTCTGTGATTTGTAGGGGTGTAAATTTTCTGTGGGAAGTGAATTGGGTGTTCGTGTTGGCGACTGCCTCAGGCCTTTGCCTTATCCTCCTCTGCCAGTTTAGAGGGTCGGAATGTTCATGTTGGCTGGCCAATAGAGGCGTTATGCAAATACTCCCTCACTGGCAACCAATCATGTTGTCAGAATGTGGAGGCTGGGAGATTCGCTGGCGGCCGCTGAGGACGCTGGGAAATGTAGGGTTTTTTTGTATCGTTGTTTTGGGGGCCTTCTAGGTTTTGGGGGGGAAAGTTTCTTTGCTAAAAACCTTCCTTGCCTGAGGCCCATTTTTGTTGCCAGGTTTGGTGTGTCTGCCTTGTAAGGTTTCTCTGTCTATGGCAGTCGTTCCATGACGGGACCTCCTTTATATAATAGATATATTTTAAGACTGAATCCAACTAAATGTGAGTCTATATGTACGTACGATGAGAAAAGGATTCCCCCGTGTCACACCTCAAGGGCCTCAGGCCTCAGTTTTTCTTGAGCAAGACCGCAGCCATGCCGGCTGCAGAGAACTTTCCAAGCCAGCTTGTTTCTCTCCAGAGGCTCTCTCTGGGCCCCTTTGCCTTTCCCGTGAGAAGCAGGTACTGAATGCACAACATGGACAGGCCAAGGTTACTCAAACGGGCCTCCCCTGATAAGCGAAGCGCCTCAGAGATGCTTCAAGTCCAGCTCCCTTTGCCAGCTGCGAGCCCCTAACGAGTTGTGCATTCCGGAGAGACTGAGGTAGCTAAACATACAGACAGTCATTAATCATGGGACTATGACACTCGATGCACCCAGATCAAAGCCACTGGACACTATAACTGCTTAGAGATGCCCATTGAAGGTATCTCGTACCAACTCCGCATTCAAGGATGTTCCTGTGAGAGAGGCCGCTTTCGGGCCTTCCAGAAGCCTGTGCCAGCCAGCGTTGGGTGCTACGTTCCTGTGTTGTTCCTGTAAAGCAGTGGTTCTCAATCTTCCTAGTGCTGCGACCCCTTAATACAGTTCCTCATGTTGTGGCGACCCCCAACCATAAAATTATTTATTTATTTAATACTTTATAACAGTAATTTTGCTACTGTTATGAATCGTCATGTAAATATCTGCGTGTATTTTCATTAAATGGAACAAATTTGGCACAAATACCCAATACGCCCAAATTTGTATACTGGTTGGGTTTGGGTGTGTGTGTGTGATGTTGCTTGGGAGTTGCAGTTGCTGGGATTCATAGTTCACCTACAATCAAAGAGCATTCTGAAGTCCACCAACGATGAAATTGAACCAAGCTTGGCACACAGGACTCCCATGACCAACAGGAAATACTGGACGGATTTGGTGGTCATTGACCTTGAAGTTTGGAATTGTAGTTCACCTACATCCAGAGAGCTCTGTGGACTCAAACAAAGATGGATCTGGACCAAACTTGGCACTGATACCCAATATGCCCAAATGTGAACACTGGTGGAGTTTGGGGGAAATAGACCTTGACATTTGGGAGTTGTAGTTGCTGGGATTTATAGTTCACCTACAATCAAGGAGCATTCTGAACCCTGCCAATGATAGAATTGGGCCAAACTTCCCTCATGGAAACCTCGTGGCCAACAGAAAACACTGTGTTTTCAAATCGTCTTTGGCGACCCCTCTGACAGGTCCTCATGACCCCCCCAGGGGTCCTGACCCCCAGGTTGAGAAACACTGCTGTAAAGACTTTACAAGCTACTGAACTTTATTGCTTCCAAGAAAACCTTCCTTGCCATCTTAAACCGGCTGGGAACCTTTAAGAGACTTTCATTGCATCCGGCTTGTTTCCTGAACCCATCTGCTTGGATTCCTGTTACCACGGGATTATTTATCCACTGCTGATTCCTGTTATTTGCTGCTACCGTGTTTCCCGAAAGTAAGACAGCGTCTTACTTTCTTTTCCCCCGAAAAGTCCCCTACGTCTTACTTTCGGGTACGGCTTACATTGGGCGACGGTAAGCCGTACTCGTTGCCACGCCCGCCGCCAGCGCCGCTGCCGCTGCTGCCGCCATCACACGCCGCCGCCAAGAATCGGCCCATCGGCCGCGGCACACCGCGCGGCGCACCTCCTCCTGCCAGGCCTCCAAGGAAGGGTGGGGGAAGAGAGCCAGAGGCGTGGCAAAGCGGCGCTGCGCCAGAGTGACGCGTCGCCGCTTACCACGCCCTGGCTCTCTTCCCACCCTTCCTTGGACAAAGGAATGGAAAGGGAAGAGAGCCATGGGCGGAGCGGCGCTGCGTCACTCTGACGCGTCGTCTTCTCCCGCCCATGGCTCTTTCCCCACCCTTGGAAGGGAGGAGGAAGAGCGCCATGGGCGGGAGAGCGGCGCTGCGTCACTCTGACGCTGTCGTCTTCTCCCGCCCATGGCTCTCTTTCCCCACCCTTGGAAGGGAGGAGGAAGAGCGCCATGGGGAGAGGCGGCAGCTGCGTCACTCTGACGCTGCCGTCCCTTCTCCCCGCCCATGGCTCTCTTTCCCCACCCTTGGAAGGGAGGAGAAGAGCGCCATGGGCGGGAGAAGCGGCGCTGCGCCACTCTGACGCGTCGTCCCTTCTCCCCGCCCATGGCGCTCTTCCTCCTCCCTTCCAAGGGTGGGGAAAGAGAGCCATGGGCGGGGAGAAGGACGACGCTGGGTCAGAGTGACGCAGCGCTTTCTCCCGCCCATGGCGCTCTTCCTCCTCCCTTCCAGGGTGGGGAAAGAGAGCAATGGGCGGGGAGAAGGGACGACGGGCCAGAGTGACGCAGCGCCGCTTGTCCCGCCCCTGGCTCTCTTCCTCCTCCCTTCCAAGGGTGGGGGAAAGAGAGCCATGGGCGGGAGAAGGGACGACGCTGGCCAGAGTGACGCAGCCGCTTGTCCCGCCCCTGGCTCTCTTCCCCACCCTTCCAAGGGTGGGGAAAGAGAGCCATGGGCGGGGAGAAGGGACGACGCGTCAGAGTGACGCAGCGCCGCTTGTCCCGCCCCTGGCTCTCTTCCCCCACCCTTCCTTGGAGGCCTGGCAGAGGGTGTGCCGCGGAGGTGTGCCGCGTCGATGGGCCGGTTATGCGGCGGCGGCGGCGGCGAGGAGGAGGTATGTCTTACATACGGGCACGGCTTACATTAGCCGACCCTCTGACACCCCGATACGTCTTACAATCGGGGTGTCTTACTTTTCGGGAAACACGGTATTTGGAGGCCTTATAGAATTGCCTCCAAACACTTTCCTATACCTATTATTCACAATAAACCTGTTGTACCTCAGCTGCTGTGCGGTTTATCCAGGGAGGTCAAGTCCCGGGGCCTAGAGGGCGATACCCCAGAAGAATGACGGGGCACTTCAGACCTGGCTCTGCAAAAGGCATGCTCAGGACTCTAGAAGGCAGAAGGAAGGAAGGAAGGGGGAAAGAAAGAAAGAAAGACAGGGGAAATAAAGGAGGGAGGGGGAGAGAAAGAAAGAAACATAGAACAAACTATGGAAAAGGAAGAGAAGAAAAACAGGAGAGAGACAAGGAGGGGATAAGAAAGAAGGAAATGGGAAGGGAGGAAAGGAAAGGGTGGAGAAAAGAAAGGAAAGGGAGTGAGGAAAAAGTAAAATAATGAAGGGAAAAGAGGAAAAGAAAGAAGGTGGGAGAGAGGGAAGTGAAAAGAAAGGAAGGAAAGGAAGACTTGGAGGGAAAGAATAGAAAAGGAAGGAAGGAAGGAAGAAGAAGGGAGGGAGAATGGAGGAAAGAAGGAAGGGGAAAGAGGGAGGGAAAAGGAAGGAGAGAAGAAGAAGGAAAGGGTGAAAGGGAGAAAGGAAGTAAGAGGAAGGAATAGAATGGAGGAAAGAAGGAAGAGAGAGAGGGAGGGAAAAGGAAGGAGAGAAGGAGAAGGAAAGGGTGAAGGGGAGAAAAGAAGGAAGAGGGAGAATGGAGGAAAGAAGGAAGGAGAGAGAGGGAGGGAAAAGGAAGGAGAGAAGGAGAAGGAAAGGGTGAAGGGGAGAAAGGAAGGAAGGAAGGAAGGAAGGAAGGAAGAGGGAGAATGGAGGAAAGAAGGAAGGGGAGAGAGGGAGGTAAAAGGAAGGGGAGAAGGAGAAGGAAAGGGTGAAGGGGAGAAAGGAAGTAAGAGAAAGAAGGAAGGAAGGAAGGAAGAGAATGGAGGAAAGAAGGAAGAAGAGAGAGGGAGGGAAAAGGAAGGAGAGAAGAAGAAGGAAAGGGTGAAGGGGAGAAAGGAAGGAAGGAAGAGGAAGGAAGAGAGAGAATAGAGGAAAGAAGGAAGGGGAGAGAGGGAAGGAAAAAGAAGGAGAGTAGGAAAGAATGGAAGAGGAAGGAATGAATAGAGAGGAAGGAAAGAAGGTAGGGAGAGAGGGAGGAAAAAGAATGAAAGAAAAAAAATAGAGGGGGAAAAGGAAGGAAGAGGAAGGAAGGAAGGAAGGAAGGAAGGAGGAGGAAGGAAGGAAGGAAGGAAGGAAGGAAGGAAGGAAGGGGGAGGTCGGATCTTAGTGTAGACATCAGCAAGGCAGTCCCCCGGAAGGCATTGAAGAGACAGCAGCTCTTGAGCTGCCTGGGCTGCTCTGGAGAGCCAGATGCAATCATGAAAAGAGCCACATCTGGCTCGCGAGCCATAGGTTCCTGACCCCTGCACTAGAGAATGAATCCACTTTCAATCCAGTTCCGGCCTCCTGCAGAATTCTAAGGTTTGTACTTTAGTGAGGCTGTTAAAGGCTCCTCCCTAAACTACAAACCCCAGAATTCTGCAGGAGGCCGAAACCGGATTGAAAGTTGATTCATTCTCTAGTGCAGGGGTCAGGAACCTATGGCTCGGGAGCCAAGTGGATGCATTCTCTAGCGCAGTGTTTCCCAACCGCTGTGCAGCGGCACACTAGTGTGCCATGAGCGCTCATCAGGTGTGCCGTGGAAGAACCGACCACCCCGCCAGGAGTCATCTAGGCAGCCTGCCTCTCACTCCATCTCTCCATCTCTCCGTCTGTCTCTCTCTGGGGCGCCAGCAGGGCCAATCAACGCCGGCCAAGAAGCAAGCCCCGCCTCTCTAAGGGTCTCCCGCCCGGCACCACCATGTTTGTTCAGGGAGGAAGTCCCGAGATAGAGGAGGGGAGGGGGCGGGCCTCGGTTTCTTGGAGAAGCGGTTGGTTGGAGGCTAGGGAGGGGAGGGGCCGGGCGGCGCCTTTCCCTGTGAGGTCACTTCCGGAGAAGGCGGAGAGCTTCCAAAAAGGAGCGTTGGGCTTTGTTTTCCTCTCAGCTGGCTCAGGATTCCTTCAGGCTCCGGGGCCTCCTCCCTTCTTCCTTTCCTGGCCTGGGCTCTCCCTCGGCCTCTCCTGCTCTCAGGCCTTCTTCCTTCCTTCACGGCCTGCCTCTCGGCTTCGGAAGGGAGTGGCCTGCCCCTGCGCGCCTCCCTCCCAGGTGAGCAGCGGGCTTGAAGCAGCGGGTGGCGATGATAGGGCAGCGTCGGCCCAGGCGACCCAGTCCGAAGCACACAAGGCGGGATAGCTATGTCCGAAGCAAACAAGGCAGGATATCTATGTTGTGTTCATCGAAACAGGCCCAGGTTTCAAACTGACTGTATAAATACATTTAAAAACATATTAACTATATGTATTACTGTGTTAGAGTGTCATTTTGTGCCATTTTGGTTGGTGGTGTGCCCCAGGATTTGGTCAATGTAAAAAGTGTGCTGCGACTCAACAATGTTGAAAAACACTGCTCTAGTGTGCCGTGAGCGATCATCAGGTGTGCCGTGGGGAATTGGAACCTCCAGGAGGGGGGAGGGAGAGAGTCTAGTGCAGTGTTTCTCAACCTGGGGGTCGGGACCCCTATGGGGGTCACGGGGGGGTGTCAGAGGGGTCGCCAAAGACCACCAGAAAATACATTATTTTCTATTGGCCATGGGGGTTCTGTATGGGAAGTTTGGTTCAATTCCATTGTTGGTGAAGTTCAGAAAGCTCTTTGGTTGTATTGAACTATAAATCCCAGCAACTACAATTCCCAAATACCAAGGTCTATTTTCCTCAAACTCCACCTGTGTTCACATTTGGATATATTCAGTACTTGCGCCAAGTTTGATCCAGATTGATCATTATTTGAGTCCACAGTGCTCTCTAGATGTAGGTGAACTCCAACTCCCAAACTCAAGGTCAATGTCCACCAAACCCTTCCAGTATTTTCTGTTGCTCATGGGAGTTCTGTGTGCCAAGTTTGGTTCAACTCCATTGTTGGTGGAGTTCAAAATGCTCTTTGATTGTGAACTATACATCCCAGCAACTACACCTCCCAAATGACAAAATCACCCCCACAACCCCACCAGTATTCAAACTTGGGCGTATTGGGTAATTGTGCCAAATGTGGTCCAGTGAATGAAAATACATTTTACATGATGATTCATAACAGAGGCAAAATTATAGTTATGAATTAGCAACAAAAATGATTTCATGGTTGGGGGTCACCACAACATGAGGAACTGTATTAAGGGGTCACGGCATTAGGAAGGTTGAGAAACACTGGTCTAGTGTGTTGAGTATAAAAACCCTAAGAAACCTACCTCGATAAAGACACAAAATTACGAACACCCCCCCTCCCCACCCGTTGTCTACTTGGTCTCTCCCTCTCCATGCATTGGGAAGGCCCGCTTCCCTTTTCCAAAGTAGAGACCTCCTCTTGCCTCCTGGGGGTTCTGTGTGGGAAATTTGGCCCAGTTCTATCATTGGTGGGGTTCAGAATGCTCTTTGATTGTGGGGGAACTATAAATCCCAGCAACTACAACTCCCAAATGCCAAGGTCTATTTCCCTGAACTCCATCCGCGTTCATATTTGGGCATATTGAGAATTCATGCCAAGTTTTGTCCTGATCCAACATTGTTTGAGTCCACAGTGCTCTCTGGATATAGGTGAACTACAACTCCAAAACTCAAGGTCAATGCCCACCAAACTCTTATAGCATTTACTCTTGGTTATGGGAGTTCTGTGTGGGAAGTTTGTGTCTTTCTGCCATTCCATCTACGTTGTGTTCATCGAAACAGGCCCAGGTTTCACACTGAGTGTATAAATACATTTAAAAACATATTAACTATATGTATGACTGTGTTAGAGTGTCATTTTGTGTCATTTTGGTTGGCGGTGTGTCCCAGGATTTTGTAAATGTAAAAAGTGTGCCGCGGCTCAAAAAAGGTTGAAAAACACTGCTCTAGTGCACTGGTTCTCAACTTCTCTACCTTCCGAATGCCGCAACCCCTTAGTACAGTTCCTGGTGTTTTGGTGACCCCCAACCATAACATTATTTTTGTTGCAACTTCATAACTGTCATTTTGCTCCTGTTCTGAATCTTAATGTAAATATCTGATATGCAGGATCTATTTTCATTCACTGCTCCAAAATTGGCGCAAATACTCAATACACCCAAATTTGAATACTGGTGGAGTTTGGGGGGGAGGGGGTGTTGATTTTTGTCATTTGGGAGTTGTAGTTTCTGGGATTTATAGTTTGCCTACAATCACGGGGTACTCTGAACTCCACCAACAATGGAATTGAACCAAACTTGGCACACAGAACTTCCATGTCCAAGAGAACATACTGGAAGGGTTTGGTGGGCATTGACCTTGAATTTTGTAGTTCACCTACATCCACGTAGAGCACTGTAGACTCAAACAATGATAGATCTGAACTAAATGAATACTCAGAGCCGGATCTTGCACTCCGCAAAGTAAGCATTTGCTTACCACATGCCAATACTCAGGGGCGCATTTTACATTGTCCCCATTGCCCCACACCATGAGGCTGAAAAGGAGCACTCTGGAGGCAGCCAGAGGCAGAGTGCCCCTGGCTGCAAAATGCTCCTCTCTCCCGGCCCTGCGGTGCAGGGTGATCAGCGGCTCCGGGCAGCCGGGCCCGCCCCGCGGCAATGGCACATGCATGGAAGTTTTGCGCATGTGCCATCGCTGGCTGTCTCGAAAACACTCTTCCATTTCGGCCCTGTGTAGGGTGATCAGCGGCTCTGGGCAGTCGGGCCCACCCCGCGGAAATGGCACATGTGTGGAAGTTTTGTGCATGCGCCATTGCTGCAGGGTGAGGCCAGCCTTTCAGGGCCGCCAACCGCCCCACACCACGGGGTCTAAAAGGAAGAGCGTTCAGCAGCCGAAGGTGCTCCGCCTCTGGCCGACTCTTCCCTTTCGGCCCCATGTAGGGTGATCAGCGGCTCTGGGCAGCCGGGCCCACCCCGCGGCAATGGCATATGCGTGGAGGTTTTGCACATGCGCCATCGCTGCAGGGCAATCCCAGCCTCCCAGAGCAGCCAACCGCCCCACACCACGGGGTCTAAAAGGAAGAGCGTTCAGCAGCCGGAGGCGCTCCGCCTCTGGCCGACTCTTCCCTTTTCGGCCCCATGTAGGGTGATCAGCGGCTCTGGGCGGCCAGGTCCACCCCGTGGCAATGGCACATGCAGTGGCACATGCTGGCTGGAAAACACTCTTTTTTTGGGCAGTCGGGCCCACGCATGCGCCATCGCTGCAGGGCAAGCCCAGCCTCCCAGAGCTGCCAACCGCCCCACACCACGGGGTCTAAAAGGAAGAGCGTTCAGCAGCCGAAGGTGCTCCGCCTCTGGCCGACTCTTCCCTTTCGGCCCCATGTATGCAGGGCAAGCCCAGCCTCCCAGAGCTGGGTGATCAGCGGCTCTGGGCAGCCGGGCCCACCCCGTGGCAATGGCATATGCGTGGAAGTTTTGCGCATGCGCCATCGCTGCAGGGCAAGCCCAGCCTCCCAGAGCTGCCAACCGCCCCACACCACGGGGTCTAAAAGGAAGAGCGTTCAGCAGCCGAAGGTGCTCCGCCTCTGGCCGACTCTTCCCTTTCGGCCCCATGTAGGGTGATCAGCGGCTCTGGGCAGCCGGGCCCACCCCGTGGCAATGGCACATGCGTGGAAGTTTTGCGCATGCGCCATCGCTGCAGGGCAAGCCCAGCCTCCCAGAGCTGCCAACCGCCCCACACCACGGGGTCTAAAAGGAAGAGCGTTCAGCAGCCGGAGCCGCTCCGCCTCTGGCCGACTCTTCCCTTTCGGCTCCATTTAGGGTGATCAGCGGCTCTGGGCAGCCGGGCCCACCCCGCGGCAACGGGGCATGCGCAAAACTAGCTGGCTCCATACATGCACACTCCGGCATACGTGTGCACCCTCCACGAGGCTGGAGAGCGAGGGGGCGCCAAAATAAGGTTCGCTTACCATTTAAAATTACCTTAGTTCGGCCCTGCGAATACTCAATATGCCCAAATGTGATCACTGGTGGAGTTTTGGGGAAATAGACTTTGACTTTTGGGAGTTGCAGTTGCTGGGATTAATAGTTCGCCTACAATCAAAAAGTACTCAGAACTCCACCAATGATGGAATTGAGCCAGACTTGGGACACAGAACTTCCATGTCCAAGAGAACATACTGGAAGGGTTTGGTAGGCATTGACCTTGAATTTTGGAGTTGTAGTTCACCTACATCCAGAGAGCCCTACGGACTCAAACAATGTTGAATCTGGACCAAACTTGGTACAAATACACAATATGACCAAATGTGAACACTGGCAGAGTTTGGGGGAAATAGACATTGGAAGTTTATTTATTTATTTTATTATTTATTTATTACTTTGGACTTTTACGCCGCTGAACTCCGTGAGGCTCGCAGCGGCTTACAAGGCCAAGAGGCAACAAACACAAGCAGTAAATAACAGACAGGACAATACAACAACCAAGGGGTGGGGGAAGGGGAACAGGAGTCAGGGACGGGGCGTAGCAGTGATGGTCCGGGGCCTAGGTTAGACCCACTAAACCATCAAAAGATGGGAGGCTGGGGGGTCTCGAGGGGAATCCCCATCGCTGGCCACAGCAGCAAAGTGTGGGCCGGCTTTCTCCGTCCCGCAGCCCGGCAAGAGGCGCCGGGCATGGTGGAGAGGCGTTGTTCATCAGTGTGTCCGGCGGCTGCGTTCGAAGCCCGAGCCCCAAAAGGTTCGGGGGCGAAAAGAACGCCCAGGCCTGGGCTCGGGGGCAGAGGGCATCCTCCCTTCCTGGTGGCTGGAGGGACGAGCGAGAAGTCTGGGGGGTTGGCGGCCCCGGCGCTGAAAGTCTCTGGGGGGGTCGGAGGGAAGGAGACTGGTGCTCCTCGACCTGCAGCGACGTCTCCTCCGGCAGCGATGCGGCTCCCGCCCGAGGTGTCCACCCGAGGCACTGCCCTTTAGGTTGGCTGCCCTCGGAGTTGTTGTTTCCCTAAAAACTGGGCCACCGGGCTTACCCTGGTCACCGGCCGGTGACGGGACAGGAGGTGGTCCAGGTAGGGTCTCCGGGGCTGCCATCAACAGGCGGCAAGCCCGGCGGTGGGGCCGAGCCCCAGGGGCCCTTGCCAGTACTTGGGAGACATTGAAGGCCTCCGGTGGCGCTGGCCGGTTACCCGGTAGCCGTGGGTGCTCCAAATCCGGGAGGGGCGGGGTCGAAGCGCCCAACGAGGGCGGGGGGGTGGGGTGGGGGACGCCGAGCGGATCGAGCCAGGCGCCATCTTGGTGGACTCGGCTAACGCCCACTCCTCCCGACCAGGGGGGGGGGGGCCCCGCGCCCTAGCGCCCTCCATGGGCTCCACCATGGGTCCTGCGTGGGTCCCGCCGTGGCCTCGGCTCCAGCCGAGGGGCTCTTTTCGAGCGGGAGGCCTCTCTCGGCGGTCCAGGTAGTTGGGTTCGAGGGGGGGGGGAGGCCCGGGTAGCAGCTTCCAGGGCCCCGGAGTCCAAGGGGCTTGGCGTAGTTGCTGGGATGTATAGTTCACCTACAATCAAAGAGCATTCTGAACCCTACAAAGGATGGAATTGAAACCAAACTTCCCACACAGAACCCCCATGACCAACAGAAAATAGTGTGTTTTCTGATGGTCTTTGGTGACCCCTCTGACACCCCCTTGCAACCCCCCCTCAGGGGTGTTGACCCCCAGATTGAGAAACACTAACTTAAATCTATAATGGCACAAACTCTTGGTTTGATTCTGCCCCTCTTACATTGCAAGCTGGAGTGTTTTGTTTTTTCAACCCAGCCTTTGAAATTATGGGATGTTGGTAATAGGAAAAATAGTTCTCCAGGTATGGAAGTTGGCTTTTGTGGGTGCTAATTGCCCTTGGAGGAAGGATTGACTGGTAAAATGCATTCCCCGGTTGCCTCAAGGACAAACATTTGTGCAAATCATATTATTGCATGCCGCGAAATTGGTAACACTTGGCGTTATGGCTCTCTTTTATAAATACCCTATTATTTATGAAATTAAATTAAGCAGCACTTGGTCCCCATTCTTTTTCCTGCCCTAATGCCAGGGCGCTGCATTTTAAATGCTACCTTTCCGCTCTAAAGTCGTCGCTTAGATCTGGGGAGTCCATCAAGGGGTGGGAGCATGGGTCGGGCATGCATTTTATAATGTGCGGAGCGTAGAAAGTCAGAAACACGTAAAGCAATATAGTTTTGCTTCAAAAGCAGTGGAATGGGATCTTTCTTACAAACATAGCGTTCCCTCGCTACTTCGCGGTTCACTTATTGCGGACTAGCTGTATCGCGGATTTCAAAAAATGCTAATTTTATATATATATATATATATATATATATTAGGCATGAGAAAAAAGTTATGAAAATGATTAGTTTCGTAAGAAATTCGTAATAAATGCTACTTTCGAGTATTTCCGCACCTGGAACGCCAACCAGGAAGTGGACTTTCTTTTTCGAACTTCGGGGCCAGGATTTTCTTAAGTGTCGTTATTAGGTCGTAAGGGGGGCGTAAGGGGGGGCACCCTCCTTCTCTCTCACCACCCTCCCGCCTCCCTTGCCAATAAAACCAAGGGAATCAGTAGCTACTGAAATGGACATCCAAGTGCCACCTCTGTGTTGATGGAGGCAGGCAGGATTTTCCCCGGGTACCGGTTGTGGGGGTCGGGCGCAGGTGAGGGTTTTGCCCTCCTTTCTGCTAGAGATCCCCATGTACAACTGGTGGGCCACTGTGTGACACAGAATGCTGGACTAGATGGGCTGAGGCCCGATTCAGCATGGCTCTTCTTATGTTCTTATGTTCTTAAGTATTATGGCAAGGCAAGCCCTAAACTCGCTCCTTCTTTCGGCTGGAAGGAAGCCTGGAAAAAATGTAAACAGAGAGGTTTACTCAGAAGTAACTCTGCAAGGAGGGCACTTTGGATGAAGGGCCCTCCTTTGTGGATTTACTGAGTAAACCTCTCTGTTTACATTTTTCCAGGCTTCCCTGCCTCCTGCCTGCCAGGATCTAAAGCATCAAAGAGTATTGGGGTGAGAAACCAACCTAATGTATCATAGAATGAATGCTACTGTGCCTAATATTATAAGTAATCCAACTGGTCATATACCTACATTCCATGCACATGCAATAATACAGCAGTAATAACAATGGGTATAAGAAGAGGTAAAATTCAAACCGAAGTATTCTGACTGTGGTCCCTCCTCAAGCGGTGCAAACTGCAAAAGGCTCTTCTCTCTGAGCCCGGGAAAAGGCAAAACCCCTGGGTGCAAAAATACCTGGGTGCACACACATACATATTCTTTGGGGGATTTGCTGCAGAATCCCGGGCTCATAGAGAAGATTCTGCAGCAAATCCCCCAAAGAATATGTATCTGTGTGCACCCAGGCAGCAAACGCTGTGCCCGGGGTTTTGGCTTATCCCGGGCTCATAGAGAAGAGCCTTTTGCAGTTTGAGGAGGGAGCACAGTCAGAATACTTCGGTTTGAATTTTACCTCTTCTTATACCCATTGTTATTACTACTGTATTATTGCATGTGCATGGAATGTAGGTATATGACCAGTTGGATTACTTATAATATTAGGCACTTACAGTAGCATTCATTCTATTATACATTAGGTT
This sequence comes from Anolis apletophallus, assembly GCA_030556195.1. NCBI lineage: Eukaryota > Metazoa > Chordata > Lepidosauria > Squamata > Anolidae > Anolis > Anolis apletophallus. Next base: position 119,350 of record JARBWK010000053.1, read on the forward strand.
GGTTTCTCACCCCAATACTCTTTGATGCTTTAGATCCTGGCAGGGCAGGAGGAGTGGACGGCCCTCCCTGCCCCTTCTGCCTGCCAGGATCTAAAGCCTTGAAGAGGCTTCATGAGGGGCCAACTTCAGCCCTCCAGGTGTTTTCGACTTCAACTCCCACCATTCCTCACAGCCTCAGGCCTCTTCCTTTTCATCTCAGCCTGGGCAAACTATGGCCCTCGCTCCTCAGGATCGGGGTGAGAGAGAGGCAGAGGAGGTGAGGGGGCTCCTCCTCCTTTTTTGCCCCTCCCTCCCTCCTTCCCTCCCTCCTTCCTATTTGGAGAGTCCCATCTAGAATTCAGTGTGATTTATTCAAGTTTTGGCCTACAACTCCCAGAAATCCTAGCCAATTTACCAGCTGTTAGGATTTCTGGGAGTTGTAGGCCAAAACCATCTGGAATGCGCATGCGCTGGCATACGAACTACTAACGAATTTCGTTAGTAATTAAGTTACATTTTAGAACTTTTTGGAAAAATTTTTGTAAGTCTTTCTTTTACTAATCAAAAAAAAATCCCCCCATTTGATTTTAGAATCGCGATTTTTGGGTTCGAAACCATGCCTAATATATATATATATACTAGCTGTACCCGGCACGCGTTGCTGTGCCCTATTTAGGAGATGCGAGAAAGTCTGAGTATGTAAGGGTTGGAATTGATGTTACTTATGGTCTTGGGGGGGTCATGGCTGTGTCGTTGTGGGTTGTTCTGGTGGGTGGGATGTTGAAGTCCTGTGGAGTTGTCGGTGTGTGGTGTTGCTGGCGTACTGCAGAGCTTGTGGATATACAATGTTTTTTGTCTTTCCGTCTGCTGTGTTGATGTAGAGGTTGATGCTTGTGTGGGTGGGGTATTTTGGGTGTTTGTGTGTGTTTGTAGAGTATCAGTGCAGTGTTGTGTTGTGTTGTGGTTGGAGTATAGGTGGAGATGGTTTTTGTTTGTGGTGGTTGTAGGTGTTGTGTGTGCGGGGTCCCGTAAGGTTGGGGGGATGGGTTGTGATAGGAAGTTGTGCTGTGTGGGTAGGAATTGCTGGAGTATTGTGCCTGGGACGTGTGTGTATTTGGAGGTGTGTGTGGTGGTGAGTAGTGAGTGCAGTCCTGGGTTTTGTGTTGGGGAAGTTGTCAGGTATTTGTGGGGTGTATTTTGTGTGTGTTGTGGTGACATAGTTATCTCAGTCTGGCTGTGTGCTGGTTGTGATGTGGAGGGGGTGTTGCTTTTGCCAGTGGTGTTTCTTGTGAATTTTGGTTGGGGTGGGTTTTTGTGTTGCAGGATTGGGTTTTTTTGGTGGGTTTTGCAAGTTTGTGTTATTCTGGGGGTATGTGTTTGTCAGTGGTGCCTGTGTCCCCAGTGCCCTATTTGTGTTAGTGTTATGTCCTCCTGGTAGTTGTTATGTCCTCCTGTGTTACTTGGTTGCACTGTGTAGGTTACTGTGTAGCAGTGGTATGTATGCGTTGTGTGTGTTGTGTGTCTGTTGTGTTGTGGGTCTTTAGAGGTAGACATCGTGAGTTGTGTGGCTGTCATGTTGTGGGTGTGGTGTTTGTAAAGAGGGTGTCTTTTGTTGTGGGTGTCTTTTGTCCTGTGAGTGGTATGTATGTGCTCTGTGCACATAGTTGTGTATCTTCTGCATATTGGCGTTGTGTGGTTTTTTTGCTGGCTTGGTCTTTTGGATTGTGTTTCGAGGAGTGTGGGAACCTGCTCCTCCTAGAGCTTGGCCTTGGCAGTTTAACCCTCAAACACCAACTGACTGAACTGAAATCACTCAGCATTCTATCCTAGCCTTGGCTGGCTGTGCCCAGCGTTACTATGGTTACTCAGCCTCCCTGCATTTTGTGTGGGCCGATGTTGGCCAATGGGTTTCGCTTGCTGCCGCAGAGGATGCTGGGAAATGTAGGTTTTTTTTTTTTTTTTTTTTTTTTTTGTATCGTTGTTTTGGGGGCCTTCTAGGTTTTGGGGGGGAAAGTTTCTTTGCTAAAAAACCTTCCTTGCTTGAGGCCTATTTTTGTTGGCAAGTTTGGTGTCTCTGCCTTGGAAGGTTTCTCTGTCTCTGTCAGTCGTTCGATGACGGAACCTCCTTTATATAATATATACTGTGTGTGTGTGTGTGTGTGTGTAATATTTATTTATTTATTTATTTATTTGGACTTGTACACCGCCATTCCCAGCGGCTCGAGGAGGTTTACAACATCTGTATCTGTATATCTGTATACCTTAATAAAGCGGAATGTTTGTATGTGTCCGGAGGGCGGAAGGATATGTGGCAGCTTTCTGATTGGCTCCCACTGTGCGATTATTTGCATAAAGGACTCCCATTGGCCAGCCAACACGAACATTCCGACACTCTAAAGTGCCAGAGGGGGGTAAGGAAAAGGCCTGAGGCAGTCAGGGATGGTGGGAATTTAAGTCCAAAACACTTTGCAGCCCCCAACAATGAGACAACAAAACCAAACTTGGTACACAGAACCCCCAAGACCCACTTTACGTCTTGGTGCAGTTTGAGGGAGGATGGCCCATGGATTGGCCAGCATTCCAACATCCCAAATCTCTAAGGTGCCAGAGCCTTTTCCTCTGTTTATCTGAAGACCAAGCTGTGGCACAGCTAGTTGGTAGCCAGCTTCATTAAATCACTACTGACCAAGAAGTCATGAGTTCGAAGTCAGCCTGGGTCAGAGTGAGCTCCAACCATTAATAGTCTAGCTTGCTGTTAACCTATGCAACCCAAAAGACAGTTGCATTTGTCAAGTAGGAAATGTAGGTACTGTTGTATGCAGAGAGGCTAATTTAACAAATTTACGATGCCATAAAAAAAACGTCCAGGAGCATGTCGAAGAATGAGGAAGTACTCCATCAAAGGACCCAGTGTCACAAGTGAACGGTGAAGAAGCAGCTCCCCCTGTGGCCGGAACCGAGCGTACCCTCATGAAGCCGGGAAAAGCTGGAATGTTAAATTGCCTCTATGTCTATCTATATATGTTGTATGTCTAAATGACGTTGAATGTTTGCCATAAATATGTGCATTGTCTCTCTCTCGGCATTACTTCGCGAACAAAGATTCTTAGGAAGGACTCATCCCACGCTTTTTACAAGCGCGTTGATGACTAAAAAGGCCAATCTGAGATAGGCAAGTTCAGTTGCAGAAAGCACAGCAGAAAGTCTCCTTGGGTGATGTTGCTTCCAAGTTGCGGTTCTTTCTGCGTTGTCGTTTCTCTTCGAGACTCATTCGGCATGTCTTCTCGAAAGCGGCCACAACATTAGTGCATCTCCATGCCTCCCAATGTGAGGCCAGGGTGGACCATTGTTGGTGATCATTCTGGCCGAGCCTGAGATGTTGTTTCAGGGAGTCCTTATATCTATTTTGGGGCGCCTCTCTTGCGCTGACCCATGGCGAGTTCACCATAGAGTAGTATCTTTGGGAGGCGGTGGTCCTCCATCCTAGAGATGTGCCCTGCCCAGTGTAGCTGTGTTCTCAATAGCATGGCCTCAATGCTGGTGATCCCTGCTTGCTCAAGGACAGCAACATTCGTCACATAGTCGGTCCAGTGTATATTTAGGATTGTGTGAAGACAGCGCTGATGAAAGCGTTCGAGGAGTCGTAGGTGATGGCAATAGGTGACCCATGTTTCATACCCATAGAGGAGAATAGACAGTACGATAGCTCTGAACACACTGATTTTGGTGCTTTGCCTCAGGTGCTTGTTGCTCCAGACTCTTTTGTGAAGCCTTCCAAATCCACGATATGCCTTTGTTAATCTGTGTTCTATCTCTTTGTCAATCTTGACATCTGAAGAGATGGTGCTTTCCAGGAAAGTGAACTGCTGAACAGACTTAAGCACAGATTTGCCTATGCTGACGTGGGGATGATGGTGTTCTTCCTGTGGTGCGGGCTGGTAGAGGACTTCCGTTTTCTTCAGGCTGACTTCCAGCCCAAATAGCTCTGCTGCTATATGTTGTATATCTAAATGGGATTGAATGTTTGCCATATATATGTGCATTGTAATATGCACATATACAGGGTAAGAAGGGTAAGAAGGGTAAGAAGGCCAGAATATAAGTACTAAAAACAAAAATTAAAATTAAAATTAAAATTAAAATTAAAATTAAAAAAAAATTAACAAAAATTAATGGATCATTCATGTATTCTTACATGTGATATTTTGGAACACTCCTGGCCTAACATTCCCAGTTTGGTTGCAACTTGAAATGAATAATGTCATTAAAATATTTTCTTTCCATGATAAAGAAGAAATGTAATTACCGTATTTTTCGCGCCATAAGACGCACCTGCTGATAAGACGCACCTAGATTTTAGAGGAGGAAATTAGGAAAAAAAATATTTTCGCTCCCCCCTCTAAATTCTAGGTAAGTCTTATAAGCAGGTGCGTCTTCTCAGAGGGGCTCGCTGGTTGGCTGGCCCTCTGCCTCCTTTTTCCTTCCCCCACCCTTCCCTTGAGGGAAGAAAGGTGGGGAAGGAAAAGGAGGCAGAGGGCGGAGCGAACCGCGTCGCATCAGCTGTGACGCGACGCGGTTAGCTCGCTCCACCTCCTTTTCCTTCCCTCCGCCCTTTCCTTGAGGGCGGGGGAAGAAAAGGAGGCAGAGGGAACCGCGTCGCGTCTGACGCGACGCAGCGGTTCGCTCCCGCCTCCTTTCCTTTTCCTTCCCTCCGCCCCTTTCCTTGAGGGAAGCAAAGGTGGGGAAGGAAAAGGAGGCAGAGGGCGAGCGAACCAGCGTCCCTCCGCCGCCGCAACGGACCACAGAAGAGAGAGGCAGCGACAGGGTAAGTATATCGCCGCCCTCCCTCTGCTCCAGCGCCTCCCCCGGCCTGCGTCTTCGCTCCATAAGACGCAGCTGATCTTTCATCCCACTTTGGGAGGAAAAACTGCGTCTTATGGTGCGAAAAATACGGTAGCTGCTAACGTTGAAAGATGCCTCGAAATCTGAGTAATGCCTAAGAGAGCCGAGCATTAAAAGACTGGAAGAGGCAGAAAGAAAGATGATGAACTTCCAGCACTCCAGATATTTCAATTTAGGATCTCTCTGGCATGCTGATGAAACTACATTAAAAATAATGAAAAATTAAAAAACTGACACACACCAACCCAGCTATCAAGGCATATGCCAAGTACAGAAGCTTACTTAATAAATATTGCTAGGATCCTATATTGGGGAGACAGTGGATGAGATACCGCCCAGTATCGAACCTCCCGTTCCTGGGCAAGGCGATTGAGAGGGCGGTAGCGGGTCAACTGCAGCAGTTCCTTGAGGACACCGCCGGCTTAGATCCCTTCCAGTCCGGCTTCTGCTTGGGGCACGGGACGGAGACTGTGTTGGTCGCCATCTCAGATCAGCTTCGATGCCAACTGGACAAGGACGGTTCAGCGCTGCTTGTGTTATTGGACCTCACAGCAGCTTTTGATACGGTCGATTACAATCTTTTGGCCCACCGCCTTGCCGTTGCTGGAGTCAGGGGAACAGCCCTGAAATGGCTGTTGTCCTTCCTCCACAACCGAGGACAGCGAGGGGAAAGGGGTGGTTTGGTTTCCGAGCGGGCCCCACTTACTTGTGGGGTCCCTCAAGGTGCCATTCTCTCCCCATTATTATTTAACATCTATATGCGACCACTTGCTGGTCTGGTCCGAAGCTTTGGGCTGGAATGTTATCAGTACGCTGACGACACCCAGCTCGTTCTGAGGATGGAAGGCCGGCCGGACTCCGTACCCTCTTGTTTCCAACAGTGCCTTGAAGCCGTGACTGGTTGGCTGCGTGCCAGTAGATTGAGGGTGAATCCAGCAAAGACGGAGATACTATGGCTGGGCCGCCCGGTGGGTGGGGAGGCATGACTGCCTAGCTTGGATGGCGAGGCATTGTGCCCGACATCCTCAGTAAAGGGCCTTGGGGTCGTTTTTGACCCGTTGCTGTCGATGGAGGCCCAGGTCTCCAGCGTCAGCAAAACCGCTTTCTTCCATCTGCGGCAAGCTAGGCGTCTGCCCCCCTACCTATCCAGAGACGACCTGGCAGTGGTGCTCCAAGCCACGGTCATCTCGAGACTGGACTACTGTAACGTCCTTTACATCGGCCTGCCCTTGTCAGTGATCCGGAAACTTAAGCTCGTCCAGAATGCCGCTGCCCGACTTCTCACTGGGGCTCCAGTGAGATGTCACATAACACCCATCCTCCAGCAGCTCCACTGGCTTCCGGTCGAGCACCGGATCACCTTCATGGTGATGGTGTTAACTTTCAAGGCCTTGCATGGTCTGGGGCCGCTGTATCTGAGGGACCGTCTCTTCCCCAGAGGTCACTTCGTTCCAAACAAATGAACCTCCTGGAAGTACCGACCTTCAAAGCAATCCGCCTCACATCGACCCGGCGCGGAGCCTTTTCCGTAGTGGCGCCGTCAATATGGAACACTCTTCCTAGCGATGTGCAGGACCTTCTCTCCTTCCGCAAGGAATGCAAGACTCACCTTTTCCGGCTAACCTTTGATTGCTAAGCTGGAAATCTCTTTTAAGCTAGTTTAATATGTTTGCTTTTACCTCTGTGTGTGTTTTTCCTTGAGTGTTAGCCGCGCCGAGCCCTCGGGGAGTGGCCGCGTACAAGTCCAAATAATAAATAAATAAATAACACTTGTGGTCTCTTCCAAGTTCCTGGATATAAGACCATAACTATGAAAAAAAAATCCTTGACAATTGCATTTCATTTAGCTGAGCAAATAATCAACAAACGAGGATGTTGTAAAATCCTAAGTCGGCCTATTGATTGAACATAGAATTAGCACTACTGTCTATATTTGACGCTCAAAGTGTAGATTTCCCTTGTACGGAAATGATGACATTTATGGCGGTAGCACGCCGGCAGATTGACAATCACAACAGGAAAAACTGGAAGAGATATGTGAATATTTCATTGATTCTTTTGGTACGAACAAACACCTATTGACAACGAGACTATCAGTAAAACGCAAACAAGGAAATCAATCGGTACATGGACGACTTCATCATGGAACGGTACAGCTTCATCGCGACCATTCCCGAGAAAGGCAATATCGCTCTATGACTGAAAGGTTGTGCCTTGCCAAAAGTCACCCTATGGCAGTGTTTCCCAACCGCTGTTCCACGGCACAATACTGTTCCGTGACGGATCATCTGGTGTGCCGCGGAAAACGTCTCTTGCCCCCCCTTTCTCCCCCTCCTGCCGAACTCCTGCTGCTGCCGCTTGGGAGGGGAGAGGAGGAGGAGGAAGAGCCGGGCGGCGGCGAAGAAAAAGAAGAAGGGGCTGGGGCGCTGTCCCCTTCAGCCGTTTCCCCAATCAAGGGAGGGCGGGGAACGGAGGCGGAAGTGGAAGTGAGCTTGTCTGGGTGGATGAGCAGTAGGTCCCGGCAGGCATTTAGCCAGGGGGGGGCTATGGGGGCTTCAGCCCCGAAATTCTCAGGGTGGTCCGCGAAAAGGCCTTACTGGTACATTATTTAAACTGTTATGTTTATTCATATCATGATCTGATCACCATGCTCATTATATCCCACATTAATGGGGTTATTGGGATAACAATACAAAAGATTTGCTAGGGTAGACCCTCTTCCACCCAGTCTCACCCCCCGAACTAAACTCAGCCCCTCCGAAACAAAATCCTGGCTACGGCCCTGGGTCCCGGGGGTGAAGGAAGCGAAGGAGCCAGCTGCTTCCGGAGGCGCCCCGGCTCGGCCCTGCTGCGTCCCAGATGAGGCCCCGGGGCGCCCTTCCCCTCGGCCCGCCCCCCCGAAGCCCCTCAAGGAGGAAGGGCCCCAAAGGGGAGAAGGGGCCTTCCTTCGCGGGGGAAAAGGGTCGGGGCCTGGCAGGAGGACCCTCGGAGGAAGGAAAGGCAGGCGGGATTCCGTGAGGGACTCCCTCGCCAGACTTCCTCAGCCTTCTTTCCAAATGTCAAGGTCTATTTCCCCTGAATTCCATCTGCATTTCAGTACTTTCACTAGTTTCTGTTGGTCATGGGAATTCTATGTGCCAAGTGGGCGCATATAGATGTTAAATAATAGAAGAGAGAGGATAGCCCCCGAGGGACCCCACAATTTAATGGGAGCCTTTCAGAGACCACCTCTCCCCTAACCACCACTGGCCCCGATCCCGGAGGAAGGAAGATACCCACTTAAGGGCAGTCCCCCTAACCCCCAAGATGGTTAGGCGATGGATCAATAATGCGTGGTCTACTGCAGTGTTCCCCAACCAGTGTGCCGTGAGCGATCATCAGGTGTGCCGTGGGAAATGGGAACCTCCAATCCCCTTTCTTCCCCCTCCTGCTGAACACTTTTTCTTCTCCACTCGGGCTCCCTTCTTCCCAGCCTCGCTCTGCTCGCTTTGCCTCGCTTTGCTCTGGGGCGAGTCTGCGTAGTAGCGCCCGCACGGGTCATGTCTCCCTCCCTCCTCCCTCCCTTCCTGAACATGCTCACGCTGCCCCCTCAGATCAAAATGGCAGCAGAGTAGAAGAAAAAGTAAGTGTTTGGCAGGAGGGGGAAGAAAGGGCGCAAAGGGGGAGGAAGAGGTCTCTGTCGAAAGATGGCATGGGCAAACTTGGACCTTCCAGGTGTTTTGGACTCCAACTCCCACCATTCCTAGCAGCCTCAGGCCCTTTTCCTTTCCCCCCCTCGGCCATTTAAGCAGGAAAGGGCCTCAGGCTGTGAGGAATGGTGGGAGTTGGAGTCCAAAGCACCCAGAGGGCCGAAGTTTTCCCATGCCTGTTTTAGGGACCTTAAAGTGGTGAGCCTCCTTCCAACATCGTGATTCTGGATAGAAAACAAACAACAACATCACATAATATTGTTTGAGTCCACAGTGCTCTCTGAGCGTAGGTGAACTACAACTTCCAAACTCAAGGTCAATTCCCAAGCAAACCTTTTCAGTACTTTCTGTTGGTAATGAGAGTTCAACTTGGTGCAAATGGATGTTATATCGCAGAGACTATGTGGAAAAAAAATCCAAACGGACTGGTCGGGCTTTTTTACAAAAGACGGAATAAATTTACGACGGACTTAAATGATTTGTAGGTAACTTTAAGAAACCATAATACAGGAAGAAATAGACACCAGAAATTAAGAGAAAATGTTTTCGTTGCTGTTGAACTACTTGTACTGGGTACCCCTTTTTGGGAAGTTCGGTTTTACTTGTACCCCTGCCCTTTGTGACCATCCTCCCGATCGCCCCCCTTTTTTCCCTCCTTGCCCTCCCCTTTCACCCCCTCCCCTTTGGATGCCCACACTTCCCCTTCCTTCCTATTGGTCATCATGATGTATGTATATATATGGAAAATCCAATAAAAATTTATTTTAAAAAATGAGAGTTCAATGTGCCAAGATTGGTTCAATTCCATTGTTGCAAGAGTTCAGGATGCTCTTTGTTTGTGTGTTAACTATAAATCCCAGAAACTGTAATTCCCAAATGTCAAGTTCTGTGCGGGAAGTTTGATTCCATTCCATCATTGGTGGAGTTCAGAGTGCTCTTTGATTGTGGGTGAGGATTTCTATGTTGTGTTCATCAAAACAGGCCCAGGTTTCACACTGAGTGTATAAATACATTTAAAAACATCTTAACTATATGTAATACTGTGTTAGAGTGTCATTTTGTGTCATTTTGGTTGGTGGTGTGCCCCCAAAACAACAAGTAAAAAAAAACTACATTTACCAGCATCCTCCGGGGCAGCCAAAGACTCACCCAGCCTCTACATTCTGAACAACATGATTGGCTGCCAATAAGGGCGGATTTGCATAACTGCTGCACTGGCCAGCCAACATGAAAATTCCGATCCTTAATAAACTGCCAAAACAGAATAAGGAAAAGGCCTGAGCCAACCCCAACACAAACACCAAATCACTTCCAACTGAAAATTTACACCCAAAAAATCACAGACCACGCCCAAAATTGACAGTAAGGCTTCATTAACTTGATTTCCCTAACTAGCCCTCACTTACTGGGAAGCTGTTAACACTCTAAATTGACAGTAAGACTTCATTAACTTGATTTCCCTAACTAGCCCTCACTTACTGGGAAGCTGTTTACGCTCTAAATTGACAGTAAGACTTCATTAACTTGATTTCCCTAACTAGCCCTCACTTACTGGGAAGCTGTTTACACTCTGAATTGACAGTAAGACTTCATTAACTTGATTTCCCTAACTAGCCCTCACTTACTGGGAAGCTGTTTACGCTCTAAATTGACAGTAAGACTTCATTAACTTGATTTCCCTAACTAGCCCTCACTTACTGGGAAGCTGTTTACGCTCTGAATTGACAGTAAGACTTCATTAACTTGATTTCCTAACTAGCCCTCACTTACTGGGAAGCTGTTTACGCTCTAAATTGACAGTAAGACTTCATTAACTTGATTTCCCTAACTAGCCCTCACTTACTGGGAAGCTGTTTACGCTCTGAATTGACAGTAAGACTTCATTAACTTGACTTCTCTAACTAGCCCTCACTTACTGGGAAGCTGTTTACGCTCTAAATTGACAGTAAGACTTCATTAACTTGATTTCCCTAACTAGCCCTCACTTACTGGGAAGCTGTTTACACTCTGAATTTACAGTAAGACATCATTAACTTGATTCTCCCGACTAGGCCTCAGCTCATTGGACATTGTGTATGGCCTGAATTGACAGTAAGGCTTCATTAACTTGCTGTTCCTAACTAGGCCTCAGCTCATGGGACATTGTGTATGGCCTGAATTTACAGTAACCTACCTTGGCACACAGAGCCCCGACCATGCATGATGGGACTTGAAGTACCACCATGGAAAATGGGATTTGTAGTACTTCAAAACCCATCATTCCCCACAGACCACTGTGGCCCAGAACCAAGACCAATAAAGACCCAACTTGGCACACCATGCCCCCCATGACCCACACTCCATCCAACTGCAGTTTAGAGGAGGGCACACCGTGGATGATTGGACTTTCTCGCATCTCCTAAAAAGGGCACAGCAACGCGTGCCGGGTACAGGTAGTCTATTATATAAAGGGGTTCCCCTCATGGAACGACAGTCCCAAACAGAGAAACCTTACAACGCAGAAACACCAAACTTGCCAACAGAAATAAGCCTCAAGCAAGGTATGTTTGTAGCAAATAAACTTTCCCCCCCAAAACCTAAAAGGCCCCCAAAACAACGAGTTAAAAAAACTTCACTTCCCAGCATCCTCCGGGGCTGCCAATGACTCTCCCAGCCTCTACATTCTGACAACATGATTGGCTGCCAATAAGGGCGGATATGCATAACTCCTGTACTGGCCAGCCAACATGAACATTCCAACCCATAATAAACTGTCAGAGGAGGATAAGGCAAAGGGCTGAGGCACAAACACAAACACCCAATTCACTTCCCACAGAAAATTTACACCCCTACAAATCACAGACCACGCCCAAAATTGACAGTAAGGCTTCATTAACTTAATTTCCCTGACTAGGCCTCACTTAATGGAATGCTGTTTACGCTTTGAATTGACAGTAAGGCTTCATTAACTTGATTCTCCCGACTACGCCTCAGCTCATTGGACATTGTGTATGGCCTGAATTTACAGTAACCTACCTTGGCACACAGAGCCCCTATGACCCACGCTACATTCTATTACAGTTTGGAGGAGGGTGGACCATAGATGATGAGATTTGATGTACCTCCATGGATTATGGGATTTGTAGTACTTTCAAACCCTTCATTCCCCACAGACCACTGTGGCCCAGAACCAAGACCGATAAAGACCAAACTTGGCACACAATGCCCCCCATGACCCACACTCCATCCGACTGCAGTTCAGAGGAGGACACACCATGGACAATGGGATTTCAAGTACCTCCACTCACTTCCAAAGTTAACTTCCAAGCATCAACCTCTACATCAACACAGCAGACGGAAAGACAAAAAACATTGTATATCCACAAGCTCTGCAGAACACCAGCAACACCACACACCAACAACTCCCCAGGACTTCAACATCCCACCCACCAGGACAACCCACAACGACACAGCCAGGGCCCCAACAACACCATAACTAACAACAATTCCAACCCTTACATACTCAGACTTTCTCGCATCTCCTAAATAGGGCACAGCAACGCGTGCCGGGTACAGCTAGTAATAATAATAATAATTATTATTATTATTATTTGGACTTGTATGCCGCCACTCCCCGAGGGCTCGGAGTGGCTTACAAACATATAAAAGCATCATAGGAGTAAAAACAACATATTAAACTTAGACCAATAAAATTTTTCCAGCTTAACAATCAAAGGCTAGCCGGAAAAGGTGGGTTTTGCAGGCCTTGCGGAAAGAGAGTACGTCATGCAAGGCCCGCACATCACTTGGAAGGGTGTTCCAGATTGACAGCGCTACTACGGAAAAGGCTCTGTGCCGGGTCAAATTGCTTTAAAAATTGGCATTTCCAGAAGATTCAGTTGTTCAGATTGAAGTGACCTCTGGGGTTGGTAGGGGAAGAGACGGTCCCTCAGATACAGAGGCCCCAGGCAATGCAAAGCCTTGAAGGTTAACACCATCACCTCGACTGGAAGCCAATGGAGCTGCTGGAGGATGGGTGTTATGTGACACCTCCATGGAGCCCCAGTGAGAAGTCGGGCAGCGGCATTCTGGACGAGCTTTAGTTTCCGGATCACTGACAAGGGCAGGCCAATGTAAAGGGCGTTACAGTAGTCCAGGCTCGAGATGACCGTGGCTTGGAGCACCGTGGCCAGGTCATCTCTGGATAAGTAGGGGGCCAGACGCCTAGCTTGCCGCAGATGGAAAAAGGCGGTTTTGCTGACGCTGGAGACCTGGGCCTCCATCGACAGCAACGGGTCAAAAACGACCCCAAGGCTCTTTACTGAGGATGTCGGGCATAATGCCTCGCCATCCAAGCTAGGCAGTTGGACCTCCCACCCACCGGGCTGCCCAGCCACAGTATCTCCATCTTTGCTGGATTCACCCTCAATCTACTGGCACGCAGCCAACCAGTAACGGCTTCAAGGCACTGTTGGAGGGTACCGAGTCCGGCCGGCCTTCCATCTTCAGAACGAGCTGGGTGTCGTCAGCGTACTGATAACATTCCCGCCCAAAGCTTCGGACCAGACCAGCAAGTGGTCGCATATAGATGTTAAATAATAAAGGGGAGAAAATGGCACCTTGAGGGACCCCACAAGTAAGTGGGGCCCGCTCGGAAACCAAACCACCCCTTTCCCCTCTATGCCGTCACACCAGGTCTGTTTAAAATTAAAACTGGCAGATGTGTTGTTCTTTCTACCTGGTGGACTGCAGAGTGCTTGCTGAAAAAGCTAGGTGGTCTGGCAACCCAAAAAACACTCCAAATTAAAGTTGAAAACCAAACAGTTTATTTAGTAACAAGGTCTTTGTAGGACTTGGCACAGCTTTATGGTTGCAAAAAAAAACAGACTGGAAATGCCTTGGGTTGTTGCTCAAAAGATTCCCACTGCTTCCCTTTGGATGGCAGGAAACCCGATATTTCCCACCCTGGTCCTAGGTGTTTGGTTGAAGGAACCACTCCTTCCCCCCTCTAAACCTAAGACCAGTCCAAAGGTGACCTAAAGCTGGGCTGGTAACCAGATGTCTATCCTATACAGCATGCAAAGCCAGTCTCTGCAAGGTACCATAAACCCATCTGGCTCCAGCACTCCCCCAGCTAATGGTCAAGCAAATAGCAATCAGCAGGTCAGCATGCAGGTTAGCATGCAGGTTAGCATGCAGGTTAGCACCCAGGTAAGCACCCAGTACTTACGGTGATCCTTTCGGAGCCAATCCTTGCTGGCCAAAAACACATCTGAATTCCTTCCCTCTCTGAAAGGAACTGCAACACTTTCTAAAATGGAGGCCAATCCCCAGGAAGAAAAAAAAGGGCGGACACCAACTAAAAGGTACATTTGCAGAGGTTTAAGGTGGCAAATTCTGCACCAGGCTGCAACCTTGCTAATAATTAACAGGCAAGGTGTCAGTGTGCCTGGAACAGTCCCAGGAAAGATGCAAAAGGAAAAATGCTGCCTTTTTAAAACCAAACTATGGGGCTATGCATATGAAACGTCTGGAGGACGGAACACCCTCGCTGTCCTCGGTTGTGGAGAAAGGACAACAGCCATTTCAGGGCTTTTCCCCTTACACCAGCAACGGCAAGGCGGTGGGCCAAAAGATTGTAATCGACTGTATCAAAAGCTGCTGTGAGGTCCAATAACCCAAGCAGCGCTGAACCGTCCTTGTCCAGTTGGCATCGAAGCTGATCTGAGATGGCGACCAACACAGTCTCCGTCCCGTGCCCCAAGCGGAAGCCGGACTGGAAGGGATTGGGGGTTATTATTCAGTTTCTCCCCTCAATAGCAACCCACATGGTGTCATTTGAATCGGGACTGTCACCAAAGGTAACTGTTGAACTGCAATGTCCGTTTACCTGCCTTGAGTGATAAAGTCCCGAATCCAACATGCAACCCAATGCACCACACCGCCTCTCACATACCCAAGGCTACCGATCACACCTCAAGTTGGAAGAATGGCGGTCTTGGATTTTGTAAGCCATAGGTCTGTCCTCAGAATATGTTTCTTTCCCGATCCTCCAAGCGTGCGTATCCTCCATCGCAGCTCGCATTTCGACGCTGACAGCGAGTGACGGCAGACTCTCACCTCAGTGGACCAGAGCTGTCAGCGATCGCCCGGGTGCCGGGACCACAATTATGGCGACGCTCCATTGCGGGAGAACCTGCGAGAAATTAAATTCTCCACATGGCTGGTCCGGATGACTCGGTTTTGCTCCGCCAACTTGTTTCTTCATTACATTTTTGGCCGATAACTGACTGCGAGCTTGTCTTTGTCTGTTTAATGCCACTTCAATGGCTACATGAAGGGAACCTCGGTTGCTTGTCTCGGCTCAGGTGCATCGCATGGCTATCCCCACATCATTTATTTCACAGACAGGTGCGCATGTGGGTGCAGGGGGATTGATTCAAGTTGCGAGTCGTCCTTCAAGAAATGCGATTTCACTGCTCTAGTGTCTGTTTCCCTTCCTTTGGGACTTAAGAAGAGACAAAGATGGAGCCAGGCGGCTGTGGCATTTGTGCAGAGTTTGCTTTTGAGTTCTGAAGTTTATGTTTCTTAACTGAGGAGAACATTGACCAAGACTCTATGAATAATACAAGACAGAGATATCTTCCTATTCTCTCCTTCAAGTCTTGGGCTGGATATTCCAAGATATCAACTGAAATTGGGTTATTTACTCCCACAGAACTGTATATACTTTGACCCATACGAATAATAGCGTATGAAAGTTGTCTGGCACAACCTAGGGATCACAACCAGACACAGTGAAGACATCTGCCCTTGCGCTTGGATACTCTGCTGCTGAATACAAGGCCTGGGCAATCATGGTTCTAAATGGGTCTAAAATACTTACAAAACTAAAGTTCTGGTGGTGAACACTAGGTGGCGCTGGTGCTTTGCTTCTACGGTGTGGCTAAAGTTCTGGTGGTGAAAACTAGGTAGCGCTGGTGCTTTGCTTCTACGGTGTTGCTAAAGTTCTGGTGGTGAAAACTAGGTGGCGCTGGTGCTTTGCTTCTACAGTGTTGCTAAAGTTCTGGTGGTGAACACTAGGTGGCGCTGGTGCTTTGCTTCTACAGTGTTGCTAAAGTTCTGGTGGTGAAAACTAGGTGGCGCTGGTGCTTTGCTTCTACAGTGTTGCTAAAGTTCTGGTGGTGAACACTAGGTGGTGCTGGTGCTTTGCTTCTACAGTGTTGCTAAAGTTCTGGTGGTGAACACTAGGTGGCGCTGGTGCTTTGCTTTTACAGTGTTGCTAAAGTTCTGGTGGTGAAAACTAGGTGGCGCTGGTGCTTTGCTTCTACAGTGTTGCTAAAGTTCTGGTGGTGAACACTAGGTGGCACTGGTGCTTTGCTTCTACAGTGTTGCTAAAGTTCTGGTGGTGAACACTAGGTGGCACTGGTGCTTTGCTTCTACAGTGTTGCTAAAGTTCTGGTGGTGAACACTAGGTGGCGCTGGTGCTTTGCTTCTACAGTGTTGCTAAAGTTCTGGTGGTGAACACTAGGTGGCGCTGGTGCTTTGCTTCTACAGTGTTGCTAAAGTTCTGGTGGTGAACACTAGGTGGCGCTGGTGCTTTGCTTCTACAGTGTTGCTAAAGTTCTGGTGGTGAACACTAAGTGGCGCTGGTGCTTTGCTTCTACAGTGTTGCTAAAGTTCTGGTGGTGAACACTAGGTGGCGCTGGTGCTTTCCTTCTACAGTGTTGCTAAAGTTCTGGTGGTGAAAACTAGGTGGCGCTGGTGCTTTGCTTCTACAGTGTTGCTAAAGTTCTGGTGGTGAACACTAGGTGGCGCTGGTGCTTTCTTCTACAGTGTTGCTAAAGTTCTGGTGGTGAAAACTAGGTGGCGCTGGTGCTTTGCTTCTACAGTGTTGCTAAAGTTCTGGTGGTGAACACTAGGTGGCGCTGGTGCTTTTGCTTCTACAGTGTTGCTAAAGTTCTGGTGGTGAACACTAGGTGGCACTGGTGCTTTGCTTCTACAGTGTTGCTAAAGTTCTGGTGGTGAACACTAGGTGGCGCTGGTGCTTTGCTTTTACAGTGTTGCTAAAGTTCTGGTGGTGAAAACTAGGTGGCGTTGGTGCTTTGCTTCTACAGTGTTGCTAAAGTTCTGGTGGTGAACACTAGGTGGTGCTGGTGCTTTGCTTCTACAGTGTTGCTAAAGTTCTGGTGGTGAACACTAGGTGGCGCTGGTGCTTTGCTTCTACAGTGTTGCTAAAGTTCTGTTGGTGAAAACTAGGTGGCACTGGTGCTTTGCTTTTACAGTGTTGCTAAAGTTCTGGTGGTGAACACTAGGTGGCGCTGGTGCTTTGCTTCTACAGTGTTGCTCAAGCTCTGGTGGTGAACACTAGGTGGCGCTGATGCTCTGCTTTTACAGTGTTGCTAAAGTTCTGGTGGTGAACACTAGGTGGCGCTGGTGCTTTGCTTTTACAGTGTTGCTAAAGTTCTGGTGGTGAACCCTAGGTGGCGCTGGTGCTTTGCTTCTACAGTGTTGCTAAAGTTCTGGTGGTGAACACTAGGTGGCGCTGATGCTTTGCTTCTACAGTGTTGCTAAAGTTCTGGTGGTGAACACTAGGTGGCGCTGATGCTTTGCTTCTACAGTGTTGCTAAAGTTCTGGCGGTGAAAACTAGGTGGCGCTGATGCTTTGCTTCTACAGTGTTGCTAAAGTTCTGGTGGTGAACACTAGGTGGCACTGGTGCTTTGCTTCTACAGTGTTACTAAAGTTCTGGTGGTGAACACTAGGTGGCGCTGGTGCTTTGCTTCTACAGTGTTGCTAAAATTCTGGTGGTGAACACTAGGTGGCGCTGGTGCTTTGCTTCTACAGTGTTGCTAAAGTTCTGGTGGTGAACACTAGGTGGCACTGGTGCTTTGCTTCTACAGTGTTGCTAAAGTTCTGGTGGTGAACACTAGGTGGCACTGGTGCTTTGCTTCTACAGTGTTGCTAAAGTTCTGGTGGTGAACACTAGGTGGCGCTGGTGCTTTTCTACAGTGTTGCTAAAGTTCTGGTGGTGAACACTAGGTGGCGCTGGTGCTTTGCTTCTACAGTGTTGCTAAAGTTCTGTTGGTGAACACTAGGTGGCGCTGGTGCTTTTCTTCTACAGTGTTGCTAAAGTTCTGGTGGTGAAAACTAGGTGGCGCTAGTGCTTTGCTTCTACAGTGTTGCTAAAGTTCTGGTGGTGAACACTAGGTGGCGCTGGTGCTTTGCTTCTACAGTGTTGCTAAAGTTCTGGTGGTGAACACTAGGTGGTGCTGGTGCTTTGCTTCTACAGTGTTGCTAAAGTTCTGGTGGTGAACAATAGGTGGCACTGGTGCTTTTCTTCTACAGTGTTGCTAAAGTTCTGGTGGTGAACACTAGGTGGCGCTAGTGCTTTGCTTCTACAGTGTTGCTAAAGTTCTGGTGGTGAACACTAGGTGGAGCTGGTGCTTTGCTTCTACAGTGTTGCTAAAGTTCTGGTGGTGAACACTAGGTGGCGCTGGTGCTTTGCTTCTACAGTGTTGCTAAAGTTCTGGTGGTGAAAACTAGGTGGCGCTAGTGCTTTGCTTCTACAGTGTTGCTAAAGTTCTGGTGGTGAA
The DNA here is from genome assembly GCA_030556195.1 of Anolis apletophallus. Lineage (NCBI taxonomy): Eukaryota > Metazoa > Chordata > Lepidosauria > Squamata > Anolidae > Anolis > Anolis apletophallus. Next base: position 137,493 of record JARBWK010000053.1, read on the forward strand.
CACTAGGTGGCGCTGGTGCTTTGCTTCTACAGTGTTGCTAAAGTTCTGGTGGTGAACACTAGGTGGTGCTGGTGCCACACTGCCATATTACCACATATATTATCAGCCAGAAAGTAAGAAGAGAGGCTATTGAAATGCAAGGCCATTTAATACTCAGCAAGGTAAACAAAGGGGCATGCAAAAATACATCCAGCCACCCCATTTCTCCCACACTGCCATATTGCCACACATATTATCATCCAGAAAGTAGGAAGAGAGGCTATTGAACTGCAAGGCCATGTAATACTCAGCAAGGTAAACAAAGGGGCATGCAAAAATACATCCAACCACCCCATTTCTCCCACACTGCCATATTACCACACATATTATCAGCCAGAAAGTAAGAAGAGAGGCTTTTGAACTGCAAGGCCATTTAATACTCAGCAAGGTAAACAAAGGGGCATGCAAAAATACATCCAGCCACCCCATTTCTCCCACATTTCCATATTCCCCAACATATATTTCTCAAGGAACAAAGCAAGCAGAGAGGCTTTGGAGCTAAAAGGCCATTTTTAAACATTAAAAATAAACAAAGAGGCATGCCACAGAACAATCAAGCACCCACCCCAAAATAAAAAGACCGACCTTTGAGATGCGGTAAGGAAATGACCCCAAAGCGTCCTTCTTCTTCTCCTCCGTTGTTGCTCCTATTTCCACGCCGCCAGCATACATGCTGCCTCCAAGAGCTCACGAGAAGTCCGAGAGGCAGAATGGGTGCTTCTGCGCATGCGCGCGGGGCCAGCCATGCATCGCGTCATCCAGGCCCGCCCCCCTTGGTCTCCTACGACTCTGAGTGGCTGGAGAAGGACGGAGGGAGGAGGAGGAATCCAAAAGAGGGGGCCCATTCTCCCTCTTGGAGCTTTTGGAGGCGGCACGCGAGCAGGGAGGAGCAACGACGGAGGACTTCTTTGCAGCGTGCAGGGGCGTGTGAAGAGGACCAACAGCAAAAAACCTGGTCAGGGGCCTGAAGATCACCAGGATGAGGCCGGAAGATCACCCTGGTGATCCCGATCACCATTCTGAGCACCCCTGCTCTAAAGTGTATTTAATAAACACCGACCAGTATGCTTCAAAATCTGAACTATTCGTTTCCCCTCTGAATACCTTCATTTCCATTGTTAGTTTATCATTTAAGGCTACGTTCCATATCTCCCTATACCAAGCTTCCAGTGTAAGATTAGTTATTATTTTCCAATTCCTTGCTATTATAATTCTTGCCATAGTGAGTAAAATAATCATCAACTCTTATAGCATTTTCTCTTGGTTATGGGAGTTGTGTGTGGGAAGTTTGTGTCTTTCTGCCATTCCATCTATGTTGTGTTCATCGAAACAGGCCCAGGTTTCACACTGAGTGTATAAATACATTTAAAAACATGTTAACTATATGTATGACTGTGTTAGAGTGTCATTTTGTGTCATTTTGGTTGGTGGTGTGCCCCAGGATTTGGTAAATGTAAAAAATGTGCTGTGGCTCAAAAAAGGTTGAAAAACACTGGTCTATGGCAGTGTTTCCCAACCAGTGTGCCGGGGCACACTTGTGTGCCATGAGCGATCATCAGGTGTGCTGTGGGAAATTGGAACGTCCAGGAGGGGAGGGGGGAGAGTTTAGTGTGTTGAAGTATAAAAACCCTAAGAAACCTACCTCGATAAAGGCACTCCATGTGTGTTCATAGTTGGACACAGGGCCGTAGCCAGGATTTTGATTCGGGGGGTGAGTTTGGTTCGGGGGGGGCTGAGACTGGGTGGAAGAGGGTCTACCCTAGCAAACCTTTTGTATTGTTATCCCAATAACCCCATGAATGTGGGATATAATGAGCATGGTGATCAGATCATGATATGAATAAACATAACAGTTTAAATAATGTACCAGTCAGGCCTTTTCACGGACCACCCTGAGAATTTCGGGGGGCTGAAGCCCTCTTAGCCCCCCCCCTGGCTACATGCCTGGTTGGGCATATTGAGTATTCATGCCAAGTGTGGTCCAAATCCATCATTATTTGAGTCCACAGTGCTCCCTAAATGTAGGTGAACTACAACTTCCAAACTCAAGGTCAATTCCCAAGCAAACCCTTTCAATACTTTCTATTGGTAATGAGAGTTCAATACGCCAAGTTTGGTTCAATTCCATTGTTGCAAGAGTTCAGGATGCTCTTTGGTTGTGTGTTAACTATAAATCCCAGAAACTGTCACTCCCAAATGTCAAGGTCTATTCCCCCAAACCCCCTCTGTGTTCACATTTGGGCATATTGAGTCTTCATGCCAAGTTTGGTCCTGATCCAACATTGTTTGAGTCCACAGTGCTTTCTGGGTGTAGGTGAACCACAACTTCCAAACTCAAGGTCAATTCCCAAGCAAACCCTTTCAGTACTTTCTGTTGATAATGAGAGTTCAATACGCCAAGTTTGGTTCAATTCCATTGTTGCAAGAGTTCAGGATGCTCTTTGATTGTGTGTTAACTATAAATCCCAGAAACTGTCACTCCCAAATGTCAAGGTCTATTTCCCCCAAACCCCCTCTGTGTTCACATTTGGGCATATTGAGTCTTCATGCCAAGTTTGGTCCTGATCCAACATTGTTTGAGTCCACAGTGCTCTCTGGATATAGGTGAACTACAACTCCAAAACTCAAGGCCAATGCCCACCAAACTCTTATAGCATTTTCTCTTGGTTATGAGAGTTCTGTGTGGGAAGTTTGTGCCTTTCTGCCATTCCTGCCAGGATATCTATGTTGTGTTCATCGAAACAGGCCCAGGTTTCACACTGAGTGTATAAATACATTCAAAAACATATTAACTATACGTATTACTGTGTTAGAGTGTCATTTTGTGTCATTTTCTCTTGGTTTTCTCGAGGAGCTGCGCAGGTGGTGAGTGAGGCTCTTGCTCCCAATTCAAGTCTAGTGGGGAGGAGGGGGCAACCTAAGTGAGAGGGAGACTTCTGGTCTTTCGAGCCCTGAAACTGTAGCTCCCAAATGTCAAGGTCTATTTCCCCCAAACTCCATCTGTGTTCACATTTGGGCATATTGAGTATTCATGCCAAGTTTGGTCCTGATCCAACATTGTTTGAGTCCACAGTACTCTCTGGATGTCAGTGAACTACAACTCCAAAACTCAAGGTCAATGCCCACCAAACTCTTATAGCATTTTCTCTTGGTTATGGGAGTTCTGTGTGGGAACTTTGTGTCTTTCTGCCATTCCTGTCAGGATTTCTATGTTGAGTTCATCGAAATGTAAAAAGGTTGGGAAACACTGCCCTACAGCCTGCCCTTCTCCAATGGCTGTGCCAACTTGCTAACCCAAGACCTGCATTCCTGCCCTCTCAATCGGTGCCGAACCCAACCGCCCGAGAGTCCTCCTGGGCAAAGTTTCAAATCATAACGCTTATAAACGATTTCATAATGTCCGAGGCTTGTTAATACCTGCTAGACTTGCCAGCGCCCTCCATGGCTCCCCAGTCGTGATTTGAAAAGTTCATGCTCCATTAAAAACAGTTATTTAATACAATAATCATTCAATTAAAAACCTTTTGAAGCAGCTGCCAGACCGTATTTGTATCAATACCCTGTTTTAATTGTTGAAAGAGGGCAAAAGACTGACTCACCAACTCTGGTTTTTTTTTTCTCAAGGAATGTTCTTGGAGAATTAAGTCAGCTGAACGATGGTGTTCCCCAAAAGGATGTTGGAAAGCACTACAACTGCATGGACGGCCAGACGTTGACCATCAAACTTCACTGGAGGACTTCACTGCTACCCCTTTTGGCTCCTCCGGTTTCCTCTCGCCTCCCTGTCAGGGGCGGTCCTACAAGGTAGGCCAAGTAGGCGGCCACCTAGGGCGCCATCTGGGAAGGGGGCGCCATCCTGGCCGCATGGGGCGCCATCCTGGCCCTGCCGATGTTCCTCAGGCAGCGCCGCAGCTGCCTGCTTTTGGGCCCCGGCCTTGTGCGCTCCGACGCCGCTTCTGGGCACGCGCGGAGGTTTTCACGCAGGCGCAGTTGCTCCAGAGCTGAAGTTGAGCGCAGGAGCAACTGCACATGCGCGAAAACCTCCGCGCATGCCCAGTAGCTCCCTTGCGCAGAAGCCTGTAAGCAAAGCACTCCCTATCGGGCAGGCAGGGAGTGCTTCCCCTCTCCTTTTGTCTCCGCGGCGCACGCGTTTGCAGGGAAGGAGAAAAGAATCAGTGAAGGAAGTGTAAGTGAAGGAATGAATGAAGGGCCTTCCTCCTCCTCCTCCTCTGTGACCTCTTCTCTCCCTCCTTCCTTTCTTCGGCTCTATTTCTGTCTAGACCTGAGGGGCCGAGGATCTGAGGAGGTGTGGGAGTTGGAGTCCAAAACACCTAGAGGGAGGGAGGGAGGGCCCAGGTTTGCCCAGGCCGCGCTGCCTGTATTCGACCTCATTTGAACATTTTGGCTGTTTTTCTATTTACATTTACATTGGGATCCTAATTTTGGACTTATGGGAGACTCCTATGGATTATGAGACGGGTGGTAGGCAATATATTCTGATTTTGATGCATTTACATTGCATTTCTTGTTGATTATTATACAGTTCTGCTTAATATTGTCATACAATATAATACAAATACAATATAAAATAGCATAATGATATATTTTATATTACATGTAATATTACAAACAATATTGCAGTATAGTGGTATTGTACAAAATAGTAATATATAATATTTTATTTTACTTTATTTTGGGTTATTTGAGTTTTATAGGAGTAATGAAAATATTTAGTAGAGGATAATTGTCGTAACCCCCACAGATGGCTCAAAGACATGCCAAGCTAGTAAAAGTATTCACAGTTTATTTTAAACAAAAACACAGCCACAGTCCGGCATAAAAATAACCCACGAAAAGCCCTGTAAACAAAAAAAACAATGAAGACGTCCGTCTTTTGAAGTCCTTGGCTTTATTCCGGCTTGAAGTCTTGTTGCGATGTGAAGACCCGTCCAGAAAAGGAAAGGAAGAGTGCTTCTCCAATTCCAGGAGAGCAACACAGGAAAAGCCCAAACGAAACGCGGTAGTCAAGCTTGCTGGGAATCAGGAACTGCGATACAGGAAACAAGAGCACCAAATACACGAACCAGCAACCCACCAGCAACACCTTGGCCGACCGCAGAGTCCCAAATCCCCAGGCCTTACTTTAATACCCTTACAAATCAGAGTCATCAGACTCCCCACCCAACTCTGCCCCATTCCCCTCAGCTGCAGCCCTGGGTGTGTTCCTCCAATCTTCCCACCTTTGCTGAGCAGTTAAAGGACCCCAGTCCGATTCACCATCCCCACTAGGCCAAGCAAGGTCACTCGAAAAAAAGCCAAAAGGAGCTTTCGCTGGACTCAGCATTTATCACATCCCTGACATCTTGCACCAGTGCTGAGTCCAGCTCGGTATCACTCTTTCTGAAGGTAACTCTACATCAAACCCCTCAAAAGTATCATCACTGGTAGGCTCCTAAGTCGGACCTTTCTCCTGTGCTCTGCCTCTTCCAAACTCTCAGCACTTGCAGCCCTTTTCCTCCCAGCTGCAGTCAGTCCGCCTAAACCTCCCTCTTCCAGTGACATGTCCAACACAGAATCCTCCTCCGAGTTACTACCTGTAGCAACTACAGGCTCAGTTTGCTCAACTACAACAATACTTTCATTTAAATAAATAATTTTATTTATTATTTTATAATAATAATATAATAGAATGTTATATTGTATTATAATGTCAATATATTATAATATAATTATATTGTAATGTAGTATAATATAATTATGATATAATATAGTATGAGTATGGTATAATATATTGTATATACATTGATACAATATAATACTACTAATAGTATTGTGATATAATAACTGTATATTTGTTTTACATGGGGGGGAAATAATGTTTTTTTTGGGGGGGGGGCACCAAAATAATGTTCGCCTACCATTTAAAATTACCTTAGACCGCCCCTGCTCCCTGTGCATGGCCGGGAAGTGTAGTCCAAGGCTGCCTCCTCTTGATTGAGAGGCGCGTGCGGCTATTTTGGGCGGGATTCCATTTCCCAAGAGCCTTTGCTCCCACGGGGAGGAGAAGGAGGAGGAGGGAACGGAAGAGGGAGAAGGGGGCCTGCCGGTCTTCATGGCGCCGCTGGTGAGCGGTCTGAGGGAGCTGCAGGTGCGGTGCGGGGAGATGCAGGTCCGCATGGAGCTGCTGGTCATGGACACCCAGAGCCATGTCTGCCGCGCCCTTGCCCACCTCAACCGCGGAGCTGCCTTCACCGTTGACCGCTGGGAGAGGAAGGAAGGTGACCCACTGCCAGACACACAAATCACAGCCACACCAAGGCTGGGGGGTGAGTGGGGGTGTCTGGAGGGCTTTTGAGCCAGACGGGCATCTGTCAGGAGGGCTTGGGTTGTGCCTTCTTGCAGAATGGCCCAAGTAGATGATATTTCCCTGAATGAATGCGAAAGGAGGATTCTGTTAGACCCCAGTCTAAAGATCAGTCAACAGTGTGATGCCGCAGCTGAAAAAGCATGCCTTGAAGCCGTGACTGGATGGCTGCGTGCTAGCCGGCTGAAGGTGAATCTGTCGAAGACGGAGATCTTGTGGCCCGGTCGACCTGGGCTGGATGAGTGCCGGTTGCCTACCCTGGATGGCGAGCAACTTAGCCCGTCATCTCTTGTAAAGAGCTTGGGCATCCAATTGGACCCTTTGCTATCCATGGAGACCCAGGTCTCCATGGTTAGCAAATCGTCGTTTTTCCATCTACGACAGGCTAGGCGACTGGCACCCTACCTGTCCAGGGACGACCTGGCCACGGTGATCCAAGCGACGGTCATCTCGAGGCTGGACTACTGTAATGCCCTCTACGTTGGCCTTCCCTTGTCGACAATCCGGAAACTCAAGCTAGTGCAGAATGCCGCCGCTCGCTTGCTGGAGGGAGCACCAGTGAGGGAGCATATCGCCCCCATCTTGCGGCAACTGCACTGGCTCCCTATTAAGTACCGGATTGCCTTCAAGGTGCTGGTTCTAACCTTTAAGGCCATACACGGTCTAGGGCAGGGGTGCTCAGAATGGTGATCGCGATCACCAGGGTGATCTTCGGGCCTCATCCTGGTGATCTTCAGGCCCTCACCAGGTTTTTTGCTGTTGGTCCTCTTCACGCCCCTGCACGCTGCAAAGAAGTCCTCTGTCGTTGCTCCTCCCCGCTCCCTGCTCGCCGCCTCCAAAAAGGAGTCCAAGAGGCAGAATGGCCCCCCCTTTTGGATTCCTCCTCCTCCCTCCGTCCTTCTCCAGCCAATCAGAGTCATAGGAGACCAAAGGGGGCGGGCCTGGATGACGCGATGCATGGCTGGCCCCGCGCGCATACGCAGAAGCGCCCATTCTGCCTCTCTGACTTCTCATGAGCTCTTGGAGGCGGCACGCATGCTGGCGGCGTGGAAATAGGAGCAACGGCGGAGAAGAAGAAGGATGCTTTGGGGTCATTTCCTTACCGCATCTCAAAGGTCGGTCTTTTTATTTTGGGGTGGGTGCTTGTTTTGTGGCATGTCTCTTTGTTTATTTTTAATGTTTAAAAATGGCCTTTTAGCTCCAAAGCCTCTCTGCTTGCTTTGTTCCTTGAGAAATATATCTTGGGGAATATGAAAATGTGGGAGAAATGGGGTGGTTGGATGTATTTTTGCATGCCCCTTGTTTACCTTTGCTGCGTATTAAATGGTCTTGTAGTTCAACAGCCTCTCTTCTTACTTTCTGGCTGATAATATGTGTGGTAATATGGCAGTGTGGGAGAAATGGGGCTGTTAGATGTATTTTTGCATGCCCCTTTGTTTACCTTGCTGCGTATTAAATGGTCTTGCAGTTCAACAGCCTCTTCTTACTTTCTGGCTGATAATATGTGCGTAATATGGCAGTGTGGGAGAAATGGGGTGGTTAGATGTATTTTGCATGCTCCTTTGTTTACCTTGCTGCGTATTAAATGGTCTTGCAGTTCAACAGCCTCTCTTCTTACTTTCTGGCTGATAATATGTGCGGTAATATGGCAGTGTGGGAGAAATGGGGTGGTTAGATGTATTTTTGCATGCTCCTTTGTTTACCTTGCTGAGTATTAAATGGCCTTGCAGTTCAAAAAAGCCTCTTCTTACTTTCTGGCTGATAATATGTGTGGTAATATGGCAGTGTGGGAGAAATGGGGTGGTTGGATGTATTTTTGCATGCCCCTTTGTTTACCTTGCTGAGTATTAAATGGCCTTGCAGTTCAAAAGCCTCTTCTTACTTTCTGGCTGATAATATGTGTGGTAATACGGCAGTGTGGGAGAAATGGGGTGGTTGGATGTATTTTTATGCTCTGTTTTATATTGTTGTTATTAAATTGAAATGTTGATGTTTTATAACTTCATTTTATGTCAACTGCCCGGAGACTGCTGGAAGGAGCGGTACATAAAAATGAATAATAAATATAAATAAATAAATAAGAAAATAGTTATATGTTTTACATTTCTGGGTAGGTGATCTTTGGGACTTGGTTTTTTAATCAGTAGCTCCCATGCTGAAAAAGTGTGAGCACCCCTGGTCTAGAGCCTGTGTACCTGAGGGACCGCCTTACCCCGTATGTTCCCCCGAGATCGCTACGCTCAGAAGAGCAGAACCTGTTGGTCATTCCATCGATCCGCTCCTGCCATTTGTCCACTACGAGACAGCGAGCCTTCTCTGCCGCTGCTCCTGTGCTTTGGAACTCGCTTCGGACCACACTCGGGCGATCAGAGAGCTCGCCCCTTCAAGGGGCGTGTAAGACCGCTTTTTAGGCTGGCGTTTAACTAAATCTGAATGTAAATGACATGCTTACGCCTGAGTTTAAGAATTGTAATCTTCGTTGTTTTATTACTGTTATGCTCTGTGCTTTTATTGTATGTTTTTATTGTATGTTTTATTGTATGCTGTGATCCGCCCCGAGCCTGCAGGGAGGAGTGGAATATAAAATTGAATAAATAAATAAATAAAAAGCCAAGGCTGCATCAAAAGGAGTATAGTTAGGGTTGCCTAACGTTTGATTTTCAAGTTTTTAGGAAGTGTCCCTTATTGTTGCAAAAAAATCCCATATTTTTAGGTAAATGTCCCTCCATTACTGAAAAAACCGACTTTAGATCCAGCGGTTCCCTCCAACTACCGACCAGTGTCGAATCTTTCGTACCTGGGAAGGTAGTTGAGAGGGAGCAGTTGCAGTCCTTCTTAGATGATGCAACATGGCTTGACCCTTCCAGTCCGGCTTCCGCTCGGGCACGGACGGAGACGGTCCTGGTCTCCATCACAGACCAACTCCGCTGCCAGCTCGACCAAGGCGGGTCTGCGCTGCTCGTGTTATTGACCTCACGGCAGCGTTTGACACGGTCGACCACAATCTTTTGACCCACCGCCTGGCCATGGCTGGAGTGAGGGGACGGTCCTTAAATGGCTGTCCTCCTTCCCCTCCACCAGCGGTCTCAGCGTGTGAGGAGGGGTGGGTGGTCTCCGAGGGCTCCCCACTAGTTTGTGGGGTCCCGCAGGGGGCCATCCTTTCCCCCTCTATTATTTAACATCTACATGCAGCCGCTTGCACAGCTGGTGCGAGTTATGGGCTGGAGTGCCACCAGTACGCTGATGACACCCAGCTCATTCTGAGGATGGAGGGCAGGCCTGGATCTGTCCCAGATAATTTCCAGCTGTGCCTCAAGCCGTTACTGGATGGCTGCAAGCCAGTAGGTTGAGGGTGAATCCGGGCGAAGACGGAGATCTTGTGGCTGGGCCGCCCGGGTGGTAGGGATGTCCAGCTTCCGAGCCTGGACGGTGTGGCGTTATGCCCATCATCTTCCGTCAAGAGCCTGGGGGTCCACTTAGACTCCCAGCTGACCATGGAGGCCCAGGTCTCTGCGGTCAGCAAGAGTGCGTTTCTTCCATCTTAGACAGGCAAGGAGGCTGGCCCCTATCTCTCCCGGAACGACCTGGCCACGGTGATCAAGCCACGGTCATCTCGAGACTAGATTACTGTAACGCACTTTACGCTGGCCTTCCCTCTGTCAGTGACCCGGAGGCTCAGGCTGGTGCAGAACACTGCCGCCCGGCTCCTGTCTGGTTCCCCAGCAGGTTGCCGCATAACACCTATATTGCAGGATCTGCACTGGCTGCCGATTGAGCACCGGATTACCTTCAAAGTGTTGGTACTTACCTTTAAGGCCTTACACGGCCTGGGGCCAGCGTATCTAAGGGAACATCTCACCCCATATTGCCCTTCGAGATCACTACGGTCGAAGGATTCTAACCTCCTAGAGGTGTCTGCGGTGAAACTTGCCAGGTTGACATCAACTCGCCGGAGGGCGTTCTTTGTTATAGCGCCTGCGCTGTGGAACGCCCTCCCGGCTGAAACACGGGCCATGAGTGACCTCCTCCCATTCAGACGGGCCTGCAAAACCCACCTCTTTAAACAGGCTTTTAATGGGTAGGCCTGGCTCACCCGCTGCCATTAAGCCTCAGCTCTTAGTACATGTTGTACTATTGTTTTAATTAACTCTGTTTAATCTGTTTTTATTGCTGCTATTGTTTTTTAACTGTTCTCGACTGTGTATTGTTGTGCCTTATGCTACTAGAGCCGCCGAGCCCCTGGGAGTTCGCGGCATAGAAGCTGAGATTAATAAATAATAAATAATCATAAATAAATAATTTCTTATATCAAAAAGTGACAACCCTAGATAGAGCCCATCTGCATCCTCATTGGTTTGACCTGCAGCAGGGAATTCCAACGTTCCTGCACATGTGGTCTGGCATCTCTAGCACAAAAGGCTGGGATTTGGCATCAAAAGACCTCCAGCCATTTCTACCTCTCTGTTTTCTTGCCTCACTTAGCCTGAAGCCATAGACGCTTTGTGCACGGAGTTGCATGCGGACAGGCCAGAGACACAGTTTCCCAAGGACTTCCGTGTGTTTGGACTCTCCTCTGGCTATTAGCAAAAAGGACTTTTCTCTTTTCCCAAGAACACAGATGGACTTTCCACAAAGCATATGAATGTGATGCTTTTCTAGATTATATGGACTTTCTTTCCACCCCTTGCATATGAAGAGATATTGGTGATATTCCCCTGAAACCCTCCTATGTACTTTTCCTGCATGTTTTCCCCCTCCCAGGGCCGTAGCCAGGATTTTGATTCGGGGCTGAGTTTGGTTCAGGGGGCTGAGACTGGTGGAAGAGGGTCTACCCTAGCAAACCTTTTGTATTGTTATCCCAATAACCCCATGAATGTCGGATATAATGAGCATGGTGATCAGATCATGATATGAATAAACATAACAGTTTAAATAATGTACCAGTAAGGCCTTTTCGCGGACCACCCTGAGAATTTCCGGGGGGGGGGCTGAAGCCCCCTTAGCCCCGGCTACATGCCTGCCCCCTCCCAATGTGTAAAATGATATTTTTATTTATTTATTTATTTATTATTCGGGCTTCTATGCCGCCGACTCCCTGAGGCTCGCGGCGGCTTACAGGAGCCGAAGGGCACAGTAAAATACAGGCAATAAGCAGTTAAAAACAATTAAAAACAACAGCAGTACAGTAATTAATAACACAGTTAACACAATGAACAGCACATCATCCTCAGAAGAACGAACAGATGGCGGGGCATGGGCAGGACTTACTCCCCAAAGGCCTGCTTAAACAGGTATGTTTTACAGGCCCGTCTAAACGGGAGCAAGTCCTTCATAGTTCCGGCCGGGAGGGCGTTCCACAGCGTAGGTGCTATGACAGAGAACGCCCTCCGGCAGGTAGCAGTCAGCCTTGCGAGTTTAGCTGAAGGTATCTCCAGGAGATTGGAGTCCTCAGACCGAAGTGATCTCGGAGGGCAATATGGGGTGAGACGGTCCCTCAAGTACGCTGGCCCCAGGCCGTGTAAGGCCTTAAAGGTGAGGACCAACACTTTGAAGGTGATCCGGTGCTCAATTGGCAGCCAGTGCAGATCCTGCAAAACAGGTGTTATGTGGGCGCCAGCTGGCGAGCCAGACAGGAGCCGGGCGGCAGTGTTCTGCACTAGCCTGAGCTTCCGGGTCACCGACAGAGGAAGGCCAACGTAGAGCGCGTTGCAGTAATCCAGCCTTGAGATGACTGTGGCTTGGATCACCGTGGCCAGATCGTTCCGGGAGAGATAGGGGCCAGCCTCCTTGCCTGTCGCAGATGAAAAGCGATCTTGCTGACCACAGAGACCTGGGCCTCCATGGTCAGCTGGGAGTCCAAATGGACCCCCAGGCTCTTTACGGAAGGCGATGGGCATAACACCGCACCGCCCAGGCTCGGAAGCTGGACATTAACATCACCCGGGCGACCCATCCACAAGATCTCCGTCTTCGCCGGATTCACCCTCAACCTACTGGCTCGCAGCCATCCAGTAACGGCTTCGAGGCAGTGTTGGAAATTATCAGGGACAGAACCCGGCCTGCCCTCCATCCTCAGAATGAGCTGGGTGTCGTCAGCGTACTGGTGGCACTCCAGCCCATAACTCCGCACCAGCTGTGCAAGCGGCTGCATGTAGATGTTAAATAACAGAGGGGAGAGAATGGCCCCTGCGAGACCCCACAAACTAGTGGGGAGCCCTCGGAGACCACCTCGCCCCTCCTCACACGCTGAGACTGCTGGTGGAGGAAGGAGGTCAGCCATTTAAGGGCTGTCCCCCTCACTCCAGCCACGGCCAGGCGGTGGATCAATAGATTGTGGTCGATATGAAGAAATGCTACATGTTTGTGAAAGACCCAGCTGTTTGTTTTGAGATCAGGTGAAACCATATTCCTAGCTGCACCCTTATTCCAATCATTGGAGCAATTTGCATGACAGAAGACTCTTTCTGGTTTTGGAGAAGGTTCTCTCCCTTCTCCCCATTTTTGAAAGACTCCTTTGGTTTCATAAACACCAGACCCTCTGAGATTAGCCTTGTCCCGCGTTTATAGAACGTATGGCATAACTATTTTTCATATTTCATAACCGGCTGTCACTGCTGGCCTCGAAAACCAACACACAGCTATTTCATTTGTTTACCATCCAGAAGACTGAAAACTCTCATGGGAAATCTACATATGGCCCTTTGCCTACAAGGAAGGGTTGTTAAGGGCAAATTCCTGTTTTTCACCAAGAACAAAAGACTTGCTTTGGCCTGAAAGGTCAACGCCTCGGATCTTCATTAACATATGGACATGATCTAATCAAGAAAACTCCAGCTGCTTGTTTTGAACAAACATTCCTGCCCCTCGCTTCCCATTCGTCAAAGCGAAAGCGGCGCTGTTTCAGTATTGGTTCCCGTTACAGCTGGCTCCCAAGCTTCCAACCAATCATCATGAAGCCTACAGCATGCAGGGGCGGGAAAGTTTGAATTTGACAGTTCTGTAAAGCGTATAAAAATGGAATACGTTTGAATGTAACTTTATGTCTGCTTTGCGACAAGGAATCTGCAGTGGTCATCCTCCTCAGCTGACAAGAATAAAAGCTTCAGTGGCATCTTCTTCCGGACTTCTTTGGTGAGATCATTTGGGAAAGTGATTTTTAGTTTGTTTTTAAAACTTCACCAGAGGTTCTGCTGAAATCCTCGTTTTAGGGGTACTTCTGGGCCTCTGCCCCCTATGGGCCACACTGTCCTAAATTGTTCGGTAACATTTTGGGAGTTTTAGTTGCTAGGATTTCTAGTTAGCCTACAATCAAAGAGCATACTGAACTCCACCAAGGATGGAATTGAACCAAACTTGGCACACAGAGCACCCACGACCAACAAAAGTTTTGGAATTGTAGTTCACCTACATCCAGAGAGCAATGTGGACTCAAACAACGATGGATCTGGACCAAACTTGGCACAAATACTCAGTAATATAATATAATATATAAAATATATTATATAATATATTGTATATACCAGTGTTCCCAACCTTTTGAGCCAGGCACACTTTACATTTGCAAAATCCTGGGGCACACCACCAACCAAAATGACACAAAATGACACTCTCACACAGTCATACATATAGTTAATATGTTTTTAAATGTATTTATACACTCAGTGTCAAACCTGGGCCTGTTTCGATGAATTCAACATAGAAATCCTGGCAGGAATGGCAGAAAGACATGGCAGGAACGCTGAGATATGAGGAGTGCGTCAGCTCCCCCTGGTGGCCGGAGTTTACTTCTCGTCTATATGTCTGTATGTGGAAACGGCAGGGAATGTCTGCTAAGTAAGTGTACCTGTAATCCGCTCTGAGTCCCCATCGGGGTGAGAAGAGCAGAATATAAATAAAGTAAATAAATAATAATTAAATCAACAAGGGATGCTGGGAACGCTGAGAGATGAGGAGCGCCAGCTCCCTGGTGGCACGGAGTTTATCTCTGAAGCCTATATGTGTGTATGTGGAAATGGCAGGGATTGTCCGCTAAGTATGTACCTGTAATCCGCTCTGAGTCCCCTTCAGGGTGAGAAGAGCGGAATATAAAACAAAAGCAAACAAATAATAATTAAATAAACAAGGGACGCTGGGACGCTGAGAGATGAGAGTGCGGCCAGCTCTCCCTGGTGGCCAGAGATTGCCTCTGTTCGTCTATATGTGTGTATGTGGAAACGCAGGGATTGTCTGCTAAGTATCTGTACCTGTATTCCGCTCTGAGTCCCCTTCAGGGTGAGAAGAGCGGAATATAAATAAAGTAAACAAATAATTAAATAAACTAGGGACGCTGGGAATGCTGAGAGATGAGGAGTTCGTCAGCTTCCCCCTGGTGGCCAGAGATTGCCTCTGTTCGTCTATATGTGTGTATGTGGAAATGGGCAGGATTGTCCGCTAAGTATGTGTACCTGTAATCCGCTCTGAGTCCCCTTCAGGGTGAGAAGAGCGGAATATAAATAAAGTAAACAAATAATAATTAAATAAACAAGGGACGCTGGGGGCTGAGAGATGAGGAGCGTCAGCTCCCTGGTGGCCAGAGATTGCCTCTGTTGATCTATATGTGTATATGTGGAAACGGCAGGGATTGTCTGCTAAGTATGTCTACCTGTCATCCACTTGAGTCCTTCGGGTGAGAAGAGGGATGAGGAGCGCCAGCTCCCCTGGTGCCGGAGTTTACTTCTGTTCCGTCTATATGCCTGTATGTGGAAGCGGTAGGGATTGTCTGCCAAGTATGTGTACCTGTAATCCGCTCTGAGTCCCCTCGGGTGAGAAAACAGATGAGGTGTGTCAGCTCCCCTGGTGGCGGAGTTTACTTCTGTTCGTCTATATGTCTGTATGTGGAAACGGTAGGGATTGTCTGCCAAGTATGTGTACCTGTAATCCGCTCTGAGTCCCTTCGGGTGAGAAAACAGATGAGGAGTGTGTCAGCTCCCCCTGGTGGCCGGAGTTTACTTCTGTTCGTCTATATGTCTGTATGTGGAAACGGTAGGGATTGTCTGCCAAGTATGTGTACCTGTAATCCGCTCTGAGTCCCCTTCGGGTGAGGAAAACAGATGAGGAGTGTGTCAGCTCCCCTAATTGTGAGTTTACTTCTGTTCGTCTATGTCTGTCTGTATGTGGAAACGGTAGGGATTGTCTGCCAAGTATGTACCTGTAATCCGCTCTGAGTCCCCTTCGGGTGAGAAAACAGATGAGGAGTGTGTCAGCTCCCCTGGTGGCCGGAGTTTACTTCTGTTCGCCTATATGTCTGTATGTGGAAACGGTAGGGATTGTCTGCCAAGTATGTGTACCTGTAATCCGCTCTGAGTCCCCTTCGGGTGAGAAAACAGATGAGGAGTGTGTCAGCTCCCCTGGTGGCCGGAGTTTACTTCTGTTCGTCTATATGTCTGTATGTGGAAACGGTAGGGATTGTCTGCCAAGTATGTGTACCTGTAATCCGCTCTGAGTCCTCTTCGGGGTGAGAAAACAGATGAGGAGTGTGTCAGCTCCCCCTGGTGGCCGGAGTTTACTTCTGTTCGTCTATATGTCTGTATGTGGAAACGGTAGGGATTGTCTGCCAAGTATGTGTACCTGTATTCCGCTCTGAGTCCCCTTCAGGGTGAGAAGAGCGGAATATAAATAAAGTAAACAAATAATTAAATAAACAAGGGACGCTGGGAACGCTGAGAGATGAGGAGTACGTCAACTTCCCCCTGGTGGCCAGAGATTGCCTCTGTTCGTCTATATGTGTGTATGTGGAAACGGCAGGGATTGTCTGCTAAGTATGTGCACTAGTAATCCGCTCTGAGTCCCCTTCTGAATATAAATAAAGTAAATAATTAAATAAACATGCCAACTGAGTATTATGGACCCCAGAATATAGCACAGTACTACTATATGGACTGGAAAAAAAATCTATCACTATGCTGCTATGCATTAATGGCTCCAGAATATATAGCATCAGGGGCGGTCCTACAAGGTAGGCCAAGTAGGTGGCCGCCTAGGGCGCCATCTGGGAAGGGGGTGCCATCCTGGCCCTGCCGATGTTCCTCAAAGATTTACATTGACATTGGGATCCTAATTTTGGACTTATGGGAGACTCCTATGAATTATGAGTCGGGTGATAGGTAATATATTCTGATTTTGATGCATTTACATTGCATTTCTTGTTGATTATTATACAGTTCTGCTTAATATTATTTATTATTTATTTATTTATTAATTTCAGCTTCTATGCCGCCGAACTCCCAGGGGCTCGCGGCGGCTTACAGTAGCCGTAAGGCGCAGCAATACATATTCGAACACAGTTAAAAACAATAGTAGCAATAAAACAGATAGACGGAATTACTTAAAAACAGTGGTACAGCATGTACTAAAAGCTAGAGCTAAATGGCGGCGGATGAGCCGGGCCTACCCATTGAAGGCCTGTTTAAAGAGGTGGGTTTTGCAGGCCCGTCTAAATGGGAGGAGGTCCCTCAAGGCCCGTGTTTCGGCCGGGAGGGCGTTCCACAGCACAGGTGCTATGACAAAGAACGCCCTCCGGCGAGTTGACGTCAACCTGGCAAGTGTCATACAATATAATACAAATACAATATAACAATAATGATATATTTTATATTACATGTAATATTACAAACATTATCGCAGTATAGTGGTATTGTACAAAATAGTAATATATAATATTTTATTTTACTTTATTTAGGGTTATTTGAGTTTTATAGGAGTAATGAAAATATTTAGTAGAGGATAATTTTATTTAAATAAATAATGTTATTATTTTTATAATAATAATGTAATAGAATGTTACATTATATTATAATGTCAATATATTATAATTATATTGTAATGTAGTATAATATAATTATGATATAATATAGTATGAGTATGGTATAATATATTGCATATACATTGATACAATATAATACTACTAATGGTATTGTGATATTATAATTGTCTATTTGTTTTACATGGGGCGGCAAAATAATGTTTTTGGGGGCACCAAAATAATGTTCGCCTACCATTTAAAATTACCTTAGACCGCCCCTGTATAGCATCGCCCCATTTGTGAAAGCCGAGTAATGCAGAATGAATGGTTTGCCCGACAGAGTTCTTCACTGATGTGAGATGTCGGAGGTGAGATGATGGGGAAACCAGAGAGGAAGAAAGCGCGATTTAGTAGACCAGGGGAGATGAACAAGAGTGCCACGAAACCAACAAAGACATGCTCGTCTGTGCCCTTTTCCAACACGTTTTGTTCTCCCCTACCGCAAGTAGTCCATCATAACATTGTGGCTTCGCGACGCCTGCTCTGTAGATTCAATCTGGTGGCTCAGTCAGTGTTTGAATGGATTTATTGTGCCGAGATGCAATTCCAGACATAACCTCCTCCGTGGCCTGTCATTACTTACCATGCTAAACTTTGCTATGTTAATTCTTCCTTTACCTTTGTGTGTGTGTGTAGGTGTGATATTTTAGGACACCGTTTAACTATTTTATTTTTTATCCGCATATCAGTTGGTGGCCACCTCAATTTTTGTGGCTTCCAGAAACAAGAATTTGCTCGCAAAACACTCTTATAGTGCCAAGGCTTAATAAATATGTTTTCCTGTGACCGAGAAGATGGCAACTACTGGACGTCATATGTTCTGAATCAGAAACTAGAGCTGATGCGGTCTATCCAATGCAATTTTTTGAATCAGCACCCCAAATAACCAAACCGAATATAAAGTTGACCAAGAACTGATTCATAACCATTTTGGTACTAAAGTTGGAGAGTGGCCCCTGGTCAAAGTGGCCCCTGTTCAAATGGGCCCTGGTTAAGTGGTCCTTTGTCAAAGAGGTCCTTGTCAAGTGGTCCCTGGTCAAAGTGGCCCCTGGTCAAAGTGGTCCCTGGTCAAAGTGGTCCTTGTGAAGTGGTCCCTGGTCATAGTGGTCCTTGGTCATAGTGGTCCCTGGTCATAGTGGTCCCTGGTCAAAAGCTCCCTGGTCAAAGTGGCCCCTGGTCAAAGTGGTTCCTGGTCAAATGGTCCCTGGTCAAAGTGGTCCTTGTGAAGTGGTCCCTGGTCATAGTGGTCCCTGGTCAAAGTGGTCCCTGGTCAACTGGTCCCTGGTCAAATGCTCCCTGGTCAAGTGGTCCTTGATCAAGTGGTCCTTGGTCAAGTGGCCCCTAGTCAAAGTGGTCCCTGGTCAAGTGGTACTTGGTCAAGTGGTCTCTGGTCAAAGTGGTCCCTGGTCAAAGTGGTTCCTGGTGAACTGGTCCCTGGTCAAAGTGGTCCTTGGTCAAGTCGCCCCTGGTCAAAGTGGTCCCTGGTCAAGTGGGCCTTGGTCAACTGGTCCCTGGTCAAAGTGGACCCTGGTCAAAGTGGTCTCTGGTCAAGTGGTCCCTGGTCAAAGTGGTCCCTGGTCAAAAGCTCCCTGGTCAAAGTGGTCCCTGGTCAACTGGTCCTTGGTCAAGTGGTCCCTGGTCAAAGTGGCCCCTGGTCAAAGTGGTCCCTGGTAAAGTGGTACTTGGTCAAGAGGTCCCTGGTCAAAGTGGTCCCTAGTCAAAGTGGTCCCTGGTGAACTGGTCCCTGGTCAAAGTGGTCCTTGGTCAAGTCACCCCTGGTCAAAGTGGTCCCTGGTTAAATTGGTCTCTGGTCAAGTGGTCCCTGGTCAAAGTGGTCCCTGGTCAAAAGCTCCCTGGTCAAAGTGGTCCCTGGTCAACTGGTCCTTGGTCAAGTGGTCCCTGGTCAAAGTGGCCCCTGGTCAAAGTGGTCCCTAGTAAAGTGGTACTTGGTCAAGAGGTCCCTGGTCAAAGTGGTCCCTGGTCAAAGTGGTCCCTGGTGAACTGGTCCCTGGTCAAAGTGGTCCTTGGTCAAGTCACCCCTGGTCAAAGTGGTCCCTGGTCAAGTGGGCCTTGGTCAAGTGGTCCCTGGTCAAAGTGGTCCCTGGTCAAGTGGTCCTTGATCAAGTGGTTCATGGTCAAGTGGCCCCTGTCAAGTGGTCCCTGGTCAACTGGTCCCTGGTCAAGTGGTCCCTGGTCAAGTGGTCCCTGGTCAAACTGGTCCCTGGTCAAACTAATCATTGGTAATAGTGGTCCCTGGTCAAGTCACCCCTGGTCAAAGTGGTCCCTGGTTAAATTGGTCTCTGGTCAAGTGGTCCCTGGTCAAAGTGATCCCTGGTCAAGTGGTCCTTGATCAAGTGGTTCATGGTCAAGTGGCCCCTGGTCAAGTGGTCCCTGGTCAACTGGTCCCTGGTCAAGTGGTCCCTGGTCAAACTGGTCCCTGGTCAAACTAGTCATTGGTAATAGTGGTCCCTGGTCAAGTGGTTCCTGGTCAAAGTGGTCCCTGTTCAACTGGTCCCTGGTTGCAGAACATGATATGCCACCAGGTTGGCCTTCATCCATCGTTCCAGCCACCCCCATTCCTCTCTATCTCGTGCTATTTTTTCCTTCCTGAAACAATGTCATCGATCCCCCCCTCCACATCTTAGCCGAACTTCAAAGTCTTCTAATTATTGTTCGTAGAAATAGAGAGAAGGGGCGAGGGAGGGGAGGGGAGCCAAAGTTGAGCAAAGCAGATGATTAAAGGACCTTATTAAACGCAACCTTGTAGAATCCGCCACATGAAAGCGGGCGCCATTATGGAGGCTTATCCTTATAAATGACACTCCGCTTTTGCAAACTCTCCGAAAACCTGATTGGAGTGGCAAGTACTGAGTGATACCGCAAACCTGTTAATAACATGAAAATTAGAAGAGCCTCATGCAAAGAAGGGAGATTAATTTAGCCCGAGAACATCTCGCACAAATTGCAAAGTTGTGAATATGTTCTCGGATAATGAGCCTTCCCAACCATCAAGTCGCTTGTCATTTTCTGTAATTAATGTTAAGGAAGACTCCTTCCTGATGCTTCGTATTACTCATATACCAAGAAAATTTCTTCAGAGAAATAATTTACATTTATTATCATCGGTCTGTTTGTGTGCTTTATTTCGTGGTGGAGTAATTTATGGCGGAGCCGTTTCACCCGCCTTGATTAGTCACTTGTCAGCCAGAAATGTAATTTTTTTGCTTTCGCTCCCTTTTCTGACGGCAACGTCTTACAAACTGACAGTAGCACGATTCTTTCTCATATATATATATATATATATATATATATATATATATATATATATATATCAGTAATATTTCCTACTTCTAACTTTTGTTTAGAAACCCCCTCTGAATACAACAAACAAAGTTGTCAACTTCTCTCCTTTTTCTCCCGATCTGAAACTTTTTTTTTGGCAGAAAATTTCACGAGTGTTTTCATTTATTTATTTACTAGCTTGGGAACCCGGCGCTGCCCGGGCTATTTCTGAAAGGCATTTTGTGCCAAGGTTGGTCCTTTATGTGGTCTCGGGAAGTGAGGGAAGGTGCTGGGAGTCCCATCGTCCATGGTCCATCCTCCTCCAAAGTGCACCAGGGTGTAGAGTGGGTCACGGGGATTATGTGTGGCAAATTTGGTCTTGCTCAGTTGTTGGATGAGGGTTGCAGCAGTCTTGGGAAGTGAGTGGAGGTACTTCAAGTCCCCTCATCCGTGGTCCATCCCCTCAATTGTTAAGAACAGGGCTGTCAACTGGCGGCCCTGGGGCCGCACACCCCCCCCAGCCTGTTGGCTCCGGCCCCAGCTATGCCCCCAGCCGCCATTTTTAATTTTTAAAAAAAAAATTTAAATGGCGACCGGAGGGAGGGAGGCGGGGCTGGGAGGAGGAAGTGAGCCAGCTCCTCCTCCCTGCACCGCCCTCTTTTTCCCTCTCTCACCGGCGCCAATGCAAACCGGTTTGCATCGGCGCCGGCGAGAGAGGGACAAGGGCGGTGCAGGGAGGAGGAAAAACTAGCTCCTCCCTCCCTGCACCGCCCTCTTCTTCCCTCTTTCTCCGGAGCCGATGCGTTGGAGGGGAGGGGGTCCCCACGGCGCCTCCCTCCCTTCAAGCTCGGTTCCCGCGAGCCTTCAGGTTTGGGAAGAGTTTTCACCCGGCACTCGAGGCGAGTGCCGGGAAAACCCTTCCCAAACCTGGAAGGCTGGCGGGGAAAGCGAGTGGCGCTTCTCGCTTCTCCCACCAGCCATCCAGGCTGGCGGGAGAGTTTCGCCAAGCTCCGTGTCCCTCTACTCAGAGGGACACAGGGCCCAAACCCCTCCCGAAGCCTGGAAGGCTCGCGGGAAGCGGCGCCCGCTCGCTTCCCCGGCAGCCAACCAGGCGTGCAGGGGAGTTTGCGCCCAGCGCCCAGGTCCCTCTGCTCAGAGGGACACAGGAGCCGGGCAAAACCCCTCCCCGACGCCTGGAAGGCTCGCGGGAAGCGGCGCCGCTTCGCTTCCCCGGCAGCCATCCAGGCTTGCGGAGGGTTTCCCTGGGTGACGTTAGGCTGGGTGGCGTCAGGCGTCACCCAGCCTAACGTCACCCAGGAAACCCTCCTGAAAATGGGCGGGCCGCGCAGGAGGTCAGCCACGCCCCCGGGAGTGGCCACGCCCCCCGCTCACTGCGGCCCCCCAGGTGATCAGTGACACTTCTTCCGGCCCTTGGGCCGGAAGAAGTTGGACAGCACTAGTTAAGAACATAAGAACATAAGAAGAGCCATGCTGAATCGGGCCTCAGCCCATCTAGTCCAGCATTCTGTGTCACACAGTGGCCCACTAGTTGTACACAGGGATCTCTAGCAGAAAGGAGGGCAAAACCCTCACCTGCTCCCGACCCCCACAACCAGTACCCGGGAAATCCTGCCTGCCTCCATCAACACAGAGGTGGCCCTTGGATGTCCATTTCAGTAACTACTGATTCCCTTGGTATCCATGAATCTGTCTAATCCTGCCTTGAAGCTGTCCAGGCTGACCGCTGTCACAACCTCTTCTGGAAGTGAGTTCCATAACCCAATGACCCTCTGGGTGAAGAAATATTTCCTTTATTAGTCCTAACTTTCCTACCTTGGAGCTTTGGGAGTGCTCCCTAGTCCTAGTGTTGTGTGACAGAGAAAATATTTTTCTTTATTCACCTTTTCTATCCCATGCATGATTTTATACACTTCGATCAAGTCACCTCTTAAACGCCGTCTTTCAAGGCTGAAAAGACCAAGGCGTTGCAACCTGGTTTCATAAGGGAGCTGCTCCATCCCTTGGATCATTTTTGTCGCCCTTCTTTGTACCTTTTCCAGTTCCGTTATATCCTTCTTGAGGTGCGGTGACCAGAATTGTACACAGTACTCCAGATGTGGCCTCACCATAGATTTGTAGAGAGGCAATACAACATTTGCTGACCTATTTTCGATTCCCTTCCTGATCATGCCAAGCATAGAATTTGCTTTTTTCACTGCTGCTGCGCACTGGGTTGACATCTTCATTGAGCTGTCCACCAAGACCCCGAGATCCCTTTCCTGGTTTGTCTCGGAAAGCTTTGATCCCATCAGTTGATAAGTGTATTTGGGGTTCTTTGCCCCGATGTGCATGACTTTACACTTGTTTAGGTTAAAATGCATTTGCCACTTGGTTGCCCATTCACTCAATTTCGAGAGATCTTTCTGGAGCTCTTTACAGTCAGTTTCATTTTTAACTACCCTGAACTACCACAACTACCCTGTTGTGGTACAGAGACGGCCGTGGCTGAGTCCAGGAGTTAAAAGATAACAAAAGTTCATTCAAACATCAAATGGAAGTTGGAATAACAAAAAATAGCCTATCTTCGGCTGTACAAAAACTCCAATAATACCAGGAAACCCAAAACCAAAAATGCTGAGAAGAAAAGAACTCAAAAACAAACAGCAGACGTCCTTCTGCGGCGTTCAGTCAAAGGGATGTCCATAAGGCGTAGTCAAACATCAATCCGGGGGTCACGGGACAGGAGAAAAGCATACAGAAAAGGAGGAGACGTTCCAGAGTCGACAGGAGAGCAGTCACAGCGAAGGTCAAGAGGTACACGGCAGCAGGAGCAATCTGGAAACACAGGAACACAGGATACATGAACCAGAATAGCAACTCCATTGACCACCGTGAGGGTCAAGCCAAATACTCACTTCTCTTATAGCACTATCAATCAGAGTAATCAGAGAACCCGCCCTGCTCCAAAGCAGCAGCATTCCCATTCCCTGCAGCTGTTGTACCATGTCCAGATCTCCAAGCCAGCCAAAGCTCTTCTTGACTTAAAGGGCCCCTCTCAGTTTCTGAATGAGAAGATGGCCAGTCCTGATCCTTCTGAAACCCCAGAAATGTGCTGTCCCCGGAACCCGCATTGCATACATCTCTGACTTCCTGCACCAATGCCGAATCTAGGTCTGTATCACTTTCTTCTGACTGTAATTCTGCATTCCTGTCACGATGCAGGGTCTCGGCCCAGCCCCTTAATCACACACACAGAGACGGTAATCAGCTAACTTTTTATTGAATAATAAAAAACAGGTGAAAAGGTAAATTGTTCATAAGAGTATCCAAAGTTCAATCAAAAGGGTAAAGAGTCCGTAAGTAAAATCCAAAGGCAAACGTGGCAAAAGCTCCGCAAAAACAATGCGGATCAAGGACTTGGTCCGTGGCAAAGAACAAGGCAAAGTTCATGAACAAGCCCAAGAACTTCTTGGCAAGGCTCGAGCCGGCAACTTGGCTCCGTAGAACTTCGCTCGCTTCACTCCCCTTAGAACAGAAGTGGCCGAGCTACTGAGGATCCTTTCCCACGGATCCTTCTGAGCTCAATTCAAAGTGCTGGTTTTGACCTTTAAAGCTCTATATGGCTCTGGCCCAGCTTACTTGTCCGAACGCATCTGCCGCTACGTCCCACCTCGTAATCTAAGATCATCCGGGGAGGCCCTGCTCTCGCTCCCGCCTACTTCTCAAACGCGGTTGGTGGGGACAAGGGAGAGGGCCTTCTCGGTGGTGGCTCCCTGTCTGTGGAACGTGCTTCCCAGCGACATACAATCAATTCCATCCCTCCTGGCATTCAGGTAAAAGTGAAATCCTGGCTATGGGACCAGGTGTTTGCACACTAGCACAAGGCAGCATTTTAGATTGGATTTTAATGGAAAGTTGATGAATAGGGCTCAATGTTTTTATGGACGCAGGCATGTAGCCAGGGGGCTAAGGGGGCTTCAGCCCCCGAAATTCTCAGGGTGGTCCGCGAGAAGGCCTTACTGGTACATTATTTAAACTGTTATGTTTATTCATATCTTGATCTGATCACCATGCTCATTATATCCCAAATTCATGGGGTTATTGGGACAACAATACAAAAGGTTTGCTAGGGTAGACCCCTTCCACCCAGTCTCAGCCCCCCGAATCAAAATCCTGGCTATGGCCCTGTATGGACGGAACACTGTTTTTAACTTAATTGAATGAGTATGATGCTTAATGTAATTGTATTTTAATGTATTTTAATGTGGGATGTTTCTGCGGTTTTATATTGTGTTTTACTGTGTGGGCATCGAATTGTGCCTTTTTGTAAGCCGCTCTGAGTCCCCCCCCTCGGGGGTTGAGAAGAGCGGGGTAAAATGCCGGAAATAAAATAAATAAATTTATTTATTTATTTATTGTTCATTTTTGTATTCCGCTCCTCCCAGCAGGCTCGGGGCGGATAACAGTAAAAAAATATACGGGCAACATGCCACAACAAGTCGACATGCGGCCCTACAATTAATAAAAACAAAACATAAAACCACATTAAAACACAGT